>CM053026.1:655616383-655927287 GCA_028564925.1 Lithobates sylvaticus
CAAAGAATTTGAACTCCTTCAGTAAATCAGCATAATTGTAGTTGTGCCATAAAACTAGGTAAAGAGTAAACGTTAAATCAAACCAAAAATAATAACATTTCCTTATGTCTATCACCCATGACTCATGGCTTATTCCTGGTAAAGATAGTAAGTCTTCCTTGCATAGTCTTAAACTGAAATCTGGGGAAAATCCAAAGCTACACATGCAGTGGCTTCACCTGCACTACAAGGGCGTAGTGCTAGATATATACACACACTGTATATGTCTCCATGTAGGTGTCTACGAAGGGGTTAACACGTATTCCTGTGTAACTTCTTGTTTTTCCTGTCTGTGCTCATGTCAAGTTAACTGAGCTAGCCAGGTGCAAATTATTACAATGTAGATGTGTGGTGGATCTGAGGTATTAATTGGCTAGACTTTCCCACCAGTTTTCTAGGGATCTGCATAAAAGGGGCTCACTGAAATGCCCTGAGAGCTCTGCCTATGAAATACTGCCAAATATAAGTTGTTATGCTCCCGGACTGTGCCCCAGTGGAGGGAGGCCCAGTCGGGGTTCGCTGAGGGGCTGAGACCCTGAGGACTCTGATGGACTTTCAGTTATCTATGGTCTTACTGCCTTTAACCACTTGAGCTCCAGAAGGTTTTATTCCCTTCATGACCAGGGCATTTTTAACGATTCAGCACTGTGCTACTTTAACTGGTATTTGCGTGGTCATGCAATACTGTACAGAAATTACATTTTTATCATTTTTTTCAAATAGAGCTTTCTTTTGGTGGTATGTGATCACCACTGTTTTATTTTTATTTATTTTTTGCAATATAAACAAAAAAGACTGAAAATCTTGAAAAATAAAAATCTATATTTTCGCTTTCTGTCGTAAAACATTTCCAATAAAATCAAATTTCATCATAAATTTAGGCCAAAATGTATTTGATAAAAAAAAATCCCAATAAGTGTATAATAATTT
This sequence comes from Lithobates sylvaticus, assembly GCA_028564925.1. Taxonomy (NCBI): domain Eukaryota; kingdom Metazoa; phylum Chordata; class Amphibia; order Anura; family Ranidae; genus Lithobates; species Lithobates sylvaticus. The sequence continues at coordinate 655,617,353 of CM053026.1, forward strand.
AGTGTGAAAGTTATAGAGTCTTCAAACTCATACAGTATACATACAGTATGTATTTGAAAATTGATTAATCCTGATGTACTGACGGCCTCATCTCATTTCTCGAGGGTCTAAAATGCCAGGACAGTACAAATTACCCCTTTTTGGAAAGTAGGCAGTCTGAGGCATGGTGAGCTTTTTGAATTTGTAATTCTTTGTCACATTTTTTTTGAAAATTAAGAAATTGAATAATTTTTAATTTTTTTTCACATCAGTACTGGCCAAAATGTAATGCGTTTATTTTGCACATACAAGCGTAAAATAAATTGTAGCTCTCAGAATGGAATTTTAACCTCTCCAAATGAATATTGCTTGTGTACGCGCATAAAACACTGACTGGCGACTCAGATTTCTGTAAAGTAATCTAAGCGCGGCATGTAGAAAATGACTGGTTATATTTAGATGTAGTATAAGAACTCACCCAAGCTCTACCGCACTAAAAGGATGATGGGCTGTGTATCGGTGTTCTGGCTATCCCATCCAACATAAATCCATAGAAATCAAAAGCCGGCACACGATCGATCCTTCTTATGAAATTTTATTTTGCACTAAAGCAGTTACAACATATTTGAAATACTAACGCGTTTCGGCCTAAGCCTTCCTTATTAGGTAAAACACATGTATGTAGTTTTTAGGCAGCAGTGTGGATGAGGCCTTATATTACCCACTTCTGTGAAATATATTCATCAGATGTGCAAATCTTCATTCCTGCAAACCTGAATGCAGGGTCTAGGAAAAACAAAAACAAAAAAAAAACAGTACACAATGTGCATTACAAGTGTAGACACATCATGACAAACACACAAAGAAAACACAAACACTAAAAAAGACATATTGGTTGAACCAGATGGACTTGTGTCTTTTTTTAACCTAACTATGTAACATTTCAATACATAAACAAGAACAGTTTAGTAGCACCACATGTGGGTTTCATGTCCTCCTCCTATAAGGTACATACTGTCCCCTCAACGTATTCCACGCTTAACACTACGTATCTACTCAACACATGAAGTCATTAATAAACTATTTCATGCTCTCTGGTCTCAGAGTATTTGGCTCAAGATATCGATTTAATCATTGCTTCAAGACTTAAGAATAGAATGAAATTGCACAATGGTAAAATCTTGTTCAACAGCAGAATTCCCATCATTTCCAAACACAGCCCTGTCCTCTGTGACTGCAAGTGTCTGTCTCTCTGACTTTCATTCACACCACGCATAAACAGGAATTCAAGCCTTCTGTTTGCTCTAATGCTGCATATTTCATTGCTTAGTAAAAAAAAAGACAGTGAAAGCTGGATTGATGAACACGGAAATAGGAAATTTCACTAATGTGCAATATGTTCCCTGCGAGGTTTGTAAACAGAAAAGCTATAATCTGTCAACTAAAATGGGTGGTAAGAGCTGTATATTAAGCAGTAATAAAGCCAAAACATAAATCTAATATATTGCAGCTTACCATTCTTTAAATTAAGTGGCTGCATTTGTTTTCTTTTCATTTTACCTTTATCTTCACCTTCACCTAGTAATCCAGGCAGTAACACACTTTCTGTCTTATGCCGCATCCACACGACTGGTTTTCCCATCGGAATAAACTCCGAAGGTTTTTCAGACGGAGTTCCGACGGAGTTCCGTTGAAACTGTCTTGCCTACACACGATCACACCAAAGTCCGACCGTCTAGAACGCGGTGACGTACAACACGTACGACGGGACTAGAAAAAGGAAGTTCAATAGCCAGTAGCCAATAGCTGCCATCTCGTACTTGCTTCAGAGCATGCGTCGTTTTTGGTCTGTTGGAACAGCATACAGACAAGCGGTTTTCCCGATAGGAATTGGTTCATTCGGAAATATTTAAAACATGTTCTATTTCTAGGTCTGTCAGAATTTTCGAAAAAAATAAGTCAGATGAGGCCCACACACGATCGGAATAATCCGATGAATTCCGTCTGACTTTTTCTGACGGAAAGTCCGACCGTGTGTACGCGGCATTAGGCTCAGTTCATCCTGCCGCAACCTGAAAGTCGCGGGACTTATAGTGCGACTTGGCCAGGCGACTTTAGCGTGACTTTGAAGCAACTTCAGGGAATGCCTGTGAAATCTTCCTGTAATGCCAGATCCAAATAACATCAATTAAGATGAGGATCCGACTTGGAGGCAAATTCCAATAAAGTCTATGGGCACAAGTCGGATTTAGAGAGTAATGGTAATCATCAGGGTCGCTATATGCTGTGGTCCTGATCCAGCGGCTAGAGTTGGAGATGTCAGCGCTAAACTGTATGATTTTGCAGTCATTTTTAGGTGTTTTTTTTACTAATATACCGTATGTGAATTGTTACTAATAAAAGTTTTTGTTTTTACTACTGGTGCCTATAAAGTCCATGATTCTATCCAAAAAACCTGCTGTGTGCAGAAGCCCCCTAATACTTACCTGAGCCCATCTTGATCCAGCGATGTTGTATGAGAGACTCGGCTACTCGGGTCTCTCCCTCCTCATTGGCTGCGACAGCAGTGTGGCGCCATTGGCTCCCACTGCTGTCAATCCAAGTCAGTGAGCCAATGAGGAGAGAATGAGGGTGAATGGACACAGGGAGCTGCAGCTCGGCTCGGGTGCCCCCATAGCAAGCTGCTTACTGTGGGGGCACTCAACAGGAGGAAGGGGCCAGGAGCACCAAAGAGGGACCCCAGAAGAGGAGGATAGGGGCTGCTCTGTACAAAACCACTGCACGAAGCAGGTAAGTATATACATGTTTATTATTTCTAACAAGACTTTAGTCTGAGGGGGACTTTAAGGCTGAGTTCACACCTATGCGAATTGGATGCGGATTTTCCTGCATCCAATTCGCATAGCAGGAGATTGTGACTGGCTCTCTATGGTGCCAGTTCACACATCTCTGCAGCAGGTCCCGGGTATTTTGCAGGAAAAACGTGTGCCTTTTTTGGTCCATTTCAGGTCCAATATCTTATTTTATTTTTCGATATAGTAAGTAAGTAGCTCAGGGACAGGACTCAGGAGGGCAAGAAATTAGAATGAACAGGCACACACATACAATCACAATGACAATGACAGCAGTGTGCAGCAGCACAGATGATGATGACACCTCACCGACATGACATGTCATGTCCCCTCCTAAGTCAAAGTGACAGTCCTGCTCCCAGATTGCTTTGCTCCTGTCCTGCAGACCCGCACACAAGGCTCTAGCTGCTCTGCTCGACTCCCCTGTACCATGACATCACATGACACGCTCAGATACCCCCTCAGCCGGTGCTTCCCGAACACAAGTACTGGAATGGTCTTCAGCCACCCTGGACCAGAACTGCGCATGTGCAGTTCTGAGCAGAGCGTCACAGCCATATCTTTTACTGGCAAACTTTTCCTGTTACTGCCAATCACTGGCCTGTTTTTTAGTGTCTGACAGTAAAAATACTGACAATTGGCAACACGGGGGGGATTCCTCCATCTACCTTGTTTGTGCAAATAAAGGAATCATTTTTTTTTAGGGTGGCTCTTGAAGGAATATCTATGAAGGAGCAACAGAGTCATCCTTGGATAGCAGCACTGCCTTGGGAGGGTAGGGTTAGATGAATTAGTAGATCTAGATGGACTTTACATAATTCACTAACAAATTAAAGCTGAACATCACCAGCTGACACTGTTACAGCAACAGTTTGTTTTTTCCTTTTATAAGATAGAAATATTATACATATATATATATATAACGTATATACAGTATCTCTTTTTTGTAAATATTTTATTATATCTTTTCATGTGACAACACTGAAGAAATGACACTTTGCTACAATGTAAAGTAGTGAGTGTACAGCTTGTATAACAGTGTAAATTTCCTGTCCCCTCAAAATAACTCAACACACAGCCATTAATGTCCAAACCGCTGGCAACATAAGTGAGTACACCCCTAAGTAAAAATGTCCAAATTGGGCCCAATTAGCCATTTTCCCTCCCCGGTGTCATGTGACTCGTTAGTGTTACAAGGTCTCAGGTGTGAATAGGGAGCAGGTGTGTTAAATCTGGTGTTATCGCTCTCACTCTCTCATACTGGTCACTGGAAGTTCAATATGGCACCTCATGGCAAAGATCTGAAAATGTAATCTGAAAGAACTGTTGCTCTACATAAAGATGGCCTAGACTATAAGAAGATTGCCAAGACCCTGAAACTGAGTTGCAGTACAGTGGCCAAGACCATACAGCGGTTTAACAGGACAGGTTCCACTCAGAACAGGCCTTGCCATGGTCGACCAAAGAAGTTGAGTGCACGTGCCCAGCGTCATATCCAGAGGTTGTCTTTAGGATATAGACATATGATTGCTGCCAGCATTGCTGCAGAGGTTGAAGGGGTGGGGGGTCAGCCTGTCAGTGCTCAGACCATACGCCACACACTGCATCAAATTGGTCTGCATGGCTGTCATCCCAGAAGGAAGCCTCTTCTAAAGATGATGCACAAGAAAGCCTGCAAATAGTTTGCTGAAAACAAGCAGACTGAGGACATGGATTACTGGAATCATGTCCTGTGGTCTAATGAGACCAAGATAAACTTATTTGGTTCAGATGGTGTCAAGCGTGTGTGGCGGCAACCAGGTGAGGAGTACAAAGACAAGTGTGTCTTGCCTACAGTCAAGCATGTCATGGTCTGGTGCTGCATTAGTGCTGCCAGCACTGGGGAGCTACAGTTCATTGAGGGAACCATGAATGCCAACATGTACTGTGACATACTGAAGCAGAGCATGATCCCCTCCCTTCGGAGACTGGGCCGCAGGGTAGTATTCCAACATGAAAATGACCCCAAACACACCTCCAAGACAACCACCGCCTTGCTAAAGAATCTGAGAGTAAAGGTGATGGACTGGCCAAGCGTGTCTCCAGACTTAAACCCTATTGAGCATCTATGGGGCATCCTCAAATGGAAGGTGGAGGAGCGCAAGGTCTCTAACATCCACCAGCTCTGTGATGTCCTCATGGAGGAGTGGAAGAGGACTCCAGTGGCAATCTGTGAAGCTCTCGGGAAATCCATGCCAAGAGGGTTAAGGCAGTGCTGTTAAATAATGGTGGCCACACAAAATATTGACACTTTGGGCCCATTTTTGACATTTTTACTTAGGTGTGTACTCACTTTTGTTGCCAGCGGTTTAGACATAGGGGTTGATTTACTAAAGGCAAATCCACTTTGCACTACAAGTGCACTGCATGTTGTCAGCAATGACACTACATGGAAGAGAAATGTCACAAGGCCTGAGAAAGAAAATTATTTATTTACAAGAGAAAGGTGAAGGCTACAAGAAGATCAGAAAAGCTTTACTTATCAGTCAGAGTACTGTAGCAAAAGTGATACAAAAATGTAACAAAGATGGAGCTGCAACCATCTCACAGAGATGTCTATGGAAGATAACACCTCGACAGGAGCGTCTTCTGATGAGAAGAATTGAAGAAAATCACAATGCAAGATCACTGCAGTTACATAGTAGGTGAGGTTGAAAAAAGACACAAGTCCAACCTATGTGTGCGATTATGTCAGTATAACATTGTATATCCCTGTATGTTGTTGTCGTTCAGGTGCTTATCTAATCGTTTTTTAAAACTCTTGATGCCCCCCGCTGAGACCACCGCATGTGGAAGGGAATTCCACATCCTTGCCGCTCTTACAAGAAAAGAACCCTCTACGTAGTTTAAGGTTAGCTAAAGAAGTAAAACGCCAAACTGGGGTGATTGTTTCCTGTGACACAATACAGCGTACACTGCAGAGGAATGACATGCAGTGGTGTATTAAGTTTTGTGCTACCCTAGGCATGACTAAACTTGTATACCTCCTAAATTAAATATGATCCCCTCCTCCCTGTCAAGGCCACACCTCATTTCTGTTTAAGACCCACACAGTCCTCTGTAAACCACACCCTTTCCTCTTTAGGCTCCACCTTTTCCTCTTGGAGCTCCACCTTTTCCTCTCTGTACATTAAAAGTAGGTACCAAGTACCTACTTGTAAGCTCCTTGAGGGCAGGGACTGATGTGAATGTACAATGCAGGCCTCCAAATTTTAAGTCCTGAGTCACTAGCCAGGCATTAAGAGTTACTTATCACCTCTTGCCCCACCCAACCCTTACCCTGCCCCGCCCCGCCCCTAAACATGCTCTCGTAAATTATCTCATGAGATGACACTGTAAGGCCCCTTTCACACAGGGTTGATCTGTTTTGACAGACTCCGCTAGCTGATCAGGGATCACTCCGTTGATCCACGCTGAGCAGGCGGATGACAGGTCCATCTCCGCTCACTCTGCTGAGACGGACCTCTCAGAGCCCTGCTGTCCTTTATGGGTTGATAGGATGTCACCTGATGCCGTTAAACATGGTGTCACCCCCCCTCAGTCCCTAGGATCAGCAATTCATAATGGCCGACAGGCCCTCTTACCAGACCCAGCTAAACAGCAGCAGTGATCCCTCCGGCTGGATGTTCGCTCACTCTGTGTTGTGTAGAGCTCCCTCTAGTGGTGCTGGGCACCATGGTGCTCTCTGGTGGTGCTGGGCAGGATGCCCCCCTGGTGGTGGTCTCTGGTGGTGCTGGGAAGTATGGCACCCTCCCTGGTGGTGCTGGGCAGTGTGGCGCTCTCTGGTGGCGCTGGGCAGTGTGGCGCTCTCTCTGGTGGTGCTGGGAAGCGTGGCACTCTCTCTGGTGGTGCTGGGCAGCGTGGTGCTCTCAGGTGGTGCTGGGTAACGTTGCGCTCTCTGGTGGCGCTGGGCAGTGTGACCCTCTCTCTGGTGGTGCTGGGAAGCGTGGCACTCTCTCTTGTGGTGCTGGGCAGCGTGGTGCTCTCAGGTGGTGCTGGGTAACGTTGCGCTCTCTGGTGGTGCTGGGCAGCGTGGTGGTGCTGGGCAGTGTGGCACTCTCTGGTGGTGCTGGGCAGTGTGGCACTCTCTGGTGGTGCTGGGCAGTGTGGCACTCTCTGGAGGTGCTGGGCAGTGTGGCACTCTCTGGAGGTGCTGGGCAGTGTGGTGCTCTCTGGTGGTGCTGGGCAGCATGGTGCTTTCTGGTGTTGCTGGGCATCATGACGCTCTCTCTGGTGGTGCTGGGCAGCTTGGTGCTCTCTGGTAGTGCTGGGCAGTGTGGTGCCCTAGGATCGTGCTGGGCAGCATGACACTCTCTGGTGGTGCTTGGCAGCGTGGTGCTGGGCAGCATGACGCTCACTCTGGTGGTGCTGGGCAGCGTGACGCTCTCTCTGGTGGTGCTGGGCAGTGTGACGCTCTCTCTGGTCGTTCTGGGCAGTGTGACGCTCTCTCTGGTCGTTCTGGGAAGCGTGACACTCTCTCTGGTGGTGCTGGACAGAGTGGTGCTTTCTCTGGTGGTGCTGGGCAGCGTGGCGCTCTCTCTGGCCTCCCCAGAACAATCCTCTTTCTTTTTCCTGTCTCCTGTAACTGGCTGCTACAGTATAGCACTCACTTCCTCAGCTTGTTCCCAGGATCTCTCTCTCTTCCCCCAGCAGAATGCTGGGGAGTGTAGCCTGCTCCCTCTGGAGAACAATGGGGACAAAATTTGCCAGGCCCCATGCTGAAAAAGACTACTTGCACTCTGTACTCTGGAGTGATGAGACCAAGAGAAATGTTTTTGGAACTGATGGCTTCAAAACTGTATGGCGTTGCAAAGGTGAGGAGTACAATGAAAAATGCATGGTGCCTACAGTAAAACATGGTGGTGGCAGTGTCCTTCTGTGGGGCTGCATACGTGCTGCTGGTGTCAGGGAGCTGCAATTCATTGATGGTATCACAAATTCACAGATGTACTGCTATATATCGAAAGAGAAGAGGCTACCATCGCTCCGTGCCCTTGGTCGTTGTGCATTTTTCCAACATGACAATGATCCAAAACACATATCTAAGGCCACTGTTGCATTTCTGAAGAACAGGGTGAAAGTGATTCAGTGGACAAGTATGTCTCCTGATCTGAACCCAATCGAACACCTATGGGAAATTCTGAAGAGACAAGTTGAGCATCACTCTCCATCCAGCATCCAGGCTCTAAAAGAGGTTTCTCTTGAAGAATGGAAGAAGATAGATGTTGCAATATGTCGCCAACTTGTTCATTCCATGCCTAGAAGACTTGGTGCTGCCCTTACAAATCATGGAGGTCATACAAAATACTAGATGTCGTAGTTATTGTTGTGGGGTGTATTCATTTTTGCATCAACTAATTTGAAGATTTTGTAATCTAAGTTATATTATTAACGTTCCTTTCATGTAATGAGCTAAAGGAAGTTATTCATTTATAGATACAGCAATAAATATACTGGTATAGTTACATCATTCCCATAAACTCCTCACCACTGTGGTAACAGAAGCTATGCACTTGAATGTTTTTCTGTTTTACGAGCTTCTTCTGCTAAGTGCTGGAATTCCCCATTCTTTTTTAAAAACCATACACATTGACAGTGCCTTGATGAACAACTACAGCTGGCCATAGATGGATCAAAAATCATCCGATTCAGCAAGGACCAGAGGAATTTCCAGCCATCTGTGGCCGTTCCTGCTCAAAAGAAGTTGATCTAATGATCAGATTCTTTCTAATGGGATTGCTGAATTTTTTTTCATTTGAAGTGCATTCTGACAGCCGAGAAGTCCCTGCTGCCAGATCACAATATCACTCAAATGTGTGGATGGCGAATCTGTTTTTTTTTCTTCTTTTTTTGTTGATCAGCCTGCTGGCGGTTTGCCACTATGGGGAAGATTTACTAAAATTGGTGCACACAGAATCTGCAGCTGTGTATAGTATTCTGCCAGAGTCTAATGTCAGCTTATTCACTGCACTTAAGCATTGACAATAAAATCTAGAAGCTGATTGGTTACTATGCACAGCTGTACCAGATTCTGTGTGCACCAATCTTAGTAAATCTGTCCCTATGTCACATCAAATTTGTCAACCGTACTACTGCAGCTAATTATGTAGACCTGAACTCCAGGCAAAAGGCTAAACACACAGATGAAATGCATACAGTTTTGCTCATAAGTTTACATACCCTGGCAGAATTTATGATTTATTGGCCATTTTTCAGAGAATATGAAAACACAAAAACTTTTCTTTCACTCATGGTTAGTGTTTGGCTGAAGCCATTTATTATCAATCAACTGTGTTTACTCATTTTAAATCATAATGGCAACAGAAACTACCCAAATGACCCTGATCAGAAGTTGACATACCCCAGTTCTTAATACTAGGTATTGCCCCCTTTAACATCAATGACAGCTTGAAATCTTTTGTGGTATTTGTGGATGAGGCTCTTTATGTTCTCAGATGGTAAAGCTGCCCATTTCTCTTGGCAAAAAGCCTCCAGTTCCTGTAAATTCTTGGGCTGTCTTGCATGAACTGCATGTTTGAGATCTCCCCAGAGTGGCTCAATGATATTGAGGTCAGGAGACTGAGATGGCCACTCCAGAACCTTCTCTTTATTCTGCTGTAACCAATGACAGGTCGACTTGGCCTTGTGTTTTGGATTATTGTCATGTTGGAATGTCCAAGTACGTCCCATGCGCATCTTCCTGGCTCCTAGTTTATGTTGTCATTATGATTTAAAAAGAGTAAACACAGTTGATTGATAATAAATGGCTTCAGACAAACACTAACCATGAGTGAAAGAACTTTTTGTGTTATTCATTCATATTCTCTGAAAAATGGCCAAGAAATCATAAATTCTATATGTATAGAATAGGGTATGTAAACTTATGAGCACAAATGTATATGAGAGCTATTTTACCTGTCAAATGATTTGTATTTCTGCCCATCTAGTTCTGAGATTTGCACTGCTCTATCACAAAACATAGCAGGGCAAATTACATACGCTTCTGTGTTACAGTAATAGTTACAGGTCTGGTCCTACACCCAGCCTGGCATTGGGTAGCAAACAGAGAGGCAGCCCACTCATGAGCTGATGTCTCTGTCATTCTGATTTCCCCTCCTATCAGCATGTTCCCTGCACTGTAGCACAACTTATTGGCTTATTCATCCTCCCCTAGTCTGAGCTCTGCTTTACAGGGGTTGCCGGAGGCTGATAGCTAGTCAAATTCTGCTACATAAACTGCCTGCATTTAAAAAAATACACTTAATTATGTATTACTGAATACACAACTGCATTGGTGTGTGTCTGTATATCTGCATGGAGTTCAGCTTTAAGCATAAGTGATTTATAAATGCCAATACACACCTTACCAATTTTTCAATTGACTTGCAGAATTTGTATTCCAATCATATGTCTATATACAGACCCATACACATTTTGTTGCTTTGCAGCCTGAAATGAAGGCAGACACAGTTTTTGTTTTATCCAACTCTATTTACTTGCAAATTCAAAAACAGAATCACTAAGTTGATAAAATGATCACCCCCTTGTGTCAGTATTTTGTTGAACCACCTTTTGCTTTGATTACATCCTTTAGGCTGGGCTCACACTGCCGCACAGATCGGCTCACAGCAGCGGGTCTGGTGCGTCCCTTTTCTCCATTTCAGGTCCGATTTCAGTCAGAATTTTTGTCTGAACTCGGACCTGAAATGGACCAAAAGACGCATAGGACTCGTGTGCGAATCCAGCCTAATTGATTTAATGATTTTTGGCAAAAGCGTGTGTGCAGGATTTTGTCTAGCATACTAACTATCTGCAAATTGTCGTTTGACAAAGACGAACGTAGTGACGTACTATGAGAGTATAAAGAGGAAGCAAGGTAAGGAGGGGTAGAGAACAGGGATTATAACGGTGCCTAAAAAAGTATGTAATTTGCTAGTGAATAAAAATATAGAGAATTTTATTATTACAAAAAATCACAACATGAAATACATACACGGGTGTGTGAACAAACATACAACAATAGGTACATACAAAAGTGGCCACAGATGTTGGAGGGCCACTGAATTAAAACAGGCAATTAGTCCCTACATGTTTCGCCAAAACATTGGCTTCTTCTTTTGGATCTCCAGCCATAGTACATATTTTCAGTATAAAGAGGAAGTTAATTTCTCAAGCGCCACCCTTTGGGCCCCTTCTGCTAATTTCATGTTAGTAGAAGTTAGTAGAATTTTGGTGATCATTGATTTGCGATTTTCAGATCGTGCAAAACAAATGCCTTTTAAAATATGTTTGGCATAACTACATCAGTATCACCAGCAAAGCAGCTTCATTATTATCCCATTAAAGAAGATGAGAATGTGCGCTGCATTTCGACATTTCATCAGCTGCCTCGTCACGAATGTTAATTCTAGATTACGAACAGGAGTTTACAAGACCGAGCACTTCCGGGTCGTTCCTTGATTCCGAGCATGCGTGATTGTACTTTTGACTTTTGTGTGACGATTTCTGTACTGACGATCCGAAAATCGGATGTTGAGTTCACATCTGACAAAAATGTTATAGCCTACACATCCAGCTTTTGTCTGATGAAAAAGTCAAATCGGCTGTGGAAAGCACCGTACTAACGATCCAAAAATCCGCAGACAGCTCAGACTTTTCCCTTCTGATTTTTGTACCGTGTGTATGAGGCTTAAGTCTGTTGGGATATGTCTCTACTACCTTTGCACATCTCTACTGCAATATTTGCCCACTCCTCTTTGCAGAACTTCTTAAGTTTGCCGTATTAAAGACCATGAAGATAAAACCAGTGAATAAAGAGTTAAATTTTTCTTAAATATTTTTGCTTAGAATATTAGCTGTAGCGGTGTAACCAAATAGTAGCCCCATTGTCTAAGCAGCGTACATTTCTTCAGGTGCGCTGAGGCAGTTGAGCGAAGCTATGAATATTGTATTCAGTTTGCAGGTGGAAATATCAGTACTTACGGTATAACTGGTATGGAATGACAGCAATGTGTATAGCTCCAAATTAAATATTTAATATCTGACATTTTTAGATTCTTTTAAGATTTTTATTACAGTAAAATGTACAACAGAAACAGTAGAGACATTGTATAATTTTCATCATGTTCTTTATATTGGTAAAGCTCGGAATTTCCTATAAAATGAATTGAATTTAGGCACTATAACCATAAGGCTGGATGCTTGTACAAAAATGTCTGTTGAAACTGAGGTTTCTTTCCTGCCTGGAGTAATGGACATTGTCCAATACATGCCTTTCTTTACAGATGTACAAATTCAAAATTCCTTCAAAAAATTATGAATCATGATAAATATATGCAGCTGTAATCCTACCTGAGAACAGGTTAGATTCTGTAGCTCCATAAATGCCTACAAATTGCTTTTTGATTCCTAAACAGTAAGGCCCTGTTCACAGCTTTGTGTTTCATTGTGTGCGTCGGAATGCATAACAGATTTGTCATAGGAACACATTTTACCCAATGAGCCCATTAACATCTATGCAGTGTCGGGGCAAGGTCATCCAGCTTCCAGGGCAAAGATGTCAGACTGTGCCCCCCCATGATGTGCAAGCTTAGGGGATCCTATGCCCACTAGTCACTCGCTTGTCAAAATCAATGCTGCTGTCAATACCTTGTTAGCCTTGTAAAAACAGAATAAAGATGTCCCCATCCCTACCGTAAACCACTGCACCCAGGGCAGCCGCCCCTCACACCCACCCCTTGTCCCGGCCCTGACTGCCGGTGTTCAGGATGGAGAGCGGAGATATGTTTACCAGCCCCTTCCCACGTAAACACAGTGAGTGATCGGTACTGATTGCTCCTGTGTTTATTCATAACTGAATTGTGTTTGCTTCAGTTTGTGAATGAACAGGAATCCCTGTGTAGAGACTCCTATTTATTCATATGCAGTGTAGCTGAGAGTGCAGAGAAAGGGATTGGGGACTCTGTCCTATCCTATGCATTAAGGTGAAAAAACACCTGTCAGTGGCCAACTCCCAGCCCCCCCCCCATTTTACTTACCTGAACCCTCAAACTTGTCCCACGGGGACAAGCCTTCTCTCTGCTAGGGGGTTCTCGGCTCTTGATTGGATAGATTGATAGCAGCGCAGCCATTGTCTCCCGCCGCTGTCAATCAAATCCAATGACGAGCCTTCTCTCTGCTAGGGGGTTCTCGACTGTTGATTGGATAGATTGATAGCAGCGCAGCCATTGTCTCCTGCTGCTGTCAATCAAATCCAATGACGCAGCCGCCGGGGGGCGGGGACAAGTCCTGCATTCGGCGTCTATGGATGCCGAATGCTGGACTCGGGAGTGCACCCGCAAGGTTACCCCCCCGGGAGAGCGATTCTCCCAGGGGGTTATCTGATGTGGGGAGGAGCCGAGACAGCCGCAGAGGGACCCCAGAAGACCAGGATCGGGGCCACTGTGTGCAAAACGAGCTGCACAGTGGAGGTAAGTATGACATGTTTGTTATTAAAAAAAAAATAAAAAATGCCTTCAGCAAAAGTCAGATGAGAGCTTTTGGTCGTAAATTCCGACCGTGTGTATGCTCCATCGGACTTTTGCTGACGGAATTTCTGCCAGTAAAAGATTGAGAGCAGGTTCTCTATTTTTCATTCGGAAAAAGTTCCGATCGGAAATTCCGATTGTCTGTACCAATTCCGACGCGCAAAATTCCTACGCATGCACGGAAACAATTTGGCGCATGCTCGGAAGCATTGAACCTCATTTTCTCGGCTTGTCGTAGTGTTGTACGTCACCGCGTTCTTGATGGTCGAAAGTTCAGAGAACTTTTGTGCGACCGTGTGTATGCAAGCCAAGCTTGAGCGGAATTCCGTTGGAAAAACCATCCAAGGTTTTTCCATGGGAAAATCCTCTTGTGTGTACGGGACATTAGTGTCACTTTAACCCCCACTGTTTTTTATTTTATATATATATATATATATATATATATATATATATATATATATATATATATCGGATCTGTAGAGCCTCATTTAGGGAGTAAGGCATTGCGTCTTGCAGTACTGAACGAAATCCCTGTTGGTATAACTCCCTTTTTTTTCAGATTGTAGTTGTGTTACCATTTGACCAATTTCTAGGTAAGTCTTCACTCTATGTCTGTAATAGGATGACTACTTTATTAAGGGGGCTCTTCTAGGCTCATTTAATTGGGTCCTGTCCTTAACACCCGAACTCTTGATTGCATTGGAGGGCACATCCCTCCTTGATATTTGTCTAACTACATTGGTCTGTCTATACTTTGTTAAACTTTTGAATAAAAACTTATTGAAAGAGAAAAAAAGGCACAAGGATACACAGGTGTTCTGTGCATCTCCTGTGCAGGCAGTCCCATTTGTGTCCTTTTACTCACACTGTCTGCGTTCAGGGTTGTGCGCCTGCACCCACACAGATGTCACATTAGGAGCAGCGGCTGTGTCCATGCAATCACTGCGTTCCAATTGACACGAATTGACACAATTGACACGAATGGGACTGCCTGCATGGGGATGCATAGAATACCTGTACACTTCTGTGCATGTAAACATGGCCTTCATACAGGTGTACACTTTAGTACGCCCCATGTGATTAAGGCCTTAGAAGAAATGTAACTGTTTGCCTACCAGGCCAAGTTTTGGGGAAAAAACACACTTTAATAAATGTTAGTACACACAAACATGATATAATATCCAATTTTTTGGTAAAATATTAAATATTATATTACACAAAATAGATACCAAATATGTTATGGAAAACTAACCCTTAGACAAACAGCGCTAGCAATGTGCCTAGTGATAAAGAATATTAAATTGATAAAATCCTCTGCAAAAAAGGAGATATCAATAGAAAAGAAAATTGCAAATTGTATCTAGATATTGATATAGATATAGATAAAATGTGCAAATAAAAGTTCAATAATAATAATAAATAAACGTTTTTTCAATTGTAAACATGCTCTGTGTCCCACAATGATGAAAAAAAACATTGATTGTGCTCCCAACCATTTCATAAAAAAGTGAAGGTCCCTACTCACAGAATGAAGTTGACCCTCATTACCTTACAGCAAGATAGGTCAAATGCGCTATATGGTCTATGTGACCCGTGGTGGCTGGAATAGGCTCATGTTGGTATTTTGTGGTCCGTCGTCCCAGGGAACAGCCCATAGAAAAAAACTCTGCTCTCCCACACTGTACGAGATCAGACCGCGATCCGGTCTCAGCAATCACAGGCCCCACACCTGAACTCCGACCAACAGCTCTCTGCCACCATCCGTGCTCCAAGTGGGCAACCATATAATATTCAAAAAGAAAAGAAAAACGGGCTCCACATAGCGTAAACCAGTACGGCTCTTTAATAAAACTTTAAAAAGCAAATTCAGTTCTCAAGCGGGTTGATGAAAACAGCTTGCTACAACTTACTATACTCACTTGGTATATCATTTAAAGGCCTCACAAACTCTCCAAGAAATTGATTTAGGCTTGCTGTATATCATCTTCAACATATCAACTTGATACAGCACACCATGCATGACATGTTTCGTCATGGCAAATTATGTCATCAAGAGATATTTTATATATATATATATATATATATATATATATATATAATATATTTATTCTATTGATATCTCCCTTTTTGCAGAGGATTTTTTTAAATTAATATTCTTTATCACTAGGCACATTGCTAGCGCTGTTAGTTTAAGGATTAGTTTCCTATGACATCACCTTTTCCACCATTTTTAAAATGCCATAAATCGATCCCCTTATTTGTGGAGGATATAACTTTTGCGCAAACCAATCAATACACGCTATTGCGTTTTTTTTTTTACCACAAATATGTAGAAGAATACATATCGGCCTAAACTGATGAAAAAAATAATTTTTTTTACATTTTTTGGGGGATATTTTTTATAGCAAAAAGTAAAAAATAGATATATTTTTTCAAAATTGTCGCTCTTTTTTTGTTTATAGCGCAAAAAAAATAAAAATATGCAGAGCTGTTCAAATACCACAAAAAGAAAGCTCTATTTGTGGGAAAAAAGGACGTAAATTTTGTTTGGGTACAACGTTACATGACTACGCAATTGTCAGTTAAAGCGATGCAGTGCCGTATCGCAAAAAATGGCTTGATCGTTAAGGGGGCAAATCCTTCCAGTCCTTAAGTGGTTAAGGCCAAACAAGGCTTTCTTTTCGTGATAATAAATCATGACAATAGACAATAAAACACAACAAATCTAAACAAAATGCAGCATAGTTTAAAAATAAATCACAGCACGTAAAATGTATGTACATTATTCTGTAATTTGTCCTGTTTAAAATTACAGCAAAATTATGATTCTAGTACAAAGCATTGCAAAGTTATTTACAAATGAAATAAAGTGCGTTTTTTTTCCCAGTTTGCACTTTTTAAAATGGAAAATATATGTTTTAAAATATAAAAATATTAACAGTTAAAACAAAAACAAATATAATATTGAAAATGTTTGGACCAAAAAGGACTGGATGCAGCTACTGTTTGGGTATTCTGAAGGCCATCACCAGCGGCTGTCTGTTAGAATACACTAGGAGCAGAAGGATGGATGGGGGAAGCTATTCAATTTTATTATTAATATGCCTCAGAATTCCTTTAGTGATCTCCAAGTTTGCATTTTGACTTTTGTTCACTTCAGGAGGGTTTGACATTCACAAACAAGTCTATAGAAATGCAAAAGCCGTATAAAGCAGGTCAAATGCAGGTCAGAAGGAGGCCAACTGCAGGCCATTTACACCATGAATGATGAGAGCAGAGTGTAGTCCTTTAATGCTCTTCTGTATGAAGTCTAGGCTGTTTACAATATCACCGCCCCTTACCAATGAGATAACCAATTCGCTGGATCTCTGACAAAATGGAGATGACCCAGGAAGTCACAGGGAAATTCTGTGCTAACCATTGTTTCCACTATATATACAAGCCGCTTGGAAATTAAATGTTGAGTTTGGTGTATTAACTTTATATACTGTATACCAGTATGTTCTGTCATTCTATTGTCTATTACTAATCTCACCAAGATTTTCCTTTTCAGGTGCCTTTCTGACATGAAGTGGAGTTGGCAGGACTCAGATGCCATCAATAAAAAGATGAAGGTAAGAATTTCAGTATATAACTAAGGGGGGCATTTAAAAAGTGCAGACATGGGGTTGTGAAAATTAACTGGGAGACAGCTTGGTTATTTAACCGGTCGAAACACACATGACCATCTCTCCTCCAATCATAGAGCAGCTCAATGAACTACCACAGAGTACATACCCCTGACCCCCACATTGTAAGTTAGCTATAAAATGTGGACCATGGTGTGTATAGCCCTATGGAGTATAATGGAGAGCAGATATCGACATCTGCCCTCGGTTATAAATAGGCCCCTAAATGTATTTCTGTCCACAATAGCTTCTTCCTTTCCTTTCTTTTTATTCATATTTCATTTTGATGTTTTGCAGATAGAAAACCAGATTCCAGATGGCTTCTTCTACGGCACCAATGGCAATTATGACTTGGGCGGCCCAAATGCAGCTGCCGCCTTTATTAAAAAGTTGTCAATCGGATCTGGACTTACGGAGAATTGGGCCAGAAAGTAAGTTTCCATTATTACTTCTCTTTCTTTTCTGTTTATTTTCTATGGAGTTCAGAATCACATCAGCTGTAAATGAATGGTGCTGCCTGGTCTGAACATCCTATAAAGTCTATTGCCAGTTTTAGTTGTCTGTTCATTATGTTTATATGTATTTCTTCTTTATCTTAAACAATCTTACAGGGTGCCCAGTGGAACTACATTCAGGCAAGGCATGACTTTGCGTATATGAAGTTAAGAGCATTAAATTAAAACTAAATTTTATTTTTCCACAATACTTTATCACCCAGTAAGCCCTGGTTCATATTGATGCGATTTCGTATGTGTTCCAGAGCACATCGAATCGCATGACAAGTGAAACAACATGACTTTCTATGGTGGCCATTCACATATATGCACTCCAAAAGCAAAGTTATTTTTTCTAAAAAGGTCCTGTATGTGTTTGGTGTGGTGCAATGCAACTTTTATCTCTATATAGTCTAATTGGAAACTGCATGGAAGACTCATAGGTGTTTAAAGACTACGTGATTCCAGTGCGATCTCTAGCAGGCTATAGTGTCTTTCTGAGCTGATTTTCAGAGACAGAGAGAGATAAAGAGAGAATTGTAACTGTATCCAAATCGCATTGGAATCGCAATTGAATCCGCATGAAGTCACATTGGACATTATATCCTTGAAATCACACTAAAAACCTCAGTTAAATCGCAATGCATAAGTGTGAACCT
The DNA here is from genome assembly GCA_028564925.1 of Lithobates sylvaticus. NCBI lineage: Eukaryota > Metazoa > Chordata > Amphibia > Anura > Ranidae > Lithobates > Lithobates sylvaticus. The sequence goes on from CM053026.1 coordinate 655,635,570, forward strand.
AGGCTAAGGGTTTGTTCACACAAACAGTGTTGCCCAACACAGTTTAAATGTGATGAAAAAAAAATAGGACATAATTATAGTATACATTACAAAAAAAGAGAAGGGGTCATAAAATGCACTGGAACACCTGCAAAAAATGCATTACAGTGCAACTTAACCACTTCAGCCCCGGACCAATTTGCAGCCAAAGGACCAGGCCCCTTTTTGCAATTCGGCACTGCGTCGCTTTAACTGACAATTGCGCGGTCGTGCGACGTGGCTCCCAAACAAAATTGACGTCCTTTTTTTCCCACAAATAGAGTTTTGGTGGTATTTGATCGCCCCTGCGGTTTTTATTTTTTGCGCTATAAACAAGAATAGACCGACAATTTTGAAAAAAAATGCAATATTTTTTACTTTTTGCTATAATAAATATCCCCAAAAATATATAAAAAAAATTTTTTTTCCTCAGTTTAGGCCGATACGTATTCTTCTACATATTTTGGTAAAAAAAATTGCAATTAGCGATTATTGATTAGTTTGCGCAAAAGTTATAGCGTTTACAAAATAGGGGATAGTTTTATAGCATTTTTATTAATATTTTTAAATCGCAATTAGCGATTATTGATTAGTTTGCGCAAAAGTTATAGCGTTTACAAAATAGGGGATAGTTTTATAGCATTTTTATTAATTTTTTTTTTTTTTTACTAGTAATGGCGGCGATCAGCGATTTTTATTGTGACTGCGACATTATGGCGGACACATCGGACATTTTTGACACATTTTTGGGACATTTGTCATTTATACAGAAATCAGTGCTATTTACATAGCACTGATTCCTATGTAAATGACAGTTGTAGTGAAAGAGTTAACCACTAGGGGGCGGGGAGGAGTCAGTGTGACGTGTTGTGTTTTTTTTTACAGTAGGGGCGTGGCTGTACGTCTGACGTCATTGATCGGCTTTCCCGATGACAAGGAACAGCCGATCAATGACAGGCAGTGTAGGAAGCGCGGGGAGAGGTTTGTTTACACAAACCTCTCCCCGTTCTTCAGCTCCGTAACCCGATCGCGGGATACCAGCGACGATCGGGTCCGCTGGTCCCGCGGCCGTGGTCACGGAGCTCCCGACCGGGTCGCGAGCGCGCCGCTGGCGGCGCGCGCGCGACCCACGGGCAGGCAAGTTAAAGGGGACGTACCCGTACGTGCTTTTGCCTGCCCGTGCCATTCTGTAGACGTATATCTACATGAGGAGGTCGGGAAGTGGTTAAAAACACATGCCAACATGCACAGTAACAACCATAATTTACTTTCTTTTTTATATTTTGCAGGCACACCAGGACATTCCAGAAGATGCCTTCATTCCTTAGCTCCATTGGAGCATTCAAGTTTTGTACCCTGCTTTTCAGAGGCTTTAGATGGAAACTGCCAAGATTTTTACCTTGTTCTACAGAGACTTTTGATGGAAATCGTCAAAGCATATTGTACCTTGTTCTACAGAGAAACCACCAAGCTCTACAATCCAAATATATAAACCAGTGTGTGTGTTGTGTGTGTGTATATAGGGTAGAGTAGTGTGGGGACTGGCCAGAGAGGGATTACTTTGACACAGTTGGCCAGCTTAAACATGTATTGCAATGCATCTGAACAAAAAATCCCTGTTTTCAAAGTTTACTAGAAATGTATAACAGTGTGCAGAGGACTGATGCACATGGTGGGTTATGTATATAGTATGTGTAAAGCTATTTGGATTTGAACACAGACATACTTCTATTTTTGTTCTATTGAGAAGTTAGCTTGATAGAAACCACCAAACGTATGTATCCTGTTCTACAGAATGTGGTTTGAGATTACCAGGGCCAACAGAGCATCATTCCTAGTTGGGGCCTCAATAAACTGGACCATAAAATTGTCCTGTAATAGGTTTATAAATCTCTGCCCTTTAACTGTCCCAGCAGTGCCATTACTCCAGTCAATTACTGGGTAGTTAAAATCCCCCATTATTATCACCGTTGTAGCCCTTGCAGCCCTTTCCATCTGTGCAAGGATCTCCACCTCCTCATTAACATTGGGTGGTCTATAACAAACTCCAATGATTAACTTTGAACTACGCACATCTGTATGCAGTTCCACCCATAATGCTTCAGACTCATCACACTCTCCATCCACCAGGTCCTCTTTCACACTAGCTTTGAGATCACTTCTCACATACAGACAGACTCCTCCACCTTTCCTTTTTACTCTGTCTTTCCAAAAGACTGCATAGCCAGGAATATTAATAGCCCAGTCATGTGAGGAATGAAGCCAAGTTTCAGCAATACCAATTACATTATAGCTCTCCTGATGCACTGGAGCTTCCAACACACCTATTTTGCTTGGCAGACTTCTGGCATTGGTGAACAAACACTTTAATGCATTAATATATTTTGACCGGTGACATTGTTTTTTTATTTTAATAAAGGAATGGTCAAAAACTCTCTGTTCGTGTCTTTATTTATTTTTGACACTTTTTTGGTGAATGAGTAGGGGTGCAATGTGCTCTGCGTTCTAAAATATGAAGTCCATGGTAACACATGGAAAACGCCAGTGTAGTCCATTTTAGCCCAGGTTCACACTGTATCGACATGAACATTGCGCGACTTCCGATCCAACTTTGCTCTGCAACTTCTGTCTGATTTTGATAAGACTTAATGTGACTCTTTAAACTCTATGGCATTGCAGTCATATCAAAGTCGAACCGAAGTAGTACAGGAACCTTTTCTAAAGTCGGAACGACTTGTGTCAAATCAGTTAAAGCGGCGGTCCGCCTTTTTTTTTTTTTTTTTTTTTTAGTAATTCAGACACTTTTCTAATCACAAAATAATTCTCACTGTTTTGGTGTAATATATCAGCCGCTGTCCGTTTTCGTATCTAAGAAGAAGTTATAAAAACTGATGGTGGCCCGTTCCATCTTGCTTTTGGGCATGTGAATCCCACAAGCATTGATTTCCTGGATGCAGTGAATGCTGATCTCCCAGCATTCACTGCTCATTCCCACGCATGCTCAGTGCTTACGGCGCGGAGCAGCGTAAACTTCCAGGTTGCCATCACAACGGGCGGGGTCGTCGGAAGTTCCCGCCCTGTTGTGACGGCAAGCAAACCACGATCTCTCGAGATTTTGCGGCCGCGTTCCACACTGACTCTTGGGAAGCCTGACACTTAGCTTTCAGGAGACAGTGCGGCGCCAGGGAAAAGCGCCTACTCCCACGGGAGTGATAGACAGGAAGTGCCAGAATAAACTACGATACTAAGGTAATTACAGCGCTAAAAAAAAATCTTGGGTCATTTGAACATCTATGCAATGAACTGAAGGGGATAAGATTAAGTTATGAATTTGTGTGAACCTCCGCTTTAAGACGGCTCTCATAGGGGAACATTGAATTTTACAAGTCATGCGACTTGTGCTCTCACAAGTTGGATCCCATGTCACACCAGTGTGAACGGGGCCTTAGAGTGATTGTAAAGACTCATTATTTTTCCTATAAAATAATAAACATGTTATGCTTACCTGCTCTGTTGCAGTGGATTTGCAAAGAGCAGTCTGGATCCTCCTCTTCTCAGGTCCCTCTTCTGTGATCCTGGCCCTCCTGTTCAGTGCCCCCACAGCAAGCAGCTTCCTATGGTGGCACCCGAGCTAAGTCACAGCTCCCTGTGTCCATTCAGACATGGACTCCCGACCCTGCCCGGCCCCCTCTCTCCCCTGATTGATTAGCTGACTTTGATTGACAGCAGTGAGAGACAATGGCGCCATTGCTGTGTCTCAGCCAATCAGGAAGGAGAATCTGGGATGGCTGAGACACTCATGGACATCGCTGGACAGAGAGGGACCTTAGGTAAGTGTTAGGGGGGTTAAGGGCCACAGTCCATAACAATGATGCCACTGCAGGAAATCAGAGAGAGAGAGATGAGAGCACAAGTATAATACCACAACATGAAGACACCAATCACAGTGCCCTAAATGCTCACAAAAACCTACAGTCAAAAACACACAATGCAAATATTAGCTGCCAGGCCTTACTTCCAGGTGGCAAGACCATTTTGGCAATTTTTCATTTTTCTTTTCACTTATAGCTTTCAAAGTTTGTAAAAGACACCCCAAACTATATATCTTCAGTTGATTCGACTGAGGAAGCCCAATCACAGGGTGTAGCGTATATAGGCGGGAGGAGCTGAGCCCATGGCATTACCCTGGGGCCATCTTGGTGGTGAGCCACGTTCATTGCAGATACTTTAAGCTTTGATGATTTTAAACTTTGTATGTTTTTATAATCTATTTGGCTGTTAAAGTAAACATAGAGAGCACTATTGTTCTGCTTTCTTGTTTTATGTTACCCTTATGCTATGATGTCTGAGCACTGTGAAAGTGAGAGCTCAGTGTGAAGCAGGTCTAAAGGGAGGAGGAGTGATGAAGGAGTTATTGTATATAATTAGAAAAAAAGTGTAACAAGCGAGTGATGACCTGTTTATGAGATTTTATAAGGAAGTGAGCAGGTTTTTCACCAGGGTGGTGGAGGCACTTGTCACAAGAGTGGTGGTTTTGTCACATCACAGTTTTGAAGATTGTACGCCGGTGGTAAGCAATTTTTTACGGGGCAAAGGCTGGTGTTGGCGTTTCAATCATCATGGCACCATGGTTGATATGGTGTCAGGGTGATCGAAGCGCATTGTTTATATTGTTACATTCTGATATATAATGAAGTGGTTCAACTCACCATAATGCAGAATCAATGGGAGCCCTGGGCGTGTCACTTGCCACATCTCCTGCCACCAGATGCAGCATGTCACTTGCCACCATCACCTGTCACCAGATGTAACTTTTTAACTTGCCACTAGATGTGGATTGTCACTTGCCATGTCCCCTGCCACCAGATGGGGATTGTCACTTGCCACATCACCTGCCACCATTTTCAGATTGTCACGTCACCTGCCGCCATTTGCAGATTGACACTTGCTACGTCACCTGCCATCATTTGCAGATTGTCACTTGCCACATCACCTGCCATTATTTGCAGATTGTCACTTGCCACGTAACTTGCCACGTAACTTGCCACGTCACCTGCCACCATTTGCAGATTGTCACTTGCCACGTCACCTGCCACCATTAGCAGATTGTCACTTGCCACGTCACCTGCTACTAAATGTGGGTTGTCACTTGCCATGCCAGCCAGTGCCACCAAATGTGCATTGTTGCTGCATTGGTGGCAGGCTGGCAGCACTGGTCCATTCAGTGAGGGCAGGAGAGCGGAGATGCGGTACGGGCAGTAAGAGATGATGTAATCGATTTTCTCCCCGTCACACCTCCGACATTGAAGAGGCCCGCGCTGTGAGGGCGGAAGAGCGCTGATGTGTGGTGGGCAGTGAGAGATGATGTCATCTCTCTTCTCCTCGCCGCACATCGCTCCCACATTGAAGTGACCCGGCTGTGAGGGTGGAAGAGTGGTGACGTGGATCAGGCGGAGAGAGATGATGTCATCTCTGCTCGTCCGCCTGCTCGTCTCTCTCCTCCACCTCTAATGCAGCCTGCCCGCCCGCCGCGACCCTGAGGCAAGAGACTTGGGGCTATGGGCTCCAGATTCAGGGCTACAGCCTCAACACCTATGGTGGCAACATATATTTAGTTTATATGTATTTTATTATATTTGTTTTTTCATATTAATAAGTAAGGTTGCGCTATTTGCATTTTGGAATTTAGAAGTACACTTGCCTGGCAGCTGGGATTTAACTAAAACCCCACTGACCCCTACCGACACTCACCTGACTGACCACCTTTGTTATATATGCAGTACTTGCCCTCATACTTATACTATCACTACAATTAATGGAGTTGGGTAGATCTTTCTAAATTAGCTGCTGGGTTCTGAGAATCTTCTGTTGTAAAGGGAATGGACATGTACCACTGTATCCAACCCTAGGGGCAGAGAGATGAGACCTTCTACCTACCTTCTAGGGCCCTGGTACCCAACCTGCATTTTTTTCTTTTAAACTCTCTAACATATTTTCTGCATTGTCCATCCCTTTTATTTAAAGGGACTGTAATAGCAGTGATCTTTAGCAGTCTCGTGTAATTTGTTTCTAAGCAATGACTGGCTACACCTCCTATAGCATGTCTGCAGTCTCTGACTATCTCTTGTAGCATCCCTGTAGTCTCTGGCCATCTCCTGTAGCGTGTGAACAGTCTGTCACAGCTTTCTGTAGCATAGTATTCAATGAATATTGTGTGCGGAAAATGGGCTGCACTTAGGCCCCTTTCACACTGGGGCGGGAGCCGCGGTGACGGTAAAGCAGCGCTATATTTAGCGCTGCTTTACCGTCGTTTTAGCCGCGGTATTCGGCCGCTCGCGGTGTGGTTTTACCCCCCGCGAGCGGCCGAAAAAGGGTAGCGTAGCGGCGCTTTGCGGCGGTATTGCCGCGGTGTCCCATTCCAATCAATGGGAAGGTGCGGTATAGGATCGGTGAATACACCGCTCCTATACCGCTCCAAAGATGCTGCTAGCAGGACTTTTTTGACCGTCCTGCTAGCGCACCGCTCCACTGTGAAAGCCCGCCGGCTTTCACACTGGAGTGAATGGGGCCGTTTTTTTTTCAGGCGGTGTACAGGCGCTATTTTTAGCGCTGTACCACCTGAAAACGCCCCAGTGTGAAAGGTGCCTTAAGGTCCTATATCAGATTAGTTGAGCCCCACTGTTCTAGGTCTGTAATTAATTATAGGCAGAATTGAAGATTGCGAACGGAGCCCAAAATAAACTGTTTTTGACTGACGGAACAGTTCAAAGTAAAATAATTCATGCTTCTGTATTACATTAATGGAGGTGTTTATCAAAGTGAATATAGGGAGCTAAAGAATAAATCACATTGTAAATGTTTTTTAAGCTGCATGTCAGGTCCTATGTGTGCTCATAGCAGTCATATAGGTAATAGCAAAAATGTAAATAAAGATTACATAAACAAATATAGATAATTGTGGTGGTAACTACACTACTGGATATAGAATTAAAGTACTATTTTATGTATGTCTAGTTTTCTACAACCAGCTTATGTGTATTGTGTTAAAAAAAAAAAGGATAAAAATGTTTAAACTGACCAATGTCTTTGCAACATAATAATAATAAGCATTTATTCCAGCTTAAACTCTTAGATTGCGGTAAATTACGGTAACCGCATACACAACCTCACTTTCCCTAAGAGCATACTACTAAACACTGATACTGTATGACCGGGTATTGACCGGGTGTACTTTTAACAGGTGAGACTGCGTTTAATAAATCTGCTAATCTAAGGAAAGATTGTGCAATATAATGAGGTGAACTTCATAAATTCGCATGACTGAAATGTGTGAGGTTGCCCTTTTTCTTACATCAGAGATATTTCAGACAAGGGCTAGAACCTTGCGATCAGTCACATGCATTAGTGATTTCAGTGGGTCAGATGGTGTGCTGACCTGACATGTGAGACTGCCCTGCTGTCACATTAATGCTCATTAAATAGAAAAGTATAACTGAATATAGAAAAAAAAAAATAGTTTGCACTTACTTTGGATAAAAAGTGACCGAAATAGTGTTGCTTCCTACTTTTGTTTTAACATTTACAATAAAAGTAAAGCCTACACATGGTACCACTTAAATAAAAGTCAGCAGCTACAGATACTGTATGAAAAAGCACAGAGGCGCCACTCTAAGTGCAGTAAAATAGGCATGTCAAGTATGGGTAGGCAGACGCGTTTACGGAACATGTGCTCCTTCTTCAGACCTAACGGGGGCCATGTTGGATAAGGGCTTATAAACAAGAAATGTTTACCAATGTCTGTTTTTTATTGTCTGTTTTTTTTGTCCTTGGTTTTTTGCTTAATTTTTAAACGTTTATCAATTTTTACATGTGCATACAATTTTTTGTCCATCGTTTACTGTCTTTATTGATCCCTTCATTGATCTTCTTGTATGTAGAATCCGCTGAGTATCCCCTCCCCCATTGTTTACCCAATTCCCCTGTTCCTCCTTAATATTTGCCCTGTTACGTTCACATGTGGCAAGCTTAACAGCCATAGGACATTAAGACCCAGGAGCTCTGGTATTAGAGCTTATAAGCCCTTATCCAACATGGCCCCCGTTAGGCCTGAAGAAGGAGCGCATGCGCCGTAAACGCGTCGCCTATTGGTTCACTGCAAACCCAGAAGTATCGTCATCCCCCGGCTCCTTGTGTGCTTGAGGTCCAGGAAGTGTCGGTGACCACCAGCGCAACCCGCTCCGCTTCACCAGCTAACAGCCATGGATGGACTCCCTTCCCGGACGTTCTGCCTACCCTTACTTGACATGCCTATTTTAATTCTACTCTTGTGAATATGTATGCACAATTTATGCATTAAAACTCATTGCTTTAATGCACTTAGAGTGGCACCTCTGTGCTTTTTCCCTCAGCCATCCCAAGAGTTGCTTCTCCTCTTCACTGGGCTGCATTCAAGCTGCTATATTATGGACTATATGGACTTATCACAGTCATTTACTTCAAATTATTATTTTTAAAGTTCCCCCTATGTTTTAGGTATTCAGTGGATCTACACTGAGGCTGGTGCAAGTGCCAACTTTTTTTCTATGGCTACAAATTATGTAGCTGCTGACTTTTAATAAACATGCACTTACCAGTCCCGGGATCCAGCACTGTCCTAACCTGGGCCGGTTCTTTGTCGGTCTTTGGGTCCCCGGCGCTACTATCTTGGATGTGGGAAGCTGGCTGTGACTTCCTGCTGCTTCACAGTCGGCTTACCATTGCACATGCATGAGTAGCACTGTACTTTCTCAAGGGACCCACAACCTCCTGGGACCTGTGATATGTTTTAATGGTTTGCGGTTGGGATTAACTTCCACTCAGATCGCCTGGGTAAACTGAGCAGAAGTAGAGCACTTACCTGTCAGAAATAGGTGTGGTGCTACCCCCGCAGGAGCTTCTGGTAATTGGGCCTATTTCCCCCATTCACATGGCATTTCCACGTTCTTCCATAAAATCAGTCTAGCGGTTTTCTTTTTTTATGGTTTTATTGGGGATCTAGAAACTTGGATAGGGATGGGAGCATGGGATACCCTGGACTGTAGAAATTGAGGACTCGAGGACTCGCTAGGCTTCTTGGTTGCGCTGCACAAAATGCTGGCTGTATTGCACAACCTTAGACTGCAATGTACTGTCTCTTGGCTGAACTTGTATAACAACTGGCTGTATTGCACAGCTCTGGCTGCACCAGACACTCCTGGGCAGGCTCCCACTGCGCATTTAAAAAGATAGAGCACCTCACAGTCACTTCTCCACTATGTAGCAGGAGTAGGTACTCACTCACTAGAGATACATAAATATTCAGGCTGATTGTTCTGCTCTCCGTCCCACTAAACATCCAGTTAGATCTAGAAGACAGGGGGGAAGCCGCAGAACAGCAGCCTGTGAGACACTAAACAGCCCAAAGTAATCAACCCCTGCTCCCGCTAACTAAATTTAACTAGCATTCTACTCTGAACTAGGAGGGTGCTACATTGGTGCCCCCTCTAAGAAAAACAAAAGAAAATCCAAAAATAGTAGAGGAGTGGGAGAGCAGGAGGAAAAGCAGAACTTCCCCTTTTAGGTGAAGTTCCACTTTCAAGGGACTGTAAAGGCAGAAGGATTTTTATCTTAATGCATTAAAATAAAAAGCCTTCTGTGTGCAGCAGCCCCCAACACTTACCTGAGGTCCCTCTCTGTCCAGCGATGTCCATGAGTGTCTCAGGGAGGGAGGGAGGTGCCAGGAGCACCGAAGAAGGACCCGAGAAGAGGCGGATCCGGCTGCTCTGTGCAAATCCACTGCAACAGGGCAGGTAAGTATAACATGTTTATTATTTTTTATAGGAAAAAAACGAGACTTTACAATAACTTTAAGATTAATTCTCAAATACAGGGTGTGTCGAATTAAAAAAGTGATCATGAACATAACCAGAAAAGTACATTGATACTGTAGCAGAATCTCTGACCTCTTCCAGTCTAGTGAGAACCTTCAAGGCCAAAGATAGCTGACATCCTTCAATATGTGGTGGGTTGTGAGGCATAGTGGGTGCAAAAGTGGTAAAAGTCATTGGGCGCCAGACACTTCTTGGATGTAAAAGAGGTTTTATTTCTTTTGACAGTCTTTTTTATATTTAGCAAGGAAAAGAGGGTTAGGCCCAGGACACCCTTAAGTAGTTGCAATTTAAAATGGCAGACTCCAAGACTTCAACAGGAGGACAGCTGGGCAGGGGAAGGCCTCAGCAAGGTGTACTTCTGCAGGTGCAGGATTGCTGTCTCCTATGGCAACAGTACTTAAACAGTTCCCAACTCAAAGCAACAGTTCTCTCAAGTGTACTACAACTTCTCCTTGTAGTTCTTCAGCCCCTTGAGCTCCTGGTCTCTCACTGGACCCTCTGATTCACTGACTCTGAATCCTGTGATCTCCTCAAGGCTTTTGCGGTGGTATCTCCCTCAAGCGTCACTGATGCTTCCCTGCTGGGTCCCTAGCTTGGCACTTCGGATACCTTCAAGCTTCACCCCTGCTGACCGGCTCGGTCCCTAGCTTGACACACAAGGCTGCTCTGCAAGCGTCACCTACGCTGGTTGGGTCACTGACTTGATCACTGCATGAAGTTTCCCGATTCCTCCTCCGTGCCTGTTCAGTGAGAATACTGCTCCGGTACTTGCTTCAGTTACTAACTGTGGTCCCTGGTAAAGGCAGTTGGTCCCTTAGTGGCAACAGCTTCCCTTCTACCTCCGACCATGACAGGTTCTCCAGCCGGCAGAACCATCACTTTTGGTTGGACTGCAAGCTGCAGTCCCAACCCTGCGCTCACACAGCCTGGCAGCCTGATGCCCCCAGGATAGGCCCAATCTCTGGCTTAGCAGCCCGGGGCAGATGACACACGTCCACCCAGATGGTGATCTGGGTGGCACAGAAGAACCCCGGACCACATGACCTCGCCCGAATATATAGGCTCTCCCAGCAGGCCAAGGGAGCCAGAAAAATCCCCGCCCATTGGCTGAGACACCCCATATACTCATAACCTAGCCTTGAGTTGTCGTTCTCAATAAATTACCTTCAAGTGCCCGGCCACCTGGTGGTAGAAGAGGAAAGGACAACCAGGCTAAACTTAGGGAGAAGTCAATGGATCCCTAATAATTAGCTACAGAAGCCACTCCTGACAAGGAATTTGGCAAGGAGCTCCCTGAGTAAACCCCAGAGCACTACAATACTGATATTAGATATGACAGTGGGTGCTGTGGGAATGACTAGCACATAGGTGTGCACAGCCTATTGCATAAGGATGTGCACCCCAAAGCTTATACACACATGCCTTTCTCTGCAGCCTCAGCTGCACTGGACAGTGAATGAATGGGAAGTGCTCTGTGCCGAGCGGCTTACTGTTCATTCACAAGCTGAAGCATGGTAAACTCAGTTCACTATGCTTCATTTATGAATGAACTAACACAGTGAGTGAGTGTGTTCACTGTGTTCATTTAGAAAAGGAAGGGGCCATTAAATGACATATTTAGCAGCTCTTCCCCCACTCTCCTTTCTGAAACATCACCCGCAGGAGCCAGGAGAGGAGGGAAACCAGCAGCACTGCTGGGGGGGAGGGGGCGCAACACATAGGAAGCCCAGGCATTAGGGTAATTGGCATCACACACAGTGATTAGGGTGTGGTGCCCTAATGGTACACCCCCTGCGCATGCTTATGGACTGGCACTTTTTCTGTAGTTCTCATAGACACATGGACAGCTAGACATAATGTTGCATTCGTGGCAAGACATTGCTTGTATTGTTGCTGTTTATATTTAGCATATGTGGATACTGTTAGTTTTTATTCATTTTTAAATTAAATAACAATAACAATTTCCTGAGTTATATATAACTTATACTATATATCTATACAGTACATTTTTTTTCAAAACTCTTTATTCCAAATTTTTCATTACATAATAATTTACATTATACATTTTTATATACTTTTACATTTCTTTATATAATACAAATTATAGTTACATTTGCTCCTTCCTTTCATTCCTTCCTCTCTCACCCTCTGTGGTCACTTAATACTATATTTTCAGATATTCCTCTATCCACTGTTAGCCATGTTCTATTCCATTTTGCCCATATTTTTTCATACCTTCGCCCGTTTCCCCTTTGTTCGTACATTATTTTTTCATAGGGTAGGACCTGGTTTACTGCTCTCACCCATTGGGTTACTGTCGGGGGATATGCTGAATCCATTTTTCTATTTGTTTTCTTGCCAGAAACAGTACCTCCCTTAAGAAGGTATTATTATCTCTATTATCTCTCTCTTCCCTCAATATCCCCAACAAACATAATTCCATCGTAGCTATAAAAGGTTTATTCAGGACTTTTCCTATTTTCCTAGCTACTTGTTGCCAATATTTTCCTATTTTACCACAGTACCACATTACATGAAGGAAGTCTGCTCCCCCCTGCCCGCATCTAGTACATCTTGGTTCAGTCATCCTCCCCATTTTATACAATCTATTTGGAGCCAAGTATGTCTGATGTATTATATTCATCTGTATTATCCTGTTATTCATTGCAGGGGATACCTTCCAGTGGGAATTGCAGGCTTCATCCCATTCATGATCGCTCATGTCTGGAATAGCCTCCTGCCACTTATCCCTTATTTTCAATGGTTCACCTTCTATTTTCTTCTGTAACAAGTGTGTGTAAATCTTTGCTATCAATCCCTTAGGTCCCTGTGATCTCAGGATGCCTATAAGGGGATATTTAAATATTTTTAATTCCTCTCTTCTAAACTGTGTCTGTAGCACCTGCCTCAGCTGAAGGTATCTGTAGAACTGTTTACTCAATAAATTATATTGTTTACATAGGTTTTCATAGGTTAGTATCACATTTTTGTCATATAGCTGACCAAAAGTTGTTATCTTATTCTGCTTCCAGAATTTACTGTCCTCAAAGGCTTCCAGTTGTTCAAATTTTGGGTTGTTCCAAAGCGCAGTTTCTGTTGGGATTCCAACAAATCCCGTCAGTTTTTTAGCCTCTCTCCATACTGTCCTTGCCACTTTCAAAAGGGGAATTTTTACTCCCACTCTCCTCAAATCTTTTAATTCTAATCCCGTCATTAAATCATCTATTTGCATTTTACTAAGGAGATATTCCTCTATCCTTGTTATTTTTTCCTGTCCTACCCATGATCTTAGATGTTTCAGTTGCCCTGCCAAATAGTATAAATATAAATCCGGGAGGGCCAGTCCAGCTTCTGTCTTTGGTCTTTGTAGTTTATTAAATTTTAATTTACATCTTCCATATGCCCAAATGAACCGAGTCATCTGCGAATTTAATTTTTTAAATATCTGTTTTGTATTTTTACTGGGGAGTGTGCAAATACATACAGTACATATACTTTAACTGTGAAAGCACATTTACCCAGATGTGTTTTGAGAAGAGGGGATTGAAGGGGACTACAGAAGAAAAGTTCAAAAGAACTGTAAAAAAATATAAAGCTGGGGTTACATCAATGTTAACATTAGTGTACAAAGCTTTTGAGATGTGTTTGTGGAGTGTTTACATGAATTTGTCATGCTTTTACATTGATTTTTTGGAGGAATAAAAGCAAAAAGTGACCTTAACTGAACTCAAAAAACAGTCTTTACCCAAACCATATCATGATTTAGAGAACAGGTCATCATGAAGACAACCAAGAGCAATCCTTGCCTTACACAGTATATTCTCAGGCCTAACCTTTAAAAGGCGCTACACTTCCCCCTGTTTTTTCCCCCCTCCTACCTGTTATGCTGGGCTCCATCTTGGTGCACTCAGTCATTGGTAGCCTGGCTGACTCTTCCAGGTTCAGGCAGCCAGACCCCCTATGACAGGGGTCTCAAACTGGCGGCCCTCCAGCTGTTCCCATGAGGCATTGCAAGGCTGACAGTTACAAGCATGACTCCCACAGGCAGAGGCACGATGGGACTTGTAGTTTTGCAGCAGCTGGAGGGCCGCCAGTTTGAGACCCCTGTCCTATGATGTGCAGCAACTCCTCCCACCCTTCACTCTGTGAATGAGCTTGCGCAGACTCCCAGGATATGAGAAGAAAGATGGGGATATCCCAGAAAGCTGGAGGAGAAGCATATGTCATTCCTGGCTCGGCGAGAATGGCGGTGGGGACAGAAAAAAATAAAAACAATTGACTGAGCCCAAAAAAATCTGTTGTTTAGACAACAGAGGGGGTGGCAAGGATTTAAAGTCCCTTTCCAGGGTGACAGTCCACTTAAATACTGTATACCCTTTCTGACTGAAGCTCCTTTTTGTGCTGGAAAGCAGGGCACTATTGGCATGCAAGTAACATCAAGTCTTCTCTAGTAGGACCTTTGCTGTCCATTGTTCCCATGGAGTAGACACTTTAAATCAACTTAAAGGGGTTGAAAGTTTTTTTATATTAATGCATTCTTTGCATTAAGATAAAAAGCCTTCTGTGTGCAGCATCCCCCCCCCCCCCCCCCCCATACTTACCTGAGCCCATCTAGCAATGTTGCAGGCTTGTCTCGGCTGCCATGGACTCCCCTCCTCATTGGCTGAGACAGCACCGCAGTGCCATTGGCTCCCGCTGCTGTCAATTAGTCTGTCAGAAAGTCAGGAGAGAAAGAGAGTGGGCCGGGCTGTGGCTCTGTGCCTGAATGGACACAGGGAGCTGTGACATGGCTCGGGTGCCCCCACAGCAAGCTGCTTGACAGGAGGGAGGAGCCAGGAGACCTTAAGAGGGACCCAAGAAGAGGAGGATCTGGGTGGCTCTGTGCAAAAAATATAACATGTTTATTATTTTTAACAAAAAAAATAAAAAACAAGACTTTACAATCTCTTTAAGCTTTAGCATTAACAGATATATCTTGTAGCAAAAGAGACTGATTGCTTAAAGCCTGTGCCCTGGCTGTGGATATCAAACTTTACATATTGTTAATAAGCAGCTAAAGGGATTTAAAGCAAGCCATCCCTGACCCCTCTAACCAGCCCTGGACACAGATACTGTAGCTTGCATCCAGTTCTGTCCACATACAAACTGACTGCAGCTGATCAGCCAGCAGTGTTGGTCATCTTACTTTAAAAAAGTAATTAGTTACATTACAAATTACTTCTCCCAAAAAAGTAATTGAGTTAGTAACTCAGTTACTACATTGGAAAAGTAATTAGTTACTCAGAAAAGTAACTGTGATTTTTTTTTTTTTTATATTCTTAGGGGCGGGTCTAGTATTACTGTAAGCAAGGGGTGCGTTCCCCCCTGCACATCTATTTCCCCTCTGCACCCCCCTGCACGTCTGTCCCCCCCCCAACACATATATCTGTTTCCCCTCTGTACCCCACTACACATCTGTCCCCCCCACACACACACACGTATATCTGTTCCCCCTCTGTACCCCACTACACGTCTGTCCCCCCCCCCACACACACATATATCTGTTCCCCCTCTGTACATCTGTCCCCCCCCAAACTCACGGATCGGATCGTTGCTTGGATCAGAGTCACGGATCGGATCATTTTTCGGATCAGCAAATAATAATTGAATTTGCAAAAACCTGTAAAAATTCCACCACCATAAAGCCCCCACTGTAATATCCACAATCTCACCCACTGTAATATCCACGTCATCTCCTCAACTGTAATATTGGCTGAGTATGGCTGGGTACGGCTGAGCATGGCTGGGTACGGCTGGGTATCGCCGAGTATGGCTGGGTATTACCGTGTATTGCAGAGTATGGCTGGGTATTACCGAGTATTGCAGAGTATGGCTGGGTATGGCAGAGTATTGGCAGGGTGTTGCAGAGTATTGGCAGGGTGTTACAGAGTATTGGCAGGGTGTTGCAGAGTATTGGCTGGGTATCGCAGAGTATTGGCAGGGTGTTGCAGAGTATTGGCAGGGTGTTGCAGAGTATTGGCAGGGTGTTGCAGAGTATTGGCAGGGTGTTGCAGAGTATTGGCAGGGTGTTGCAGAGTATTGGCTGGGTATTACCGAGTATTGCAGAGTATGGCTGGGTATTACCGAGTATTGCAGAGTATGGCTGGGTATTACCGAGTATTGCAGAGTATTGCAGAGTATGGCTGGGTATTACCGAGTATTGCAGAGTATGGCTGGGTATTACCGAGTATTGCAGAGTATTGCAGAGTATGGCTGGGTATTACAGAGTATTGCAGAGTATGGCTGGGTATTACGGGGTATTGCAGAGTATGGCTGGGTATGGCAGAGTATTGCAGAGTATAGCTAGGTATTACGGGGTATTGCAGAGTATGGCTGGGTATGGCAGAGTATGGATGGGTATTACGGGGTATTACGGGGTATTGCGGGGTATTGCAGAGTATGGCAGAGTATGGCAGAGTATGGCTGGGTATGGCAGGGTGTTGCAGAGTATTGGCAGGGTGTTGCAGAGTATTGGCAGGGTGTTGCAGAGTATTGGCAGAGTGTTGCAGAGTATTGGCAGAGTATTGGCAGAGTGTTGCAGAGTATTGGCAGAGTATTGGCAGAGTATTGCAGAGTATTACCTGGGTATTGCAGGGTGTTGTCACTCAGGGTATTGGCTGGTATTGCAGAGTATTGGCAGGGTATGTGCTGGCATCCGATCTCTCCCCTCCACTGTACAGATCTGTACACAGAGGGGAGAGAGGAACCGGCGTCATCTTGACGCCGGTTTGTTTACAAGTGATCGCTCCGTTATTTGACGGAGCAATCACATTGTAAACGGCCGACGGGTGCACCAAGATGGCCGCCGCTCCGGAGCTAGGCCGGAGCCGCGGCCATCTTGGTACACTAAGATGGCCGCCGCTCCAGGGCTAGGCCAAAGCCGCGGCCTTTCCTAAGGCCGAGGCCGCGGATCGCGGCGAGTAATTGCGGTAACGCCGCCCCAGTAATGGTAACGGCGTTACCGCGAGGGGAAGAGTAATCAGTTAGATTACTCGTTACCCTTTAAAGTAACAGCGTTACGTAACGCCGTTTACTTTAATCGCGTTACTTACAACACTGTCAGCCAGTCTGTAGGCAGCTATAGTGAGTGCTGCTGTGTGCAAAGGGGCCTTTTGGCCCCAAAATGGTCTTAACAACACCTAAAACCTGCAGAAAAGTACAGCTGTCATAAAAAACATAGCGTAGCACAGTCAAGCGTTTGCAAGCATAATATGAAAAAAAAAATAAACCAAGCCTAAACATTATATTCTGTAAGATTATCCTTTAAATCATTCAAAGAACCCAACATAGTAACACGTGACAATTGCTTGATTTTTTTATGTAAGAAATTTATACAATAACTCCTGAAACCTCTATTATAAAATGAAGTTCAGTATAGGTTTATAAATTGTCTCGCACAACTGAAGAAAACTGCCAAGAGTAATAAGTACATTAATCTGTCAGAGATAATGGAGCACTCGACTGATCATTTTGTTTTGTTAGAAAACCATTAAATTGTGTGGGTGAGAGATGTGCCAAGGTTAAGCAGTTCAAATCAATGAACACAGACTTCGGTGACTTTTCCTGCAATCATCTTCTATAATAGATGTTCTTAACCAAGACTTTCCAGACATATTGCGGTATAAGAAACAAATAATTGGGATATAGGGCTGGATCCCTGAATAATGATGCTAACCTATCAGTGATCAGATCATATATCACATACAATACATATCTTCATAGAATGATGGTTGTATCTATAAGTTAACCACTTCAGCCCGGACCAATTGGCAGCCAAAGGACCAGGCCCCTTTTTGCAATTCGGCACTGCGTCGCTTTAACTAACAATTGCGCGGTCATGCGACGTGGCTCCAAAACAAAATTGGCGTCCTTTTTTTCCCACAAATAGAGCTTTCTTTTGGTGGTATTTGATCGCCCCTGCGGTTTTTATTTTTTGCGCTATAAACAAAAAAAATAGAGCGACAATTTTGAAAAAAATGCAATATTTTTTACTTTTTGCTATAATAAATATCCCCAAAAAATATATAAAAAAAACTTTTTTTTTCCTCAGTTTAGGCCGATACGTATTCTTCTACATATTTTTGGTAAAAAAAATCGCAATTAGCGATTATTGATTAGTTTGCGCAAAAGTTATAGCGTTTACAAAATAGGGGATAGTTTTATAGCATTTTTATTAATATTTTTTTTTTTATTAGTAATGGCGGCGATCAGCGATTTTTATTGTGACTGCGACATTTTGGCGGACACATCGGACATTTTTGACACATTTTTGGGACATTTGTCATTTATACAGAAATCAGTGCTATTTAAATAGCACTGATTCCTATGTAAATGACAGTTGTAGTTAGGGGGTTAACCACAAGGGGGCGGGGAGGAGTCAGTGTGACGTGTTGTGTTGTGTTTACTGTAGGGGGGCGTGGCTGTACGTCTGACGTCATTGATCGGCGTTCCCGATGACAGGGAACCGCCGATCACTGACAGTCAGTGTAGGAAGCGCGGGGAGAGGTTTGTTTACATAGACCTCTCCCCGTTCTTCCGCTCCGTAACCCGATCGCGGGATACCAGCGGCGATCGGGTCCGCTGGTCCCGCGGCCGGGGTCACGGAGCTCCCCGACCGGGTCGCGAGCGCGCCGCTAGCGGCGCGCGCGCGCGCGACCCACGGGCAGGCACATGCACGATCACGTACAGGTACGTGATTCTGCCTGCCCGTGCCATTCTGCTGACGTATATATGCAGTGGCCGGTCGGGAAGCGGTTAATGAATGCCATTATCCTACATTATTGAATATTGTGATTATACTATTGATCCATGCACTCCTGAGGAAGCAGATCAAAGTTTTCAGAGAAACACGTTGACACCATTCAGTACAGTCCAATGAATGAATAATTGGGTGTATCCCACTTATATATTGCAAATTAGTTTTAACGTGTGATAAACCAATGTTATATTCATTGATAACTACAAGCATTTAATATGTTTTTTCTTTCTTCAATGGCTCCCGCTGCTGCCCGATGCTGCCAGTGAGGAGAGGGAGTCCCGGAACAGCCGAGGCTCTCATGCACATCGCTGAATCAAGAGGTGAGTATTAGGGGGGCTGTGTGGGGGGAGCCGGATACTGAAGTTTTTTTTTTTTAACCTTTATCCATAGAATGCCTGAAGGTAAAAAACCTTCAGCCTTTGCAACCAATTTAAGAAATATTATTATGATTTTCTGCTTTTTTAGCAATAAATATTATAAAATGTATTCTTTCGGGTGTTCTGTTCCTAGCTATGCATATGTAAAGCAAAATAAAAAGCCATGAACATCTTTTGAAGACATACTAGTATCTAATAGGACAGATAATGATGATTTTGACAGTCTGACAAATGAGGTACGGGGATATACTGAGCAATCTATTTGGAGGGGCTGTTTTATAGCAGACTTTTTAGATGTGGTGGCTGGACGTACGGTGTGCAGTGCGCTCCTGTGCCACTCTTCTCTCCTCATTTACAATCCCCCCCCCCCCCACAACATCCCTCCCCCTGCTGCAGAGGACAGGCGTGCAGCTACCCGCTGTGTTTGGAACGGCTCTGTGTGAAGATATCTCTGCTCTTCTCCTTCACCCCCCTCCCGTCTAGTGGCAAGCAGAGAGCCAATCAGCGGGAGAGACACATGCTGTGGAATTCACTACCCACAATTCCCTAGATACAGAAGAGGAGAGGGACGTTTTTCCTGGGCAAAATTCAAGGGCAGGTAGCGGTGCAGTGTGGGAGAGAGGGAGAGGATTGTCAGCTTTGTGCTGTGGGACCATCCTGGAGAAAAGTGGGGGAGAGAGAGAGACTGAGCCACTGGAAAACCCTCTGGTTTGCTGAGGATCAGAGAGTGCAGAGCTGTGACCTGTGCGCTTCGGGACTAAACCATCACTAGAATACAGTCACGCTGTGCTGAGGATCGGAGTAATCCCAGGCAACCTAGAGTGAATGGACACCTAACCAGAGAATCCAGTACTGCTGTGTCGCTGGATCTGGTGAAAAGGCCTTGCGACTGACTTGTTGCAACCACTAGAGATTGAATCCTTAGGAACTGACTTTACATTGGTTTATAGCCTTTTTACTGCCTGCAGACCTTTTTGACTGTCTGCATGCGCACCGTCGCTACCATTGGGCCCCAATGTTAGCTGGCTGAAGCATCAGGACCAGAGACTGCCCCTTTACTGTTGCTACACAGAGACCTTTGGAACCTTGCCTAATGTTGGAGGTACCTCTTGGGAACGCTGCATCATACCCTTACAGTGCACTCTAACCCAGTTCAAACAAATGGCAACCACCCCAGCCTATAACTGGTCTTTGCAGAAAGGGGCACATGGAAGGGCACACGTCAGAAAACAACAAAGAAAAATTGCCAGCTCACTTACCAGTCAGCCTGCAACAAACCGAATTGTCCTGTCTAACAGTTCATGCTCAAACCAGGGGTTTAGTTTTAGGATTTGTCCCTTTGCTATCCAGGTACATTTAGGACTTCTCTACATAAGATTGCCCTTTACTTCTGGATGGACTATAGGCTGTTTACATTTGAAGATGCTGAATTTCCTCCCCTGACATCACACTTCCTATTCTAATAGCCATATGCATTGGGTCGAATTATTGAACCTAGATGTCAGCTGTTGGTGTATCCACCATTACAGCCGTTCCCTATGTCTCAAAAGGAGCCCTGAGCTACTATGCAATTTATTTTACCTTCTATATAACAGCCGGGATAGCATGTGAGTGATGGCATGTATGTGACCCCGGGCATATTTTAGACATGACAACATTGTCATTTGTTTTTAAATGAATTATGGAGGCCACTTTTTGGTATTTGTAGATAATTCCTTTTGTATTCAATAAAGTTTTGAAGGACAGACTGCTGTTTTCCCTCATATTAGAACTACTTTGGTGGGTTTCTTTCCCACATTTTTGGCTTATAGGTTGCCTGTTCCCTTCCTTTGTTTAATATGCCAGCCCCTACATCACTACAGGACACGCTAGTGATGTAGGTGGTCAGAGGGCAGAACGAGGGCACACAGCAGGGGTCCTAGCGTACCATATAATGTGTTGGTTGCTGAAGATTTTTAAGCAAGATTATCTTTTCAAGAAAGTAGAGAGTGTCTTGGCAAGAAATATATGAAATCTTTCAATAACGTTTCTCCCTTGATTTAAAAAAAAAAAAATCACTTTAAAGCTGAACTAAACCCTAAAAAATACTCTC
Organism: Lithobates sylvaticus; assembly: GCA_028564925.1. NCBI lineage: Eukaryota > Metazoa > Chordata > Amphibia > Anura > Ranidae > Lithobates > Lithobates sylvaticus. The sequence continues at coordinate 655,656,762 of CM053026.1, forward strand.
CTCTATCTTTCAGCAATGCGGCGGTTACATTGCGCACCAAATACTCCCCTGCTACTTCTGGGTTTTCGGCTTCTTGATTGGCCAGTGGGGCAATGACGTCATCCCGCACATGTGCACAAGCTTCAGTCATTCTAGCACAGCTGGAGTGTGCTGGGAATACATGCTGAGTTGCGCATGTGCAGTTCAGTGAAAATTCAATAGAAGGCTGCAAGCAGGCAGGTAAGTGTTATTGCTATGTCTCTTCTGCAATAAAGAGCTGCCTGCCTGCAGTTTTTTGCTAGTTATGTTTAGTTCCACTTTATCATAATTATGATCATCTATCCCATAGCTAAGAGAAGATGATCCCAATGTAAGCAGTATGGTGTGTTTAACATCACTGAGGTTTGTGAAAGAGTTCAAAATGATCCTGAAGCTGAAAAGTAAAATCTTCCATTCTCTTCAGTGTTTATCTCAAGGCAGAGAGTGCACTGTGGCTTCTATCTGGGATCAGAAAATAAATTACAGGCAGCACCTTCTAGATAATGCACAGTGAACCTAGTATTCCCAGTGTAAATACATTGTAAATAGCACATCCTTTGATTCCCATTTCATATTAAACCTAAGTAAAGGCTTAAGCACTTTTCATAGCAGCCGTCAGAGTACGAGTGTCATCACTAAATTGCCACTTGAAAACATTACATGTGTGGGAGAAGGAAGACGCTTTGATAATTACGCCCTCGATAATACCTTTAGAAGAGTAAACATTCACAGCATAGGCACATTTACATCTCAATGGCATCATTAAAAACAATAACATGCATTCATCTGTATCGTGGTGAACCACGTGAACTATATACACATAATGGCACCAGTTTGTAGGAACCGTACACAGCATAAAAACACCATACTTGATGTAATACAGAAGAGTGTCAGTCTCACATGGGCCAGGACAGTGGGAATATGCATTTGGAAGCTAGATTTCTTTTTTTTACTGATCTCCTGGAAATTTTCACCACATACAGCCACTCACAAAAATACACTCTTTAACCACTTGCCGACCAGCCGCTGTCATTATACTGCGGCAGGTCGGCTCGTTCCCGTGAATCGCCGTAGCTGTACATCGGTCCCTTTAACAGCGATTGCTGCACGGCAGGGGAGCTGATGTGAGTGGCCGGCGGCCTCGATGTCCGCCGACCACCCGCGATTGCTCCACAGAGAGCCAGAACGGGGATCTGTCAATGTAAACAAACAGATCCCCATTTTGACAGGGAAGTTACATAGTTAGGTTGAAAAGAAAAAAAACAAGTCCATCTAGTTCAACCATAAAAAAAAAAAATAATAATAATATCATACAATCCCATATACCCAATCCTATACCCACAGTTGATCCAGAGGAAGGCGGTAAAAAAAAACAGAAAAGCATGATCCAATTTGCTACAGCAGGAGAAAAATTCCTTCCTGATCTCAGAGAGGCAATCGGATTTTCCCTGGATCAACTTTACCTATAAATGTTAGTACCCAGTTATATTATTCACATTTAGGAAAGAATCCAGGTCTTTCAAAAATCAATCTACTGAGCTGTATAGGACCACCTCTGGAGGGAGTCTATTCCATATTTTCACAGCTCTTACTGTGAAGAAACCTTTCCGTATTTGGAGATGAAATCTCTTTTCCTCTAGACGTAAAGAGTGCCCCCTTGTCCTCAGTGTTGACCGTAAAGTGAATAACTCAACACCCCTTATATATTTATACATGGTGATCATATCCCCCCCTTAATCTCCTCTTCTCAAGAGTAAATAAATTCAGTTCCTCTAAACTTTCCTCATAACTGAGCTCCTCCGTGCCGCCTATCCAGTTCCCCGATATCCTTTTTGAGAAATGGTGCCCAAAACTGAACTGCATATTCCAGATGAGGTCTTACAAATTATTCGTACAGGGGCAAAATGAAAGGAAGTACAAAGTGACTGTCTGTTCCTAGTGATTAGGAACAGTGATCTCTCTGTACTCCCAGTCAGTCCCCTCCCCCCACAGTTAGAAACACCTCCCAGGGAACACATTTAACCCCTTGATTAACCTAGTGTTAACCCGTTCCCTGCCAGTGTCATTTATACAGTAATGTGCACAAAAAGTGTCAAAAGTCCTGATAAGTGCTGGCGGTGTAACGTGGAAGGTGGTACGGTTTTCCAAATTTTTGGGTCCTGCCCTATCCTAGGACCTTTTTGGGAGGAGGTAACAACCATTAAAATCTTGACCTCAGTAGAATTGAAAGGTAACCCGGCTGCATGTCTCCTACACCTGACAGAGAGACCCATTCGGAAATATAAGACACTTACGATGCAACTCCTCAATGCTGCAAGGGCGTGTGTCCCTGCGTTGTGGAGGCAACCTCAACCACCAACCAGAGTCCTGTGGTACTCCAAAGTCAATTGCATTCTCCGTATGGAGGAATTGACAGCTACTCTCCATAATACGGAAGAACGATTCCGAGACGGAAGGAGTGGAGGCCCTGGAGACATTTCACATGCACAGATGCGTACCTGCAGGAGGTGGCTCACTCCAAAGCCCAATTGAATTCATTTACCCAAAGCGCAGAGCCTTGTACTGGGGCAACTGGTAACTTTGCGGGAGTATGATACCTCCTTCCCCCCCCCCCCCCCTCTTTCTTCTTTTTCTTTTGTCAAAGCTACGTTTCTGCACCTCAGCCGTTGTTACGGCTGTAATATAACCGTAGTGAAATTTAAGTGTTTTTCAGTCTTCGTTTGTAATGTGATATTATTAGATTTACTCCCTTAATTGATGAATCTTCAATGTTTGGTTAGCATGGTAAATGTTCTTAGGGGCACTTTAGGCCTCCTGGTTTCAATGTTAATATATGCTACCGTATAGGCAAAGTAATTCTTAAACTGTCAACAACTGTTCTTTCAAGTCTTGTTTGTTTTTGGCTTCTTGATATGTGCCGACTAAATGTATCCATGTATACGAAAATGATGTGACTTGCTGTATTTGAGGAACTTTGTCATAAATAATAAAGGAATTTAAAAAAATAAAAAAAAAAGTGTCAAAAGTGTCCGATCTGTCCGCTGCAATGTCGGAGTCCTGCTAAAAATCGCTGATCACCGCCATTACTAGTAAAAAAAAAATAATAATAAAAATGCTATCCCCTATTTTGTAGACACGATAACTTTTGCACAAACCAATCAATATACACTTTTTTTTACCAAAAATATGTAGAATACATATTGGCCTAAACTGATGAAGAAATGTTTTTTTCAGAATATTTATTGTAGCAAAAAGTAAAAAATATTGTTATTATTTTTCAAAATTGTCGGTCTTTTTTTGTTTATAGCGCAAAAAATAAAAAGCCGCAGAGGTTATAAAAAATACCACCAAAAGAAAGTTCTATTTGTGGGAAAAAAAAGGACGTAAATTTAGTTTAGGTACAGCGTTGCAGGACAGCACAATTGTCAGTTAAAGTAATGCAGTGCCGAATTGCAAAAAAAATGGCCCGGTCATTAAGGGGGTAAATCCTTCCGGTCCTTAAGTGGTTAACAACCCAATGGAGGGAAATCACAAGTCAAAGCCCCTAACAAGCTAAGTACTAAGTGCAGCAAAGGATTTTTTCTTTCCCAATGGGGATTTTACATTGAACTACCATGCTGCAACTGCTATATATGCATTTGGCCTACAGTTGCAGACTTACTGACTTTAATGGGCGTGTTTGACAGGCGATTCCGCATGCCAAATTGAAATTGCCACACTGCTAAACACAGCATTGTGGCTGCGACAATATAAACAGAGCCAAGTGATATTTATGTCACATTGAAGGTGGGCAGTCAGGGCAGGGGGGGTCTAAAACCAAGGATTAACCACCTGTTTTTACAGCCATCTGTGTGAACTTAGCCTTAGACAAACTCAATCGTTTTTAGACAGGTCTGTCCCCCCCCTTTTCTGAAATTATTCCCAAAAGGGCTACACCACCCCATAATCATCTGTTGTTGTACTAGCGCCATGTACTCCCACCCAGAATGGTTGGAGGAGGCAGAAAACTGAGGGGCTAGTTTCAAGAAAGATGCTAATACTTGTGTCATTAAACCCAAATCATCAAAAACTGTCAGTTTATGCCGTATTACACACGGTTCATACTCACTCTGTCACTATGGGATTTGTTCTGTGTATTCTGCAAAAAAACGTATTGATACTGCTGTCTGAGATTGTGTAGACCAGCTGTTGACATCTACTAAGCACGATCCAGTTTCAGTTCCCTTCTAAGCTCTTCCTATCTGTGCGGTCCACATGACTATAGAGCAGTGATGGCGAACCTTGGCACCCCAGAGGTTTTGGAACTACATTTCCCATGATGCTCATGGGAAATGTAGTATCAAAACATCTGGGGTGCTAAGGTTCGCCATCACTGCTATACATGTGGGCCTATATACTTCAGTTAAATGACAGCCCACTCCCTCGCTCCTCCTTCATATCCTCTTATTGCTAAACACTATCAGTTTAAACAAAGTGAGAGCTATTGTAAATCAACTCAGTCTACACAATGTTATTGCAAAAAAAATAATAAATGTAGCGGCCATAACCCCCGAGGGGCGGCCTTGACTTTCTGGGCTTACCAATTACCTCCTCGTGGCTTGTCGGTTGTTGTCTAGGGGTTCCCAGGGTTAGTACCCAGTGACTTCAGATGCTGACACATAAAAGTCCTTTTCAAGGTTTTTATTTTGCAGAGGAAAACATCCAACAATAACACAGTCTCTGGTGGGAATAGAGGGCACGGGTGACAAAACTCAGGCACTTTGAACTGCTGACATCCACTGAATGTCTCTAATTAACCCAGAGAGTAGCCACTCGCAGCTGGGTGCTTCACTGCCGGATAAACCTCTAGCCAGAGGTCTAGCAACCAACATGTGATCCGGAAACTTTTCAAAGTCTCTGCCACAGACTAAATTGTAACTGAAGATAAGTAGGAACCTTTCTCACAGTACCTGGATCTGTCCATACAACTCAGCTTCCAGGCTCTTACTGAGCAGCCAGTTTGTTGGCCCTCCTCTGAAGGGTCCTCCCCTGGTCACTTGTACGAGTTGCCGCGTCCCTCCAATACCGAAAGCACACCGGGACGCCTTTGAATCCTCCTTCAGTTACTGGGCCTCGGACTAGCCAGCTCCGAGACTCAGGAACAGACAGATCCCTGCCCCAGACCATGAGGGCCTCTGGGGCTGGTCGGATTGACCATGCTTGCGGGACGGCAGACACTCCTGGGCCCGGAAGGGAACCCTCGCGGGTCTGCCCCGGACCGGAACCAGGAATCAAAGCAGCAGCCAAACCCTGAACACGTGACTTCAGCACCTTAAATACCCCTTCCCAGACTACGCAGTGGGGCCAGACGCGCCCATTGATTGGCTCCGGGAAAGATTGGTACCTAACACATACAACCAGGCCTTGTTCTCGGCCTGTGATGGGTGCCTCACTGCACCTATGACCAGGCGAAACCTTAGTACAGCCCAGACAGACTGATGCCAAAGTAATTCCTGTACAATTAACCCCCAGAACTCCACTTTTGAAAAAAACGAAATTTGCACTGATAGCGCACACTTAGTAAAGTGTGACCGCTACACAAATAATTCAGTTGAAATGTAGATTTGATAAACTTTAAAACACTTTGCTGCTTATTTTAATTCTCTTCTCTGAAAGGCTTTTTTTTCTACAGTATGTCATGTTACACAACGCTACACAAATATTTCAGTTGAAATGTAGATTTGATAAACTTTAAAACACTTTGCTGCTTATTTTAATTCTCTTCTCTGAAAGCCTTTTTTTCTACAGTATGTCATGTTACCGTCACAGCACCAATCAACGCTGCGCAGACACAGATTCATACATCAGCAGAATACTAGAAACTCCTCCCTCAGAATGTTCTCTGAGGACAGGAAAGACCTGGGAACCATCAGGTGACCTTTGAACAGCAATGATTAAATAGATACTGCGATTATTAATTAAATAAATAGTGGCATGAGCCCCTACTCTAGATGAAAGAAAAAAATGCCCATGAAGAATCTTTGGATATATGATGTAATTTTGTCCTAGGCAGGAGACCAGGAAGCAACAAAAGAAATGTAAAAAAATAAATAAAAAAAAGAAGTACAACACAAGTACTAGATGTACATGGTTATTGATTTTTTTTTTTCCTCTTTGCATTGGAGTTGATTTTCTCTTTGAGTTTTCAGGGCTGTGTTTAACCTCCCTGGTGGTTTTCCCAAGTGTGGCTCGGGGTTAAATTTCAGCACCATTAGCGGTAACCCCGAGCCACACTCGGGATTGCATTGCAGGATCCTGGTGCGATATACTTACCTTGTCCCCAGCATCCTGCGATGTCCCCCCGCTGTGTCCGTGGGCTCTGTCCTCCGCCCAAAGCCTCTCCGTGCCGGGCTCCATTCCCTGCGAGCGTCGCGACGCGCGTCCAATGCCCTGCATGCAGTTTTATATGGTATATACTGTTCTTTCTGCCTGGAAACTTGAGATGTCCATAGCAACCAAAAGTGTCCCTTTACGTCAAAAGTGGTTTTAGACCAGCTAGAAAACAGCGATAGTAAATTAGAACACTAATTGAGCGATAGTGAATTGTGGGGAAACGTATTTTATTATTATTTTTTATAATTATTTATATTTATTAATTATATTATAATTTTGTGTTTCAAACTTCATCATACCCGGGATATCTACTAGACTCTTGGTGGACAGATTTAAGTGTGTTATTGCTACGAATTACAGGCCTACAATATAAAACGCCAAATTTCTATGCAAAATAATTGTACCGCTTTGAGACGCAAAAATCTGACATAATCATACCGCCAGGGAGGCTATGCTTGTATTGATGGTTTTATCCTTGTAACCTTTCTTATGTAAGGAATCTCCTAGTATTGAAAAAAAATATTATTTCTGTCTTCTGGATCAGAGCATATTCGGTGGTATCTCATGGCCTGGCTGTATAGGTTGGTCCTTTTGGTGTACTGTGGGTGGAAGCTGGAACTGTGGAGATAGTTGCATCTATCAGTGGGTTTTCTGTATATTGAGGTGTGCAGCTTGTCATCTCTGATGGGTACTGTGGTGTCTAGGAAATTTATGTATGATTGAACAGTCCATTTTAGTTAGATTGATAGATGAAATGTGTTGACCAATGAGTAACTTTTTAGAATAGAATGTCCATATGATGAAAATAACATCAATATAATAGTACCTATGTGGCTTTTGTTGTACGGTGTTAAGGAATTTGGCATCCAGGTTAGCTACAAATAAGTTAGCATATTGGGGTGCCATTTTACTTCCCATGGAAGTTCCTATACAGTGAAGATCGATGGCATTACTAAAAGTAAAGTAGTTGTGTGTTAGAATGAATTCAATGAGCTGTGTAACGTTCTCAGCACTGTATTTATGGTTTGCTGAGGCTGATACAAAAAAATCTGTGACATACAGCAATCCCATGCTTCTGAGTTATGTTACTGTACAGAGGTATATGCAGCCACGTTGAAGACATGTTGTTACATCATTGTTAGAGAATGGCCACCCCGATGACAAAATTACCAAGTATGCTCTGCTGTATTAAAGGTAGCCTGATTTACACAAAAAATTGTATATTTGTATTTTGCACCCACTGTGAAATCTGTTTCGTGGAGTCCATTAGGACACAGGAAGACCTTTAACCTTGAGGTTATTCTGCCACCTACTGAGGGATTGGACACCGACATACTAAAAAAAGAAGCTGCGCTAGAATAGTCCCAAATAGTGAATCAGGATGATTGTTTGAAAAACATGATGATACGTTTCAGTATTTGAAGATAGTGGGATAAATCCTTAGTGATCCATTGGCTCTGATCCACTGAATCCATATGGCTGCAATGATTTCTCACACACTGGCACCACTGTAAAATCCGTGATCAGTAGTGCCGGTGTGTGAGAAATCATTGCAGCCATCTATCCCTAAGATCTTCTGTGGAAGTAAAGGCTATAGCCACATGCCTGGTTTTGCTCGCTATCTGGTAAGCAAGTTTTTCTTATGGTGGCGGTGCACTTCTTGGAGTGGGATCACTGTGGTGTAATTTTCAAAAGGATTTATCCCACCCATCTTCAAATACTGAAACGTATCATCATGTTTTTCAATCAATCATCCTGATTCACTATTTGGGACTATGGTAGCGTGGCTTCTCCTATCTATTCTACTTGTGTATCTCACATTAAGCTGCTGCTTCTTTTGATTTTTTTTTGTTGACACACTAGTGCGTTTTTAACCCCTTCTATACCAAAAAAATAAACTGTAGGCCAGCCCAGGATAAACCCTCCTACCACCAGCGTGCCATCATTTTGTAGCAAGTCAACCAAGAGTATGGTCATCAACACAGAAGGGTGTCCCTCAATAAACTAAAAAAAAAAAAAAGGTGTTTTCATCTTGTTTTTTGTGGGAAACAAAATTCTTTTGGGCATCCAAAATTAGTCCAACTGAAGGTTGGACAACACAGCAAACAACTGCTAACAGACCCATGGAAAGCAACAGATCTTGGGTATGCCTGCAGCTCAAAGATCCACCTGAAAGACCATAAGCCCGAATCAGACATCAGATGGGGCCAAAGCATCCACCTGGTAGAACTTCTTAGCGAATGTGGGAACAGAAGACCAGGAGGCAGCCTTGCAAATCTTGGAAACAGATACTTGATGCAGAACAGTGATAAGCCCCATACACACGGTCGGACCGTGGACCAACTTTCCCTTGGACTTTTGTCCAAAGGGCGTTGGCCCTCAAGTTGGTACTGCATACACACGGTCGGACTTTTGAGACAACCAACACGAACGTAATGACATTTCAACGTACTGACGACACTTCAAAAGAGGACGTTCGAATACTCCAGCGCCACCTTTGGTCAACTTCTATATTGTTGTCTGATCTTTTGCATTGGTTCTGAGCATGCGTGTTTGTACTGTGGACAAAAGTCAGTTGGTACTGCATACACACGTTCGGACTTTGGTCCTTCGGACTTTTGTTGGCAGAAAGTTGGTCCGTTCGCACAGCCAACAAAAGTCCGATGCAACCTGGAAAAAGTTGGTCCGATGGAGCGTACACACGGTCGGATGTTGGTCCAAACCACCTAATTTGCATGTTGGTTGTCAAAAAGTCCGACCGTGTGTACGGGCCTAAAGAAGAACTGGCAGATTTAGTAAAGTGCGTCTTGACAGGAAAGGGTGGATTTCAATCCTTGAGACCATACGCTTGTATGACCATCTGTCTGGCAAAACGAGAAGATAGTGCACCCTTTCAGGCTCCATCCAAAAAGTGACTCAGAGGGATAGATTTGCACAACCCAATCACATACAGTCAATGGAAGGAAATATTATTTTGGTAAACTGGAGCGAGGGATGGAAGAACAATGCCCTTGTTCAGGTGAAAGACATAAATTGCCTTAGGTGTAAAGATCCTGGGCCTCAACACCACCTTGTCCCTTTGTAAAGCCAAAAAGGATTCTTTGCAGATTAAGGGTAACTGTTCAGCAACAGTTTTAGCCAGACTGAAGTTCCTCTAAGACTAGATTCATGTCTTTGCTCTGCAGTTAACACTATCACACTACATTACCGTAATGCATATACTGTAGTTTGGTTTGTTGCAGTGTATTTTTTTTTAAATTGCACACCGATGCAAATTCCAAACTCACCACAAAGAAATTGCAGCTTATCACATCACAGTACTCAAACGTGAGGGATCTGTGCGAGGTAGTGCGCTAAAATAAAAAATGTAGGTGCCTTAAAAGGGCCTTGCCACAACAGATCTTCACATAAGTCTGGTACACACTGTTTTTTTTTTTTTTTCCCGTTCAAGCTAGTTGACGCTCAAGACATTGGGAGGAGATCCTGTACTGCAATCCGATGGTAATACAGTAAACTTCCCCGCTGAGCTATTGCGTTCTGACAGGGGGACGGCCCCACACCAGAACACACCGGTCAGCGATCTTAGCCATTGGCTGAGAGCGCTGATTGGATGCCTATCGGCAGACCTTTTCCAGCCAAGCCCCATCCACAGAAGCTGGCTTCTGTTGGACCATCTGCCGTACACATGGACCGAATGTCGTCCGGTTCAATAGAAATCGTCCCAATACTTGGCCCATGGGTATGCCCCTTTACACAGCAAATATGTGAATGTGACTATTAATTCATCCTTTGTTCCATGGATTAGCAAAAAGTTTTGCAAGTTAACTTGTCTTTATTATTGTGGCTTAGATAAGATAGAGATAGTTATGTGTTAGGAGCCCTTGGTTCTAAATACAAATTTTTTTTTTTTTCTTACTAAAAAGGAGTGTATAACTAGGATATGAGTTTCAATAGTGACCAGGCATTTTTGGAAAGAAAACAGATCTCAGTTCCTTCCCTTGTTTTGTCACTGGTGTTTTACATTGCTTACGTTTATGACGCATTTCACATTCAAGTACAACTTGCACAGAACAATAATGTAGTCAGCAAATGCTTGCACTTTGCTTTCATACAGAGAAAACCCAGCATAGTGTCATTTCAGAAGATTAATCTAAAGTTTTACTATACTGAAGGACTAAATGAGGCTAAACTATAAATTAAAATACAGCTTTCCTTCATATCATTTACTGGAACCTAGAATATACAGTGCCTTGCAAAAGTATTCACCCCCCTTGGCTTTTTACCTATTTTGTTACATTACAGCCTTTAGTTCAATGTTTTTTTAATCTGAATTATATGTGATGGATCAGAACACAATAGTTTAAGTTGGTGAAGTAAAATTAGAAAAATATATACATAAAACTATTTTTCAGAAATAAAAAAAAAAACTAATAAATTGGCATGTGCGGATGTATTCACCCACTTTGTTATGAAGCCCATAAAAAGCCCTGGTGCAAGCATTTACCTTCAGAGGTCACATAATTAGTGAAATGGTGTCCACCTGTGTGCAATCTAAGTCACATGATCTGTCATTACATATACACAAGTTTTGGAAAGGCCCCAGAGGCTGCAAAACCTAAGAGGCACCACTAACCAAACACTGCCATGAAGACCAAGGAACTCTCCAAACAAGTAAGGGACAATGTTGTTGAGAAATACAAGTTAGGGTTAGGTTATAAAAAAAAATATCCAAATCTTTGATGATCCCTAGGAGCGCCACCAAATCGATCATAACCAAAAATGGAAAGAATATGGCACAACAGCAAACCTGCCAAGAGACAGCCACACACCAAAACTCACGGACTGGGCAAGGAGGGCATTAATCAGAAAGGCAGAACAGAGACCTAAGGTAACCATGGAGGAGCTGCAGAGTTCCACAGCAGAGACTGGAGGATTGGTACATAGGACGACAATAAGCCATACGCTCCATAGAGTTGGGCTTTATGGCAGTGGCCAGAAGAAAGCCAAAAGCCTTTCAGCAAAAAAACAAAATGGCACATTTTGCGAAAAGGCACATGGGAGACTCCCAACATGTATGGAGGAAGGTGCTCTGGTCTGATGAGACTAACATTGAACTTTTTGGCCATCAAAGAAAACGCTATGTCTGGCACAAACCCATCACATCACCCAAAGAACACCAAAATAGTTTTTTCAAATCAGTACTAAAGCCTAATCCAACATTTATGTCACCAGAATAGGGGGGGGGGGAAATTCAATGGGGGCATCCGTGTCTGAGGGAATTTGCATTCACGTTGGAGATATATGTCATCTTACTTTCTGTTGTGTCTTAGGAGTAGGAAGTTAAATTAAATCCCTTAAACTGACCCACCCCAATAGTCTTAAATCCGTACTAAAGCCTAAGCATATTTTACCCTAATGCATTAACAAGGTAAAAAATGTACCTGTAGTTACACAACTCTTCCTTCTTCCTGTCCCCAAATCTGCGCTGCTCCCATACCTCTGATTGTTGGATGAGACAGCAAGGGCAGGGGAGAGTTTGTGGCTCTATTGCAGCTGTTTGGGGGGGGGGGGGCTGTGTGTTTGACTGGATGCACACAGCCCTGGTCTGGAGCGCTCATACACGGGTGTCTCCTTATCAGACATCTTCCACAAACAGGAGGGGGGACGCAGCATTTGAGGATGGTCCAGGTCAAAAAAAAGGCACACTTTGAATGAAGCAGACTTTACATGATGCAAGTCTGGACTTCCTCAACTAAAAATTACAGGTTTAGCATCACTGTAACCAAACCCTACTGGGTGCTAATGGCAACAGTCAAAGTAATTATATAGACCTGCTAATTTTGGAATCCATAATGCAGAGCTGTGGGATGGCATGTGACCTGAATGCCAAGGAATTTGCGTTTCCCTGCTAATAGCTAGTTTACAAAGCTTAACACACAAAACATTCCTGGGCTTGTTTGAAAGTCCAGCTACAAGGAGAGCTAGTAAAATGTTATAAATGGTCTTTTTACGTTCAGGGAATTGTTTTCACAGCAACCAAATGTTTGCTTCCATTTCTAAGATGCAGAAGAAAGAAAATATGCGATGATCTGCTTTGGGCAACCGTTTCTGTACAGTTCAGTATAAACAGGACTGACTGGGCAGTATAATTAAAGCAGATGCTTTAGATTCCATTTACACCTGAGTATTAGAAAGTGTGTTTACAGATGCTCTTGAACACCTGACCACAGATTGTCATATTATTCTATAGTGCCTGTTCACATTTTAGCAATGTACCACTCAAGGCTCAGGAAAAGTACAGGGCATGCTTGTTTTTGGCCCCAGTAGACTGCAATGGGAGAGGCTGGAAAGCTTGTGTATGTCAAGCCTAATAACAGTCTTCCTAGTAACTAGATTTCCATTGGCGTGGCTACAGGACAATCAATTGTAGTGACGCGAGATGCGACACTGCCGCCGAGAGCAGAAACCTAGGTGAGGGACTACGGTTGTGCGCACACTTCTGGTCCACTGAGGCCGCAGTACACCACTTAACCATTTGCTGTGTTTTTACTGAAGGCTTGGTATTTTGTGAAATGTAAGTTTTACTATTGGTGATTCATTAAACTGGTTGAAACTGTATCCCGCTATGTGGAGCACTTATTTTTTTTTCACATATGGAGTCACCTTGTTAACCACTGGGCAGTTAAACCCCCTTCCTAACCAGACCAATTTTCAGCTTTCGGTGCTCTCACACTTTGAATGACAATTACTCCGTCATGCAACACTATACCCAAATGAATTTTGTGTCCTTTTTTTTCACACAAATAGAGCTTTCTTTTGGTGGTATTTAATCACAGCTGGGTTTTTTATTTTTTGCGCTATAAATCAAAAAATACTGAAAAAAAAAAATAATTCTTTGTTTCTATTAAAAATGGTGGCAGAGTATTGCACAGCGGTGGCAGAGTATTGCACAGCCGTGGCAGAGTATTGCACAGCGGTGGCAGAGTATTGCACAGCAGAGTATTGCACAGCGGTGGCAGAGTATTGCACAGCGGTGGCAGAGTATTGCACAGCGGTGGCAGAGTATTGCACAGCAGAGTATTGCACAGCGGTGGCAGAGTATTGGCGAGTATTGCACAGCGGTGGCAGAGTATTGGCGAGTATTGCACAGCGGTGGCAGAGTATTGGCGAGTATTGCACAGCGGTGGCAGAGTATTGGCGAGTATTGCACAGCGGTGGCAGAGTATTGGCGAGTATTGCACAGCGGTGGCAGAGTATTGGCGAGTATTGCACAGCGGTGGCAGAGTATTGGCGAGTATTGCACAGCGGTGGCAGAGTATTGACCAGCGCTGTGGGCACTACACATCCAGCCCACAGCGCTGGTACCGTCTCTCCCCCTCTCGCCTCTCTGTACCGATCGGTACAGAGAGGGGAGGGAGGAACCAGCGTCATGACGTGACGCCAGTTTGTGTAAATGTGATCGCTCCGTCAGTGGCCGTTTACTGTGATGCGCCGGGTCCTTGGGACCCGGATGTTCGAGTGCGCGCAGGAGCAAGTTTCTGGGAGGACTTCCACTCAGGGAAACCGACCACAGCGCGGTCGGCATGTGGTTAAATACGCCGATCGAGTGGATGGTTGTTAGTAACCCCAAATACACTGCCAAACGCGAGAGTGGGAGGCATTGTGAGCTGGTGAATGTGTGCTTCAGAGGGAGAGGTGTCACAAGCACTTGGAAGATTCAAGAATTTATGAAGATTTTTTTGGATCATTTTACTAAAATTAAAACTGTTTTTGTAGCACTTGTCACTGGGTGATTTATATACTCATTTATTTATCACTAATCAATTTTTCTGGAAATTTTGTGATTTATTGCACTAGCGCTATTAGTTTTTCCCATTTATAACACACACACACACCATTTGGCACGGTGGGGGTAGAAGATATAGGGCGGTTTTACACTTTTTTTTACCAACAGTACATAAGACACACAGCATATGCATACCACAAATTACACCCCAAAAAACATTCTGCTATTACTCCCGAGTAGGGCGATACCACACGTGTGAGACTTTTACACAGCGTGGCCACATACAGAGGCCCAACATGCAGGGAGCACCTTCAGGTGTTCTGGAGCACCCAGGCCAATTCTGACATTTCTCTCCTACATGTAAAAATCATAATTTGCTAGAAAATTACATAGAACTCCAAAACATATATTTTTTTTAGCAAAGACCCTAGAGAATACAATGGCGGTCGTTGCAACTTTTTATCTAGCACGGTACTTGCGCAGTAATTTTTCAAATGCGTTTTTTTGGGAAAAAAAGTTTTGTGCTTTACAAAAAACAAAACTGTAAATTTAGCCCAATGTTTTTGCATACTGTGAAAGATGAAGTTATGCTGAGTAAATAGATACCCAACATGTTACCCTTCAAAATTGCATCCGCTCGTGGAATGGCGCCAAACTTCGTTACTTAAAAATGCCCGCAGGGTATGGCAGAGTATCGCAGGGTATGGCAGAGTATCGCAGGGTACTGCAGGGTATCCATCCATGCTCAGCCATCCCTCCATACCCTGCAGGCTATTGCTGTGTATTGAGGGATGGATCGGTGGTGGCAGAGCAGGCTGTGGGCACTACAGATCCCGCCCACAGCACTGCTGACACCGATCCCTCCCCCTCTCCTCTCACACTGTACCGATCGGTACAGAGAGAGGAGGGGATAGGAACCAGCGTCAAATGACGCCGGTTTGCTTACATGTGATCGCGCCGTCATTTGACGGCGCGATCACGTGGTAAACGGACGCAATGAGTGGCCGTTTACTGTGATCCGCCGGGTCCTCTGGACCCAGCGATCACGGATGTTGTTGAGTGCGCGCCCCATGGGGGCGTGCAAGAGGGGAATTCTGGGAGGACGTCATATGACGCCCTCCCAGAGTTAAGCAACCGCCCTGTAGCCGTTTTTCGGCTATGGGCCGGTTGTGAAGCGGTTAAAGAAAAATAAAGCCCCATGACATCAGTGCCCCACTTAGAAACCACAGATGTATGCTTAGAGTGGTTGTAAAGTCAGGTTTTTATATTAATGCATTCAGAAAAAAAAAAAAAAAAAAAAAAAAAACCTATGTGCAGCAGCATTTTTTTTCTGAAAAAACAAAAATGCCTCATCTGATATCTATGGGAAAGCATGGGTTACCCACAATTTTTTTTTTTAAACTGGGGAAACTGCACCAGGCAAGTGTGAAAGATTGTGTACTAAATTACAAGCCATGTAATTTTACAAAAGCTTTGTGTCCTCACTGTAACCTCAATTTGTCAAGTTTACAAGGAATACAAGGCTTACAAGGAATCTACAAAATCCTGAAAGATGGTAATTTTATTAGTTACAAAAGGACATGTAGGTGTACTAACTGAAATTAAAACTTCTGAATAGGAGCAAAAAGTTTACAAGAGCAGCTGTCAATCATCTAGAAATCACACAACAAGTGATGTTCATTTTGAGTGCTTGATCTTTATTTTAAGATTCACACATGAGCACTTGTGACCCAGGAATCTAGCCAATGGAGGTCCCCAGAATAACATTCCTTTCAAGACAGATTCTTCACCAGTTCTTGCCAAAAAAAAAAAAAAAAAAAAAATCCAAGGACACGAAGCAAAAAAAAAAAAAAAAAAAAAAAAAAAAAAAAACACACAGGAATCATGAGGGTCTGCAGCCATTTTGAAGTCTCTGCAACAAACAAATCAACCAAAGTTAGTTTCAAAGCACATCATGAACACTAGTACGAATTTACTTTAAATCTGTGTTGCTCCCGACAGGATTCAAAGCAAACATTTAGCTTTTTACTTTGAGTTTTAGAGAGCTTTATTATACCCCCCTGTGTTGGCCACTTAAAGAACAGGACACCTTAAAGTGGGCAAAGCTGAAAAGGGGATGTTCATAATTGAGATATTACATTTATATAAAAAGTTTAGCTACAGTATCAGTTGCATTTTTCATTTCTGTAAGGTAGAGTAAAAGCACTTAGCCATGTTTTTGGGAGAAAACTAAACAAAATATATTCTAAATATAAACTTGCTTGTTAGAAGTGAGAATGAACAAAAGTATTAAATATATAAATTGCAGCTGCCATAAACAAGGTGCTAAACACTTGACAAATAGAAAAAGATAAATTACAACGCTCGCAATAGTGCGAAATATACCAAATACATAAGTGCAAACAATTGAGTGCATGCCTGTATAACAGTGAACGAAGGGTTCCAATCGATAAAGTGCAATAGTGCTCCAAAATCCAAGGTGCGCCACACCCCCTGGACAACTGGTGGTGTGTGTTCCACCGACTACCGGAAATTGCCTCAGTTTTCCTGGCCAACTTTTTTTTTTTTTTAAGCCATCAACAGAAAAAGTTTGACATTCATAGCAAATTACAGGTGAAAAGCATAGGTCATTTCAAACTTTTATAACAGGTGATAAATGGGGCTACAGTATGCAGAATTTAGGTAGGAGGGAAAATTAAAAAATAAAAACTGGCCAACTTTTTAAGCCCAAATTACTCCTAGACTGAAAAGCTAGGGTCCATTTTATCTGGTGATTGGGGACACAGGAGGGGGGTGTGGCACACCTTGAATTTTGGAGCACTATTGCACTTTATCGATTGGAGCACAACGTTCACTGTTATACGGGCATGCACTCTTAATTGTTTCCACTTATGCATTTGACGGCATGTGGATACAATTCATCTAATCAAATACTAAAAATAGAAGTATTTACACTTAATAAAAAGGCAGGCAAGACCTTGCATACAGCAAGTTGCCTCAGATTTGGAAAGCTGCACTCAGTACCCAAACCCCACACTGCCTTCAACTCACAGGTAGACGTCACCTATTTCCACCTCAACTGCAGCTAGCTAAAAATCACCCTAACTGCTGCATCCACCATATCCAATCAGTATATGAAGCTTCACCAATACATACCAATAGGTTTACGTTTCAGACATCAGTGCCATCTGCCCACAACTTTAAGACAGCCTGTGATCAGCAGGTAGTGCCTAATTCAGCGGAACCATCTTCCAAACACAGAGGAGCCCAGCTCTCATTTCCTCAGCCGACAGGAGGGCTGGTTATACTTTTCCTGAAGTTTTTCCATGTACATCATTTTCATGTAGCCAAGTAATTTCTGTTTTTAGAAGCTTTTTCAGTAGGTGGCCTACTCTCTTGTACCTACAGAGAAAAAAAAAAAAAAAACGTAACAAAAGGCTAGAATAAGTTCATGATCAACCAACAAAATATTACAGGCAATAGGCAACTACCACTTTAAATAATTTAACATGATTACAGCTGTTGATAGACCATGGAAGTTAATGTTCTCAGCAAAATGAGCACGAATCCACTTAGACAGGAAAAGCTTCCACTAACAATTTTAATGCAAACCTCACTGGCTGACTGAATATATAGTCTATACACCTAAAAAGGGACCTTGCTACAGTCAGATACCAAATACAGAGGTCTGTTTGCAGTAATCAGTTAAGCTCTTGGTGGTAAATGTTAGAGGTTGTAAACCATGTTTAAACTAGCGGTATAAATACCTGCTCTGTGTAGTAGTGCACAGAGGTTCCAAACCTAGGGTCCCTGGCTGGCGTTGGCGGCTCCAACTCTGTGCACCACCATAGGAAGCCGCTTCCTATGGCAGTGCAGCTGCAAGCTTGCTCTTGAGCCGAGCTGTGTGTGTCCATTTGACACTGGCTTGGCCCCACTCCCTCACATAATTTGACTGACAGCAGCAGCCAATGGGTCCCACTGCTGCTTCCAGGTCCTGTGAGGAGAGCTGCTGCAGATTGCCACAGCACCAGAGCGAGACAGGACTCTGTTAAGTATTTAGGGAAGTGAGGGGGTGATACAAAAGCTGGGACATTTTATACCTTCATGCAATACATGAAGGTAAAAAAAAAAACACTTCGAAGCTGAAGTCCACATCTCCTGGATGCAATTTATATTGAGATTTCTAGTACTCCTGGAAGACAACTATCCCTGTAGTTCTGGGAGTCCAAAGCTACAGCACAGTTGCTGCTATGCCTTCTCCTCCCCTCCTTGCATTATGGGAGCTAGAATTTGTGCACATAAAGCCCCATTCACAATTGTGATTACTAAATCACACCATTGCCACTGACTTTGCTGCAACTTTTACACTCTGGCACTCAAGTCGCATTAAAGTAGTGCAGGAACCTTTTCAATGTTGCTGCAACTTTGTTGCATGGATTTGTACATGTTTCATTGAATGGGCTGAGACCGGTCATGCAACTTTGTGTCCAAATTCACATGACAATTTGCACGGAGCCTAAAATTACATGCAAAAGGATTGCTAGATATTTCAGCCAGGAATTTGGATGTTAAACTTAAGTACCACATGCATGTACCCTGGACACCATTCATAACCCCTTGTGGGGGGACAAACCACAAAATAATGTTACATTTGAGTTAACATGGGCACAAGAGGTTTTGCAAAAGCATTTACCATAGATTGATCACTCAATGGTAATGGACAAGCTTACGTACCATTTTCGATTGTCCAGTCAGATGTACATGGACCCCCAAGTGATTATCCTCTGATGAAACACCAAGCATGTTTGGCACTAATCCTGCAAGAGAAAGAAATTCATTTAATACACAGAAACATGAGGTCCTTTTTATACAGAGAATTCTTCATGTTAATAAATATTTCTAACTTTTGCATTTAGTATTAGCAAAATTTATTTACAAAGTAGCATAGTATTGTGGCTTAAACAGGCAATTTTTAAAAGGTACACATTGTCACAACTAGATTACCCATTAGAGATGCGTTCCCTTCTACAAGCTGTTCCAAAAACGGACAAAGGCCACAGACTTGGGCTTAATGAAAGCAACAGCTCATGCACTATAAAACAAATGCTGTGTTACAGCTACCTGCCAATATTCCTGCAGGAAGGGAGAAAAAACAATTCGGCTCAGCTTCGGTGCACATAGCATCTTATATTAGAGACCATCTCCTTGCCCATTCAGAACATGACTCTGTAAAGGGGACTCTGACTCACTAATGCCCACGCTGCCAGTTTTCTACTACCCACTCACCAGAAATCTTACTAAATCCTCAGTGTTAGCTGTGGTTTGATACTAGAGGGAACAGTCATCACTCCCTCAATCACACTCAGGCCTAACATAATATTGGGTAGATCATTTTCCAGTGGTTTTGGGTATGGTGTCAAATGTAACCCCTTATCATGCGACAGCGTTAGGGTACCAAATTTGGAGCGATAAGCTTTAATTAGGCAGAAGAAAAAAAAAATTCCCACTAAAGACCCAGACATTTAACCCATGATATATTTGACAAAGCCATCCAACTAAAAGGAGGCCATAAAGTGCGATTTGAATTAGCGGTCAAAACAGGACGTTGGGAGATATAGGCAACAATATTGTTTTTGGATCAGGCACCAAGTGTGTGTAAAGTGACCCTATCACCAAGAACATTCAGAACCAAGATATACCTGTAAACTAAGACTGTATTGTACTTTAAGCCTCATGCACACTGGACGTTGTTACAGATGCCGTTTTTTCTGCAGTCAAACTCCCCAGCATGTTATCCTATGTGTCCATGCGCACATAGGCTGTTCGTTTTTGGCAGGGGTGGTTTCTGGCTGGAAAAACCCAGAGCTAGTGTGTTTTGAGGAGTTTCAGCTGTAAAAACACTCCAACCCTGAAAAAAGCTTTCAAATGCAGCGATTCAGTGTTTATCAGTTTAAGCCATAAGCTTTTATGGGAGTATAGTTTTACAAAAAAAAGATAAAAACACTACAGAAAATAAAAACTCCCAAAAAAAACACCACAAAAATGCTGAAAAGCTCCCTACAGCTTTCTACAGATAACATTACTGCCTTTTATTTTTTAACATCCAGTGTGCATGAGGCCTAACAGTCAACACTGGCCCATTCACATTCCACTGGAAAAACACTTACAAGTGCCCATCTACCCAACCCTTCCTTCTGCTGACCTCCAAACCATTACAAGAAACCATAGGACTTAGGCCAGCAGGAAGAACCAGTGTGGAGACCAGGTAGACTGGCATTGTTTTAAGGGTCATTTCCCATGGGGTCCCCCAGGGTTTTGTGCTGGGACCAATCCTATTTAATTTATTCATAAATTACCTGGAGGATGGGGTAAACAGGTCAATCTCTGTATTTGCAGAGAAAACTAAGCTAAGCAGGGCAATAACAAAATTAGATAAGCACCTGAACGACCACAACATACAGGGATATACAACGTAATACTGACATAATCACACACACATGGGTTGGACTTGTTGTTTTTCAACCTCACCTATGTAAAAAAAAAAAAAAAAAAAAAAAAAAAGCATATTCTGTCTAACTGAATCAGCAGAGATGTACCTCACGACAGGATACAGAGAGGAGGGTGCGAGCCTCCAAACTGCGTTTTAGAGAGGAAAATGCTCTGCCCCCCTGTGTTAGCCATTACAAAGCATGGGTGGCTTTGAATGGACAATGAAGGGGCAACAACCAAGCTGGAGATTTACCATTTGTGCAAAATACATTCCCACCCCTATGTTTTAGTTTGGTGCATTAACAATCCAGCCTGCGGCACCTCTGGCCTGGTTTCCATCAAACCACTCCTTCCACAACAGTGCAGTAACATGCATCGCACTACAGATATACCACACAAGACCTGGATGTGGCTCAACCTATATGGTCCCACATCCCCCATTTAACACCAATTCACCATATTTTCCACTGCTGGACTGAACCTGCTGATGGTTCTGGAACACAGCACCCTAAAAGTCACCAACACATGCTATGCATTTTTTTCTGATCAACTATCATCCATGAAAGTGAATCGGGCAGGCTGGTTGTACCCAAGTTGAGCGATCAACTTGGTCCATTCAGCCTACCCATTAATGGTTTGAATCTCATCGGTTTCCTGCCAAAACCTGAACCTTGCATGTTTGGCCTAAGGCCAAACATGCAATTGTAAAGCGCAGCGTAAACTGTTGGCGCTATATAAATCCTGTAATAAATATGCCATGGAAGTGTGCTGCAGCTCCATTCATTAGAGCAGACCTTTACCATAAACACCCCATGCACACTGCAGCTAAAAATGCAATTTTAGACTTTCTGCCTCTAAACGCCCCACTGTTAGCATGTGTTCATGCATACATAGGCAGGAGAGGAGCACCTGGGCAGAGAAAAACTCAGCCGTGCCTAAAGTATGTTTAGAGTGCGAGTATTCATTTCAACAGCCCTAGTAAATTTATATTCTGACCTAAAATGAACACCCAAATCACTGATGTGCCTGAAAAATGGCTTTATGTGCATTTTTAATGCTGCTTTTTCTTCTGCCCGGAGAAAGGCATTCAGAAGAGCTGAGCATGCCCCCAGTGTGCACGAGGGCCCTAACTGAAGTGGTGTTCTTCTGCCCCTTTCCTGTTTGCAATGGATACATTAAGGACTATGACGCTGCCCTGAGGAGGTGATAAACTCTGTAGGAACCTGAATTTAGAAGTGCACCGAATGGAAATTTAGGATGCACTTGGCCAAAAAGGGATTTTTAAAATATAATTATGTTCGACTTGATAAATTCATATGAATTTGAATTGCTATTATCGCCCATTAGCGACACCTTTAGGGCAAGAAAAATGCATCCCTTTAAAGTCTATGTAGGTCTTCAAACTAATCTGTTGTGCTTCCATTGCAGTGTTAAAAATTTTGCTTGCTACATTTGTTAAAAACCCCAAAAATGCACCTCCCCATTAATGCAGCAAGAATACATAACACCTGTTACATTTTTGAGCCACATGATCTAGGAAAAAAAAAAAAAAACACCATAAGCACAGTAAAATTGTGTGTGTCTTTGGCACCTTTATCGGGCACTTTTTTCTCTATTGGCAAAACACAGAAACCATTCTTGGCCAATAGGTTTCAGCTGCCGAAATTTCAGCACATCTCTACCCAAATGTCAGGCAGATGCTTTAACTCCTTCAGCCTCTACATTGCAGGGTTGAAGTGGTTATACCGGGTTGAAGCTTGCAGCCAATTAGTCACTGGCTCACTTTTGCAGATAGCAGAAGGGTGTGTCCCCCCTCATCCCATTGGGGAGCCCAGGAATGCAGCCAGCTGACCAATAGGAGGATCAAGGAGTGGAACCTCTCTGATCACCACCAAGGTCCAAAAAAAAAAAAAAAAAAAAAAAAAAAAAAATAAAAGTCTATCACTTCTGGTTTTGTCTGTTAACAGGTCATTACTGGGTGGGGGAAAGTACTGGATTAAACCGTCCTTTTAAGGACAGGAGAGGGATGGGGGGGGGGGGTCTAAGACCTTATATCTCAGTAAAGAGTACCGGTCACTGCCCATGTGATCACATGCGTTTTAGTCCATGTCTTCGCACATAAACAGCAGTCGCACCACATGAGGTACCCATGATCAAAGCAAGAGAAATCATTCTCACCAGACCACCTGTGTATCCAAGACCTTTCACACTAAATATAGCACCTGGAAACTGCATCCCATTCAGTTCAATGGATGCTTTCACTGGGGCGGTGCACTGGTGGGGCATTCCTCCCGTTCCATCTACAGAGGAGGACTGCCTGACCGGAGCCTATCCTGCACACCATGTATACTCTATGATAACCGCACTAGCACACTCCTCGGCACACCGACTCACCTCGCGCTCAGTAAGGAAAGGAAGGGTGACTTCCGCCCACAGTCTGATAAAGGAAACGAAGTATCGCGAGAGTCCACGCGTGACACGACGTCGCTGCGCTGCTCTTGTGCTGTGCTGTGGAAAAAGGTCAGTGATTGGCTGGTTGGTATCCCCCATCCTCAGTATGCTGTGTTAGGATTGGGTCGTGTTGTCCTGAGTTTCAACTGTTCACCAGTCCAGCAGCAGTTGCCTCCAATGTGTGTGTTGCCTCTAATGTGTGTGTATTGTCATTCAGATCACATTGTGTCCCATTTAAGTGAATGGAGATACACTGCAACCGTGATGTGAGCTAAATACTGGCTTTTCTTTGTGGCTCGGTACAATTCCTCCTGCGTGAGCTGCACTGCATGATTGTGGAAATCGAAATATTGTCTGTGGTGCCCATTCACATGAATACAGTACATTTTTGAAAAGGTGCAGGCACTTCTTTTGTGCACATGCAGTGTTCCCTCCCTCATAGCCCTCAGTGGGCGCGAATGTATATAGCACGTAAATCGCACATACATGCATTCTGTATTTTCAGCAGAATTTTGTGTATAAAATTCAGCCTCCTACAGAAAAACACAACAACGCACAACGCTGCGCTACAAAAACACACAAAAAAACGCATCATGCTGCAGTTGCCCTGGTGTGAACGTAGGCTAAAAAATACGCATTCAGAAAGCAGCAATATCAGCGCCTGTACTGAAAAGCAATCCACCTTCGGCCCTTTAACCTGTTTGCTGCCAGAGCTGTTTTTTTTTTTGTAGCACACATTAAAAAAAATAATTTTGGGCAGAAGATTAGTTAATACCCCTAAACATACAGTTAGGTCCATATATAATTGGACACAGGCACAATTTTTGATTTTTTTCAGGTATTTACCAAAACCTATTCAAGCTATAGTTATATAATGGATCTCAGGTTTAATTTGAGGGTATCTACATTTCAAATCAGAGGAAAGGTTTAGGAATTACAGCTCTTAAGAATAGCCATCCCCCTTTTTCAAGGGACCAAAAGTAATTGGACACTTGAATCAAAAGCTGTTTCATGTCCAGGTGTGGGTTACTCCTTCGTTATTTCTTCATCAATTAAGCAGGTAAAAGGTCAGGAGTTGATTCCAAAGCAGATTTTCGGATGACCGAACGTCCATTTTTTTGTTGCATGCTAGTTTCATGTTGAAAGTAAAGAGGTTACTCACATACAAAAATTCTCGTAGGACAGAATACAACTTAGGGCTCTTTCACACGGACGTATCCATGTACGGAGCCCGCTCTGCTCAGCGGGGATCGCTCCGTCGATCCCCCGCTGAGCAGGAAGATGACAGGTCTGTCTCTGCACTCTGTGCAGGGATGGACCTGTCAGAGCGCTGCTCTCCCCTATGGGGGATCGGATGACGACGGACCGCAGAGTCCGTCGTCACCCGATCCGATCCGTAGACGGATGGAAAAATAGGGTTTTCCTCCGTCACACTTTTTTGGATCGGAGCAGGTCGCATGTCAGCGGACATGTCACCGCTGACATCCGACGCTCCATAGAGATCTATGGAGCGTCCGTTCAGGTCCGCCTAAAAAACTGACAGGCAGACCTGAACGGACCGTCCGTGTGAAAGGGGCCTTAGATATACAACTTAGATAGATAGAAGTGATGTAACTTGTTGACTAGTTTTGTATGTATTCTTTCGTTTCTGAGCATGCGTAGCCTTCCGCTTATGATTTTTTTCGTACGAAAACTGTACTAATTAAACTAAAATCGGATGTTGAGTTCACGTACAACAAAAATGTTATAGTCTGCACATCCAGCTTTTGTCTGATTTAAAACCGGAATCAGCTGTCGAAAGCACCATACTAACGATCATAAAATCGGCAGATCGTGCATCGGATAAAATTTTACTTCCGATTTTCGTATAGTGTGTACGGGCCTTAAAGAGGAGGTCCACCTAAAAAAAAAATATTAAAAGCCAGCAGCTACAAATACTGAAGCTGCTGACTTTTAATAAATGGACACTTACCTGTCCCAGGGTCCAGCAATGTCGGCAGCGAAGCCAATCAATCGCTCGGCTCTCAGCAGCTGCCGCCGCCATCCTCGGTGAGGGAATCAGGAAGTGAAGCTTTGCTGCTTCACTTCCCGGTTCCCTACTGCGCATGCGCAAGTCACGCTGTGCGTCCTAACTGGTCCCCACTATCTCCTGGGACCCGTGTGTCTCAGCAGACAGTGCGGGGGGACAGGAAGAGGTGTATACTCCCGTGGGAGTCTATAGCCGGAAGTGGGTGCAAATACCTGTCTTAGACAGGTATCTGCACCCCCTCCCCCCTGAAAGGTGCCAAATGTGACACCGGAGGAGGGGTTCCGAAAAGCGAAGGTTCAATTTTTGTGTGAACCTCCGCTTTAAGTGTGGTATTTGCATTTGGAATCTATTGCTGTAAACATCATGCATTCAAAGGAGCTGTCCATGCAAGTGAAACAGGCCATTGTAAGGCTTCAAACCAAATCCATCAGAGAGATAGCAGCAACATTAGGAGTGGCCAAATCAACAGTTTGGTACATTCTTAGGAAAGAAGAACGTACAGCTCAGCAACATAAAAAGCCCTGGATGTCCAGGGAAGACAACCGTGGTGGATAATCGCAGGATCCTCTATGGTAAACAAAAACCCATTCACAACATCCAGACAAGTGAAGGACACTCTCCAGGAGGTGGGCGTATCATTGTCAAAGTCTACAATCAAGAGAAGACTTCACAAGAGCAAATACAGAGGGTTCACCACAAGGTGCAAACCATTCATAAGCCTGAAGAATAGAAAAGCCAGATTAGACATCTAAAAAAAAATCTAAAAGAGCCAGACCAGTTCTGGAAAAGCATTTTTTGGACTGATTAAACTCAGATTAATCTGGACCAGAATGACGGGAAGAAAAAAGTGTGGAGAAGGCTTGGAATAGCTCATGATCCACAGCACACAACATCATCTGTAAAACATGGTGGTGACAGTATGATGGCATGGGCATGCATGGCTTCCAGGGGCACTGGGTCATTGGTGTTTATTTATGATGTTACAGAAGACAGAAGCAGCCGGATAAATTCTGAAGTGTTTAGAGATATACTATGTATAAAAATTATAATCTGCGCTCGGTTAAAAAATCTGCAGCTGAGGTATAAAATTGACCGGTAACCCAACATCACTATATCAAGCCAACTACCTCCCCATGTTAGCGCAACTATCATCCCTATTGGACTCCTGGAAACCCCTGTGTGTTTTCTGGTTAGGCCGGGTAGCAGCTGTCAAAATGTCCCTGCTTCCTAAACTTCTGTACTTATACAGAGTTCTCCCAATTAACATCCCCTCCTACTTCCACAGGATTATCCAATCTCGAGTCTTCAAATACATCTGGGGCTCTACGAAGCCCAGGGTCCCGAGAACTATCCTCCTTCGACACAAACTGCATGGGGGTCTGGGTATACCAAGTTTTATTAAATACTATCACGCAGCCCAATTGGCCCAACTTACCCTACTACATGCACTCACGGAAACCCCAAAATGGGTCTCCCTTGAAGCTATAGATCTCTACCCTCTGACAGTCGACAATGTTCTGTGGTTGCCCCCTCACATCCGAGGTCATATATCCAACCCCACCACTTGCCACTCCTTAAGAATATGGGACAGACTATGTAAACGCTTCAAACTAATCTCCCCGCATAACCCCCTATTATCTTTCCTACACCACCCTTCCTTTTACCCCACCTACTCTGAACCTAGTGCCTTCACATGCTGGTCCCAAGCAGGTATAACAAAAATATGTGACCTTACCACTAACTCCACCTTTAAAACATTTACGGACCTTAGGTCCAGTGCTAAACTCCCGGCCTCAGAATTTTTCCGATACCTCCAGGTGATCCACTTCGCCAAAACTGTGGTCGGTCCCTGTACTGGCCTGAACACCCAGTCTCTCTATGAAAAAATCTGCACGTCAGATCCCCATGCCCCAGGTATTATATCTGCCTTATATAACCATTTCTCCACACCGCCTGCGGACCCTCCCCATTATGCCACACAGTGGTCAAAAGACCTACGCATATCCCTCACCCCCGAGGAATGGTCTGATATTTGGGCCACCACCAAATCCTCCTCTCAAAATATGGTAGCACTGGAAACGAATTACAAAGTACTAATGCGATGGTACCTTGTCCCAGCTAGAATTTCCAAATTTGTACCGAACTATCCACCACACTGTTTTCGTGGTTGCAGCGAACTTGGCACCCACCTTCATATTTGGTGGTCTTGCCAAATAGCTCAACAATTTTGGGCAGCTATTTTCCAAATGATCTCCACAATACTTCATGAAACAGTACTCCCTGATCCTGCCCTGGCACTATTAAACCATATCCAAGGAGAATATACCAGAAGTCAGATCAGTCTTCTTCTACAGTTGACCACTGCAGCCAAACAAACCATCGCTAAGGCCTGGAAAACCCCGAAACTTCACATCGCAGAAATGAAAAACAGAGTAACCCAAGCCATGATCCACAGTAAAATTGAGGCGACAATTCTAGACCGGGTCCCCAGACATACTAATATATGGACCCCTTGGGTGGACAACTTTCTGCCCCCTGACTTTGACCACAATCTCCTCACCCCATGATTTTGATTTACTCCCTCTGTCTCATGCGGTGGTCCCCCCGACCGCACCGCAGCCTCGCCGACACTGACCCCCCCCCCCCCCCCCCCCCTCCTCTCCTCTCCACCCTCTCCTTACGGTCCTTCCCAGCTAATTCCCCCCCTCCCCTCAAATCCTACCTGAACCTCTGTTCTCTTTCCTCTCCAACAAGATCAAGCCTCTATGGCTATGTTTCAACTTAGTGGATCCCCTAGTGCATGTTCTAAACGACTGATAAGATTCCTGTAATAGCCCTAGGAACCCTCCTTGCTGATACACGCTGACCCTAACGTGATAATATGTCATTATATATCCTTCAGCAACCAATAATAGCTCTTATGTTACCTTTTCTGATGTTTTGCAATGGTTAAATTTTGTTTGTACCGTAAATGATGTTTATTCACCAACTATGACTACTTCTTGTTGTACATTATACTTTGTTCTAATAAAATTTTTTGAAAGAAAAATCTGCAGCTGAACAAAACCCAGATATTGGGCACAAAAGAATAATGCAAAATATAAAGTGCAGCACTAAATTAAACTGAAAATATGAATAACACAATGCCTACCAGCATGTGAAAATAAAGTGCAAATGTGCAATGATAAATATGCAATATCACTATAACTAATATGCAGTATTGAATAATAGTGAGATTAGTAAAATTTACATACAACTAACATAATACAATATAGCATATAACTATACTATAATGTGCAAGCGTGCAATAAACAAATGGGCAAAATGTGCAATATTGAATGAAAAGTGAACAAAAAAGAAAAAAAGTTCATATGTGACTGATATACAAATGTAAAAAAATCAGATGAAAAAGAGGGAAAAAAAGTTCTTGTAAACTAGTATTCAGTGGAGGAGAACCCCCAAAAAGACAGCGGACAGCATGGCAATGCTGCAGTGCTGCATACATACGTTTCAAAACTGGGGGCACAGCTCCAGTGCAAACAAGCCAAAACAGTTCCTTGCAATTTACAAATCCATGGAAGCGATTGCATATGCGCAGAGCGTGTGAGCATTTTTTTTGTCCCTCTTTTTCATCAGATTTTTTTACATTTGTATATCAGTCACATATGAACTTTTTTCTTTTTTGTTCACTTTGTCATTCAGTATTGCACATTTGTTTATTGCATGCTTGCTCATTATAGTATGTTATATGCTATATTGTATTATGTTAGTTGTATGTACATTTTAATAATTTCACTATTATTTAATTCTGCTTATTAGTTATAGTGATATTGCATTTTGATCATTTCACATTTGCATTTTATTTTCCCATGCTGGTAGGCATTGTGTTATTCATATTTTCAGTTTAACTTAGCGCTGCACTTTATATTTTGCTTTAGAGATATACTGTCTGCCCAGATTCAGCCAAATGCAAAGTTGATTGGACAGCGCTTCACAGTACAGATGGACAATGGTCCAAAACACACTGCAAAAGCAACCCAGGAGCTTTTGAAGGAAAACAAGTGGAATATTCTGCAATGGCCAAGTCAATCACCTGATCTCAACCCAATTGAGCATGCATTTCACTTGCTGAAGCCAAAACTAGAGGCAGAAAGACCCACAAACATATTCAAGCTATATAGCTATATAATGGATATGGGCTGAAAGTGCACACACTCTGAAGACAGTTGCAGTTAGAGCCTGGCAAAGCATCAGAAAGGAGGAAACACAGTCTTTGGTAATGTCCATGGGTTGCAGACTTTAGACAGTCATTGCCAGTAAAGGATTCTCAACAAAATATTAAACATTTACATTTTATTTATGATTATATTAATTTGTCCAATTACATTTAAGCCCCTGAAAATGAGGGGACTGTGTATAAAAATGACTGCAGTTCCTAACATTTGTACTTTATATTTATGTTCAACCCTTTGAATTAAAGCTGAAAGTCTGCACTTCAAATTCATTTGGATTGTTTTGTTTTGATTTTTTTCTGGTGGCATACAAAGCCAAAAGTATGAAAATTGTGCTTGTGTCCAAATATATATGGACCAAACTGTATATTTTCTGAATGCAGAGACTCTGGAGAATAAAATATCGGTAGTTCCAATTTTTTAAAAGTCACATGAAGTTTGTGCAATGTTTTATCAAACACAAAATGTCAATAAAAAATACAATAAAGTTCATTTTACGGCAGCGGTCCCTAACATTTTGGCACCAGGGAGCAGTTTTGTGGCAGCCAATTTTTCCAGGGGCCGGGGTGGTGGGAGGGGTCTGGTTCACGGAGTCGGTCCTCCCCCTCCTTCACATCACAACCCCCCTTTACAGCACAGTCCCCCCTTTAACCTCCCTGGCGGTATGATTCTGGCTGGAATTTTGTGCTGAAAGCGGTACAATTATTTTGCATGGAAATTTGGCGTTTTTATATTGTAGGCATGCAATTCTTATGAATAACTCACTTAAATCAGTCCGAACCAGAGTCTAGTAGACATTCCGGGTATGATAAAGTTTGAAACACAAAATCATAAATTATAATAAAATAAAAATATATATAAAAATGATTCAATAATGTAATCAAATCAAAAACACTGAAATTTGCTCAGTTGCAGAATAGTCATTAAATTTATTGTTTGATGATAAATTGTGATTCTAATTTTTTATCTGTGTTTTCTAGCTGGTCTAAAACCACTTTTGACATAAAGGGACACTTTTTGGTTGCTATGGACAATCTCCAGTTTCCAGGCAGAAAAAAAACTTTGTATTATATAAAATGACATGCAGGGCACTGGGCAGACCACTAGGGACAAAGGGGATGTGTATTTTTTGTATACAGTACTGTAATCTGTAAGATTACAGTACTGTATGTGTTGTGTGTTTTTACACTTTTTTGAATTTGGCGCCGATCTCCGCTCCCGTGCGTCGGAACGTCGCAGGGAACGGAGACTGGCACTGTGTGAATCGAGCGAGCGGACGGCTCGCTCACACATCGGGGAGACATTGCAGGATCCAGGGGAAAAGTTAAGTAACTTCCCCCCTGTATCCTGCACGCAAGCCCGAGTCTGGCTCGGGGTTACCGCTCCTAGCAGAAAAAACGGAACCCGAGCCAGACTCGGGAATACCGCCTAGGAGGTTAAGGCTCCATTCACACCTAGGCTATTTGGATTTCGGGTGGAATTGCCACGATTCCAGAATCACGGAAAAACATGGAACACATTTCCAATGTCATTATTTTCTAATGGTGCCCAAAAAAGGGGGCGATTTTGCCACAATTGTTGAGTGAAAAATCACACTATAATCAGCCAAAAATCGTGACTGCAAACATTCCTAGCTTTGTGCCAAGATTTGGTACATGAGCTTTTCTTGGAATGGAGGGAGGCCCATTCAGGCTCCAAAAACACTCAACAAAACAAAAGCAAAAAAAAAATGAGCTGATTGCTCAGGTGTGAATGGAGCCTAAAACAGTCCCACATTGTCCTTAGTTCCTCCTTATATCATAGACCCCCTTTACATTACAGTGCCCCTTTACAGTGCAGCCCCCTTTACATTATACTGGTCTTTAGAGGGGGACTGTAATGAGTATAGTACCCTTTGCAGTGCAGTCCCCTTTTTATCACTGTGGCCCTTTACATTACGGTGCCCCAAGCAATTACAGCCCCCTCCCCCTGTCACAGTGCCACTTACAGCCATGCCCCCCCCCTTCTCTCTTACATCACACTGTCCCCTTTCAGTCTCTACCTCCCCTGCACAGTCCTACCTTCGGCAGGCAGTTATCGGCCTTTGTGTTCTCTCCCGCCCCGCCAATGTTGTCATCCTGTTTAGCAGAGCAGAGGGCAGGAGGAGCTTCATATCTGCCAGGCGGGAACTGCCCAACTTATCATGTTAACAAGAGTGTGATTACCTGCTTGTTAATATGAAAACCCTCCCGCTCTCTGTCCAGATTTTCAGCTCCTCACGCTGCCTGTCCCGCTCATAGGATGACATCATTGTCATTTAACCACAAATATTTACCCTAGACTCCCATGTGGGAGTAAGTCATTAAACTAGAAGTTCCCGGGGAAGGTGAATGACCTGCGAGAACTACCTCCATAGGCCATAGCCTGACTTCAAAATGATATTGTTCAGCCCTGTGGTCTCCACATTGCTGAATGGGACCAGGCCCAGTGTTCGGTAGACACCAAATCTGAGATGACTACGATGGATAATGCATTCTATCAGCAAAAGTGCGGGGTGAGTGCCACTTTGGAACTCTGTTGACTGACCTTGAAAGCTACTAACAACCTAACTATCCTGGAGGAGGGAATCACCTGGATTATCTAATAAAGTTTTCAACCAAACAGCAGATCAGGTTGGGGTGGTGGTGACATGAGGATCCACTATAACTGAGGTCCCAGAGTACTGGATATGGAGGTTCTGCGGTAGCTGGATCTTTCTAGATTGCTCAGAAAGCACAAGCTTAGTGGTAGAATTTGGTCAAGGCTTATCAAATTCAACATCAGGAGAGCAGATGGCTAGGGATGAGCCGAACACCCCCGGGTTCGGTTCGCACCAGAACCTGCGAACGGACCGAAAGTTTGCGCGAACGTTAGAACTCTATTAGTTACAATGGACGCGAACATTCAAAATCTAAAGTGCTAATTATAACGGCCAATATACATGTTATTGTCCTAAAAAAGGTTTGGGGACCCGGGTCCTGCCCCAGGGGACATGTATCAATGCAAAAAGAAGTTTCAAAAACAGACATTTTTTCTGGAGCAGTCATTTTAATGATGCATAAAGTGAAAAAAAAAGTGAAATATTCCTTTAAATATGGTACCTGGGGGTGTCTAAAGTATGCCTGTGAAGTGGCATGTGTTTCCCGTGTTTAGAACTGTCCCTGCACAAAATGACATTTGTAAAGGAAAAAAAGCCATTTAAAACTGCTTGCGGCTTTAATGTCATGTCTTGTCCTGGCAATATGCACAAAGGGTAGATACAGGTGCAGGTTTATACTGTGCTGTGCTGGACTCACACAGCACACACTAACTCCTGCAGATTGAGATGTCCTGTCCTGGAGTAGAAGCAGACTGTGCCTTCTTGAGGGCTGCCATGACTGCACTTGGAGGACTCTCAGTATCAGCAATCGTTGAACCAATTTGTTTTGCCAGTATGAGAGTTCTCACTGCAACAACAGTGGTTTCTACACAAAATTCTAGAAAAGCAGGTGTACTACTGCCCAAGAGCATCCCATACATACCAGGGATAGAGTCCCCATCTGAGAAAGATACCACAACATACCTCCTGCCCGATGTAAAGAAGACATGCTTTGCAACATGCTGCAAAGTGGGTTCTTCCGAGAAAGTCAGTGCCCCTGGGCTGCTCCCATAGTCCTAATCAGGTAGAAAAATGGGAGGTTTTGTTTCTTTGTAGATTACTGGAAGTTGAATGCTTGCACTCACCGAGAGGTGTATCCTCTGCCATGAGTGAAAGAATCTCTTATGGCCTTAGGGCAGACCTGTTACTTCTCAAGGTTGAATTTAGTCATTGGACATTGGCAAGTGCCTGTAAAGCAGGGTACCCACGTTCAGTTTTATGAAAGTTGGCTGGTTCCTGCTGAACTGACTGACTTTCAGCACGTATGTACCAGACTTAAGAGGGGAGGATCATGAAAAGACTGCTTTTATTACTCCTCCAGGATTGTACACGTTTAATTGAATGCTTTTTAGACTCAATAGTCAATTCTAAAACAAACAAACATTCTCATTTATCTAGATGACATTATCATTTTCTCAAAAACCTTTGAAGATCTTATTCTCCATCTTGATCAAACCCTTACTCAGTATGGACTAATATTGAAGCCAAGAAAATGTCATATCTTTGAAAAGCTGAATACAGTACTTGGTCCATATGGTAGGGGCTGTCTCCTGATCCAGCTAAGATACAGGCAGTGCAAAACTAGCCCGTTCCTAAGACTGTGACTACATTCTTACCTGGGGCTGGTACTATAGGTTACTACTGATGCTTCATTTTTAAATCTGCTTAGATCGCAGCTCCTCTTACCCAGCTACTTTGTGGAATATTTACCAGATCATGATTCCTCAGTCATGCCATGGAAGTTTGCCTCCAAGGCAAACCTTGCCTGCAAACTACCATAGGACACCTTGGTGTGGTTCGCACAGAGGTTCATGTTAGGTGGTATTTCTACTGACCAAGGTAGAAAGATTGGGTGCAACAGGCTTGTCCGGAATGTCAGAACTGTGCCTCACATGCCTGCTAAACAAACCACCACTTTAGTGGTTTCCACTGCTGAGCCATTTAAACTCCTAACCATGGATTTTTTAAAAATAGCTGAAACATCCTCTGGGTCTACTACTCTAAGCTTGCTATAGTGGTTCCTACCTGTAATCAAACAGTACTCACGACACCTAAATTATTCTGGGCCCACGCTGTACATCCTATGGATAGCCAAAATTAATCTTGTCCCCACTTGTTAGGGAGAGTGTATAGCATAGGGAGATTTTCCAATGGACTAGGGTCAGTGCAGGGACAACGGCTGTGCAGAAGGAGTATTCCAGTATTCAGATTAGTAAAGTGGGGTTCCTCCTGGGTCCCACACCAAGATGTCAGCCATCTAGGTGTGGGACCTTATAAATTAGGGTGCATGTGCCATTTGTGCAAGCCTGGAGTGAGCGGTAGGTCAGGGACAGAGACCACTTGTTAGGGAGAGGTTCCTGTAGTGTAGGATCAGTGCAGGGCCAATGCCTATGCAGAAGGAACATTCCAGTATTGAGAGTAGTGAAGTGGGGCTCCTTCCAGCAGCATCCACTGGCAACAAGCCTGGTGAGACTGTACAGCTGTTATAATGTGATACTATACAAATATCCACTGCTCTTTTGCCTGTATGTCATAGCCTATAGAAACTGTTTTATTTCGGGGTTTTGGGGACCACTTCCTAACCTGGGTCTCCTCCCTCTATAACGACCCATGGGCCTACATCAAATATGTAGGCTATAAATCAGCGATGATTGATATTAGAAGAGGCACTAGGCAGGGATTCCCCCTCTCCCCGCTGTTATTTGCCTTACTTATAGAGCCTTTGGCACAACTCAGATCAGATCAGACTTTGATGTCAAGGGGATAGAACTGGGTGGTCATCAAAATAAGCTATGTCTTTTTGCGGATGACATCCTCGTTTTCATGGCACATCCCCTCACCTCCGCCCAAAATTTGTTAGCTATATTGGATAACTTTTCCCAGATCTCTGGACTACATGTCAACCCCAAGAAATCTAACACACTCAGCATTTCCCTATCACAATCAGAGCTCCAACAGGCCAGGTCCTCCCTGCCATTCAATTGGGTGAGACATCAACTCCCTTACTTGGGGATACAACTTACGGCCTCGTTATCTGACCTCTTTACAGCAAACTACTTAGCTTACCTTTATTGAGAAAGGTGACTAATCTCATGACACAACGGTCCTCCCTTCCATTATCCTGGCTAGGCAGGGTCAATGCCATGAAAATGACCATTCTGCCTAAATTTCTCTATCTGTTCAGAGTTCTCCCCATCCCATTACCATCCTACTTCTTACGTCTAACGCAACAAAGAGTAATGTCCTACATACTGTATGGGGGGATACCAAGCCTCATATCCTGAAATCTACCCTATTTCTCCACAAACTAAGTGGGGGCTTAGGCATTCACAATTTCTCATCTTACTACTATGCTGCACAGCTTGCCTAACTTCCCAAGTATCACACGACAGATGAAATGTGTCAGGAAGGGCTAGCCAGGACCCAAGATGGCGGCCGAAGAATACGACCTGTGACCTCAGCCCCTGTCAGAACACCTCCGGTGCATCTGTGCATGCCTGGGTGCGCAGTCGTGCGCATGGGCGCACACAAAGGGCATGCCAGCATTGAAGATGAGAATCCAAGACCCGTTAGACATTTGTGCGCATGCGCGCATGTTTGTCCGCATGTGGGCGCGTACACCCGGTAACAGCTTTTGGCGCCCAACAGCCTATTCAAACACTGCCAGTGCACAGACTCGGTTCTGTCTGCCCTACAGCGTTCCGTGTGTTCCTGCCACCTGCATCTTGTTACCTGTTCCTGTTGCCCGACCCGGCTTGCCTCTGACGATTCCTGCTTTCCGCCTGCACCCAACCCGGCTTGTCTGACCACCGCACCTGCCTGATCCTTCTGCTACCTCACTGCCAGCCCATCACCGACCCGGCCTGTACCCTGACTATTCTGCTGCCTCCACATCTGCTCCTGACGTGTCCGCCAGTGTACGACCCGGCCTGCCTGCACCACTCCTCTGCCTGGAGAATCCTGCTGAGCTATGGCTCCTTCTACAGCTGCTTCGGATTTCACGGTCTGCAACCGATCAGGCACTCGTGCGACTCTGCACTCCTGCACTCCCTGTCTGCTCTACTGGGGGGCCTCGAGTCAGAGGTGTAAGAGAGGCCGTCCGCTGCACATCAGGCTCTACCGTCAGGTACCGCGGCAAAATGCCACTATTGGTTGCTATTTAATCAGTTGACTGTGACCCCATTTCGTTGAACATGCTTTGGTTACAACCTATAGATAGAGCTTGCATCTCCAATCCTGTTACTAAGCATTCCCTGACCATCTGGGACAAATTCAGGGATGCATGCAATCTCCAATCCCCTCATAATCCTCTCCTATCTTTTCTCAGAAACCCAGCTTTCTACACAGCTTGCGAGTCTCCGACTGCATTCGCGGCATGGTCTAAGGCGAATCTATTTAGACTCCACCAACTAACCTCTCATAACACAATTCTGACTTTTCCTACCCTATGCGAGCCCTTCGGACTACCTAGATCGTAACTCTTCCGATATCTGAAAATTAAAAATTTCTATACCCCATTCCTCAGAGCAAAAGTGACCCACACACCAGAGGACTAATATCGACCCTATATCAACACTTGACTAATATCCCCGACAACGCACCCCCTTCCTACACCATTAAATGGGCACAAGACATGGAGCACACGTTCGAGATTGCAGACTGATCTGCTATATGGCTTGCTACCATATCCTCCTCCCCTAACTTCATAGGCCTATCCCGTTGGTACCTTGTTGCTGCGAGAATTGCAAAATATGATCCCATCGTATCCAGGAAACTGTTTCCGAAGCTGCTCGGCCCCAGGCACCCTTATACACATATGGTGGCAATGTCCGGTGGCCCAGGACTTCTGGAAAGTAATCTTCTCTATGGCATCCAAAGCCTAATGCCGCATACACAAGAGCGGATTTTCCATCTTAAAAATCTTGGATGGTTTTTCCGACAGAATTCCGCTCAAGCTTGGCTTGCATACACACGGTCACACAAAAGTTTGCTGAACTTTCGACTGCCAAGAACGCGGTGACGTACAACACTATGACGAGCCGAGAAAATTAAGTTCAATGCTTCCGAGCATGCGTCAAATTGTTTTTCGACCATGCGTAGGAATTTTGTACGTCGGAATTGCTACAGACTATTGGAATTTCCAATCAAAACTTTTTCCGACCAAAAAAATTGAGAACCTGCTCTCAATCGTTTGCTGGCTGGAATTCCACCAGCAAAAGTCTGATGGAGCATACACACGGTCATTTTCCGACCAAAAGCTCTCATCGGACATTTGCTGGCGGAATTTCCGATCGTGTGTACACGGCATTCGAGACTAATATCCCTCCTGTCCTTTTAAACCTGAAACCAACAGAGTTTACTCATAATCAATTCCGATTACTAATCCAACTTACCACTGTGGCTAAACAAACTATAGCCAAAGCATGGAAATCGCAGACCTTGGTTGTGGCTGAAGCAAAACACAGGATGAATAGGGCCCTTATCTTCGCTAAAATGACTGCCATCGAAACTGATAAAGTGAAGAAATTTGAAAAAATATGGCAACCCTGGGTTAAGCATTACCTTCCCCCAGACTTTGATGAGTCATTACTAATGCCTTGGTAATTCATTCCATTAAATTCTTTCTATTCTTTACCTACTTTGAGGGCTTCCTGATGAGGGGCCTGTACTACCATGTTGGGAGACCCCCCCCCCCAATCCTGCTGTTTATTTCAATGGGATATCCCCTTTATTGCAAAGCTATTACCCACGATGAGGTTGGAAATATAGCAATTAATCCTACGTGATGATCGTTACTTTTAAGTCCGTAACTGATATGTAACGATAGACTGTAGTACCTGTAGTATGGTTCCCTTCTTACCCATTAAATCCCTACCCCAGGTGCCACACTTGCACCCTAGGACTTGTCCTATACTGTGACTTGTCGGATGTGCCCCCATCTGTCCACAGTTTGTTCCCATTAGGGGTGGATGGGTGGAATGAAGGTACATTCGGCATTCCTTAGGGACCAACATATCAGATCTTATTGAGTGCCTTTCTCTCCTATATCCCCTTTAAAATCCAAATATAGTCATACCATGTTGTTTGCTTCACTCGAATCCAACCGATTGTACATGATCCTCATATCATTTCTGCTCACATGGTACTTATCGCATTGAAAGTTTGTAAGCTTATTGTCATATTTATGAAACTTCAAAAAAAACTTTAACAAGAAACTGTTTTATTTCATTACTGCTAATGTAAATATAATATACATGACAATTTATAATTCTCTCCCAGACTGGGTACCCCAACCCTAGGCACTACCCTTACATACATGTAGACTACTTTGATAGATCAAGGCATTGCCAGTATTATGTGGTGTTTACAGAAACAGTCATGCATACACAGTCCATACAATTACTGTATGTGATATGACTACTTTTTCTATTCTGCTTGGATTTTTTTCGAGCAAACTAAAAAAAACCTTAGGTAGATATTGTTTGCTTCCCATATTTTGCCCAGTCATTGACAAATCAGTTTCTAAATGGCCTGACTTACCAATAACTAAACTGTTAAAGGGCTGCATAACAGGTTAGGGAACATGTTACAGGTTTGTAAAGCTCCCATCCAAAAACTTTTTTTTGGCTATGAACAACCTTGTAAAATGTATTAAATATACTGACTATAGTAACTATCTGGCTCAATTCAAGCATATCAACCACTTGGATGGTTTCAATAACTTTTCCTCTGCATATCTTAATATTTAGTGAACCATTACCTCTAATAAATTCAGTTTGTGCCCCCAGACTGACCTCTTTTTAAGCTTTATGTAACCTTGCATCTAATAATGAGGCATAATACAGTTATGCACAGTTCACCTCTGTTCAGTACCAAAGGCGGTTATTATTATCATGCTTGCATATAAAGCCAGTGTGCTTTTATTTTTATAAGCCCTGTCATGTTGTATCTAACCAAAATAAACTTTAGCAGCCTGGCCAACATAAGCTTCCATTTAATCTGTGCTATGCAGAAATGCATTATCCAGATAATTGTATATAGGGAACACATTTCTGGAATAATGATGCCATTACTGAAAAAAAAGTATAGATTTAACGCAGATCACATTGGCAAAACATTGTCAGAAGAAGAATGTAACCTCTGTTTCTATTTATTAGAAATATAGAGTATTTTATATGGAGATAGTTTTTTTTTTATATGTTCAGACAAATGTTTTTATATAACATTTATTATTAACATAAAGTTGTCAGTACACAAAAAAGACATTCATTATGTTGTGGTATATAGCTGGTGGAACAAGCACCATTTTGTTCACAATCTTATAATGTATCTTTACTTTATTTGAGCACCACAATCCGAAAATGTGATTTAATACATTTTTAAAGCGGTATTAAACCTAAAAGCAAAACTTTTTGTAGCTCTACCCCAGGAGCTGCTTGGTAGATTGGGTTCTATGTTCTTTTGTCTTGACTCTGCAAACAACCTTGGTCCCTCTGCCACACCAGGTTAAGAAGCAGGACACACGCATTAGGCTTTTATTTTATTTTTTGGTTGAATAATGATTTGATTTGGTATATTTTCTATATTTTTGGATGCATAGAATGCACTTTTTGGTTAAGTTCTATTGGCAGATAGCATGTCTAATTTTATTTGTTTTCTTTTTTTCATGCACAATAAAAAAATTGTGGAGAATAATACTTGGCTATGTGTTTTTACTTCAAATGACAGTTTGGGAGAAGGCAGTTACATTTTAAAAAATACAATGTAAAATGAACAAGGGACACCAACATAGTTGTATCTTTGATCTTAAAAACTACGGGATAATGGTGTTGTGGTAACTTGCCCAAAAAAAATAAAACAAGCATAATAATATTATTCTTGATATCACTAGAAAATAAAAGCCTTTTAAAATACGTTTGGCAGAACTCCAACAGTATCACCAGCAAAGCAACTTCATTATTATCCCATTAAAGAAGAAGAGAATTGTGCGATGCATTTCGAGATTTCATAATTTGCTACGTCACGAATGTTAATTCTCCATTACGAACGCTAGTTTACAGGACCGACTGCTTCTGGCTCGTCCTTGCTTCTGAGCATGCGTGTTTGTACTTTGGACTTTTGTCTGACGGACTTGTGTACACACGATCGGAATATCCGACAACAGACATTTGTCCGCAGAAAATTTTAAAGCCTGCCATCCAACATTTGTCTGCGGAAAATCCGACAACAATTGTCCGATGGAGCATGCAAGCGGTCAGATTTTCCGCCAACAGCCTGTCATCACACAATTCCTGTCGGAAAATCCGATCATGTGTACGAGGCTTAAGACTAAAACTAAATTGAAATTTGCTGCCAAAATTAACACTGCTGGTGAGAGGGCATTGCTGCCATTGATCTGTTGCTGCTAGCTGAGATGGCATACAAAGGGACTGGCCATCTAACTAGCAGCCTTATACACTGCATGCAGACTTTACTGGGACTTTACTCATGTGCACCACTGTAATGGTTGAGCCCCAACACTAGGGTGGCTGAAGAACTAGTGCTAAGGACTGTTCACCCAAGTAGCTGCTTCACAAGAACTTTGCCCATTGTCCATAGTAAGAGGTACCTCTTTAGGGAGCCTTATATTTAACCACTAGCCGACCAGCGCCGTCATTCTACTGTGGCAGGTCGGCTCTCTCCCGCAAATCGCCATAGCTGTACGTCGGCCCTTTAAAGAGCTATAGCAGGTGTGCGCACACGCCCACTGCATGTGGAGGAGCCAATGTGCGTGGCCGACGGTCGCGATGACCGCTGGCCATGCTTGATCACGGGCATGAGAGACAGAACGGGCTGTAAACACACAAATCCCGGCTCTGTCAGGAGATGAGAGAAAGATAGTCTGTCTGGTCCTACTAGCTAGGAACAACAATCTGGCTTCTCCTCTACTCAGTCCCATCCCCCCACAGTAAGAAACACAATGAGGGAACACATTTAACCCCTTGATCGCCCCCTAGTGTTAACCCTTCCCTACCAGTGACATTTACACAGTAATCAGTGCATTTTTATAGCACTGATCGCTGTATAGCTGTCATTGGTCCAAAAAATGTGTCAAAAGTGTCTGATCTGTCCGCTGCAATGTCGCAGTCCCGATAAAAATTGCTGATCGCTGCCATTGCTAGTAAAAAAAATAAAAATGCCATAAATCTATCCCCTATTTTGTAGATGCTATAACTGTTGCGCAAACCAATAAATATACGCTTTTTGTGTTTTTTTTTTACCAAAAATATGTAGAAGAATATATATCGGCTTAAACTGATGAAGAAATTTGTTTTTGTTCTTTTAAATTTTGGGATATTTATTATAGCAATTTTTTCAAAATTGTTGCTCTTTTTTGTTTATAGCGCAAAAAATAAAAATCACAGAGGTGATCAAATACCACCAAAAGAAAGCTCTATTTGTGGGAAAAAAAGGACGTCAATCTTGCTTTGGTAACACATTGCAATTGTCAGTTAAATCGGCGCAGTGCCGTATCGCAAAAAATGGCCTGGTAATCAAGGGGCCAAATCTTTCCGGGGCTGAAGTGGTTAATATAGGGGGTCAACAATGCCAAGATTTGGTGAAAACAGGGTTATTCTCCTGGAGCTCTCGCAGCAAAGGCATATGACATAATTGGTCACATTTTTAAAAAAGCAACCAATTTTTGGACCAAGAAATCCTCCTGTTCCTGAACTGGACATGGGTCAAAGCAATAACTCCAAGGCCAATAATTAATAACACGTTATCTCCTCAGATTCCGCAACATGTCTGGTTGACAAACGACCGTTCAGAAACAAACTGAAAAGAGAGAAATGAAAAGCGCAAAATGAAAATGCAAATCCACACTCACCAAACTTCTACTAACATGAAATTAGCAGAAGGAGCCCAAAGGGCGGCGCCTGGCAATTGAACTTCCTCTTTATCGGCTCATAGTACATATAGTACGTCACTATGTTTGTGTTTGTTGACTGAAATTTGTGTACGGTTTGTATGCAAGACAAAATCAAGGCACAAGTCGTATGCTTTATCTCCAATCATGTGTACGAGGCTTTAGTCTTATGCCGCGTACACACGTTCGGACTTTGTCCGCCGGACCTAGTCCGGCGGATTGTCCGCCGGACCTAGTCCGGCGGGACTTCCCCACACACGCCCGGACTAGCCTACTAATGGCGGGATTGTCCGCCGGACTGCCAAGTCCAGCGGACAATTTTAAAACAAAACTTAAAACCTAGTCCGCCGGACTTTTGGCGCCAAAAAGTCCGCCGGCGCCCACACAAGAGGGGATTGTCCGGTGGACTTGAGTCCAGCGGATAATCCCGTGGGATAGTCCCTTCGTGTGTACGCGGCATTAGAACTAAAATGGCATTTTAGTTTTAGTCCCATTTTAGTCTTCTGCTATCGTTTTAGTCAAATTTAGTCTACTAAAATCTCCAGTACATTTTAGTCGACTACAATCATTTGATTCGACTAAAATCTAATGTGTTTAGTTAAAAAAATGCATAAAAATCCTGTATAATAATAATTATTAATTAAGCATTTCTCTAGAATTTCAAAACTCATTATACACCCCTGGAGTAAAAAGAAAACCCACCTAATATGTTATTATTATTGGTTTGAGCAAACTACACAGACACAGATTTAGCCATTACTCTGTAAAACCAAGTTTCGTTACAAAAATATTGCTTTTTTGAGTCACACGGTTTTATTCCTTGTTATAAGTGCATGCTACTTTTCTGTTTTTGAGAACAAGTAGCCCAAAGCCCACCCATACACCACACAGTCAATTAAATCACTGTGGACAAATGCTTGCACGAGTGGGACATACCAAAGAGGAAGATCCTAAGCCTTATAACAGACAATAGTAAT
This sequence comes from Lithobates sylvaticus, assembly GCA_028564925.1. Lineage (NCBI taxonomy): Eukaryota > Metazoa > Chordata > Amphibia > Anura > Ranidae > Lithobates > Lithobates sylvaticus. The sequence goes on from CM053026.1 coordinate 655,699,679, forward strand.
TTGAGTAATATGGTGGCAGCATTTAAACAAACCATAGCAGCAGCAGAAGAACAATAGTATTATGAGTAATATGGTGGCAGCATTTAAACAAACCATAACAGCAGCAGAAGAACCACCCAGCTCTAGGGAGGAAGACTCCCCCATGACAGTAAGTGACTGTAGGACTGAGTCCAAAATTAATGATCTGTGATAAACCATTTTTATTATTCTTTTACATGATGACACTACAGTCAATTATCAAATGGATATTAAATGAATGACCTTGGGGTTGTTTTCTCTACTGGTGAATCTTTGGTATTTTTCCACTTTATTTGTATCTCATGTAAAACTATTCCCATAAGATGTTGGACCAGACACAGTGTGTGGTGTTGTCTGGTGCATGGAGGCAAGTGTTAAAAGAATCTTTGATGAAGCTAAATCAATAGTGAACATCTTCAAGTCTTCCATTCCATTGCAACACTGAAGATATTGGAGCATTTTGGACTTACTCTTTTAAATGACTGCACCACACGCTGGTCAAGTAATACTACTAGTACATTCAACATGATCGAAAGACTCCTTAAACTGAAAAAGTCGGTCTGCCAAAACACAAATAACATGGGGTGGGACACAGCTTGCTCCCTAGTTAAATGGATAAATTACATAATTGCATGACCTACTGCTGCCTTTTGCAGAGTGGAATGGAGTGACACCATATCCATGTCCTACCAAGCTAGCTACCAAGAATGTGCCCCAATTGCACAGAAAATTAAAGAGACTGTGAACCAGCATTTTGCTTCATACATTCTTAGATCCAAGTAACTGATGAAATGTTCTCACCAGTGTTTGCAGCAGCTGTTTTTTTGTCAATTTTGCAGTCTGTGAAAACCCTTGTTGACGTGGCAGATGAAAATATTCAGGAACTGCTTAAGAAGGCAGAACAGTATGCCCATGCCATAAGAGAATCCACATTGCCCCACTTACAAGATGAGGATCTGTCTGACTCTGAAGATGATGTGTAAGAAGAGGAGAATATTGACAAATCACAGGAAGTGGAAAAAGCATTATCCACATCAAAGCAGATAGTCTTTGGGTTTCTTTCAAAATGACGCAGAAGACCCAGGCAGAGCACCTCCACAAACAGACAGCATAGAGCAGCAGATCAGTCTGACTGGTAATCCGGTGCACACAATCTATTTTGCTGTTGCCTTTTCCCTGGCCTCAGTGGCCTGTTGTTCCTTAGAGTCAATTTTATATTTTGAAACACTTAAAAATAGTTTACTGTGGTGGTGCACTTACTTGACTTGGCCCATCATTAGAGGTTTTATATATCTGTGGGGTTGAATTAGGGAAAAATAAAATAAAGTTGTTCTGATTTTATTTTCTCACCCCACGCAGTCAGCTCTACGTTTTCTATCCATAATATACTACATGTATGGCGGTTCCCAAGGCCAGCCTTAGTCCTTTAGGCGCCCTGTGCCATGCAAAAATTATTGACAGTGCCCCTCCCAGTGACCACATTCCTCTATATATATTTTGGTGAGATACTGAAATTCTGGGAAAGCAATAGCTGAGAAATATTATGAAATCACTCCCATTAAGATTTAGTGACTAAGTGCACAACATGACAAACAAACAGCTATTACTTCAGAATAACAAAAGGTATGCAATCTGACTACAAGAAAGTTTGTTAAAAAAATCCCTGCAATGTACATAGATAAGACTGTGTGGAGTGGAGTTAAGTTTTGATGAGGTTTTGAGTGTTTTGCGTGCAACAAGACTCCCAATTCTTTTGCGTGTTTGGGGTGCCATTAACAATATTGGCACCCAAATGTGCATTGCGCATCAATTTTTACCGCGTTTTAGAAACGCGGGTAGAATCATGTGATTCTGCTGGCGATTCTAGAAAGCCCAGATGTGAACGGGGCCTAAAGAAAAAGCCTGAAAAAAAATGAGTTTGTTGGCAAAGAACCACCTATCATTTATCCATTAAGAGGCCAAAACATTTTTTTTCCTATACTTTTCTTGGTCACAGCAGTACATTTACTATAGTACTCCTATGATCTATGGTGAGCTATTGTTCACAAGCGACTTACAGAGCAGAGTCAACTATTTTGTCAGGATCCACCCTGGCTGTCTGACAGCTGGCTCTGCCTTTCAGCATGCAACTGAGAGCCACAGCCAACAACATCCAACCCTTACTGGAGTCGCTGTGGGGATCAGAGGCTGAGAACAGTCAGATCAGTGGTCATGTGATGGGTCCGTTCTTTGTCTTAAAGCCGGCATGGGACAGCTATAGCATGAGGAGGATGTTGCAGCAGAGAAGTTAGTATACTACATACGGATCTAATCTTCAAATGTATCCTAAAGAATAAAACGAAAAAGAAAACCACTGTTATTTGCTGTTATGGGAAAGAAAGGCAGGGACATTACAACCCATTGGAACACATATCTGAAAATAATTCCTTATTATGACAGATACAATGATTATGTGACCCTGAAAGCAAACTCAATGCAGCATGTCTGACAGAAGCCGCTCTATCTAGTGCATACCTCCCAACTCTTTCAGATGGGAACATGGGTACTTGGTCACGATATCCCACGCAACTTCCAGTCCCTTTGGCTCTTCTGGTTAAGACAGTGGAACGCACACCAGCAGCGGTGGTCAGCCGCGAGGCTCCATTCAATCCAGCACACGCTGGCAGGCCCAGTGTCGGGGCACAATATCATGTAAGCAGCCAATCGGCAAGTTTTATCTTTTTACCATTACAATAAAGCAGGATTACATTATTTGGTTCCATATATTTTTTCCACATATTCCAATCCATGGTCTTCCTGGAGGAGGGGTTTCTCATTGCCTTTCAGATCTCTAAAATTGCAGAAAGCAAAATCTTGCTAAAGCGCATTTGACTCACTTTTTAATTAAAGGAGTTAACATGTTCTGGTAAGCAGATCTTGTATTAGAGCACGTTGGGTGTTATTCTCTATCAAGTTGGTGAAAGGAGTTTTTGCTTTTCTTCTTACATGGAGGAGTGTTAAACAAGTTTTTGTGACACTTTTTGGGACTATTTAATACTTTCTACTTGCCAATTAGCCAGTTTCACTATTTCCATAGCACATATTTATATATGTTGTTTGCACATTGCACTTTATTTGGTTCTGTCTAGGATCATCTTATGGTTTATTTCACTTATTAATTCTATTTCATTTTGATATTATAGAGCGCCCTCTACATCTCATTACAACAAGGGACACCTATTAGCAAAAGTATATAGGCATAGGATGCCCCCTGCTACGCTCCCTTAACCGCTTCAATACTGGGCACTTTTACCCCCTTCCTGCCCAGGCCAATTTTCTGCTTTGTCAGGATTCAGGAACCATGAATCAGACGGAGACAGAAAATGCAGTTAAACTCACACCTTTTAATATAATGGTAAAAATGGTACAAATAGTAAACATAGTCAAAACATAGTCAGGGTACGGTAGCCAAAGCGGGTAGTCAGTAAATCAGGAAGCCAGAGATCAGCATAGTCAGGGGCAGGAGACAGAATCAGGAACCAGAAAGGACGTCAGCCAGGCAAGTCTTCAACAGGAACACAGCAGAGAGTCTCCAGATATGTTGACCAAGGCAAAGGCACAGAAGAAAGGAACCAGGCCGTTTAAATAGCCAGAAGGAGCTGGCTGCAGGCTAGACTGACAAGCAGGAAATGATCACCAGGTGAGCCACTGTGTAATGATGAGTGCTGGCAATTAACCGACAGCTGAGCAACCTGAGCACTGAGAAGGGAGGGCTGAGAACCCAGCCCTGACAAGCTTTCAGCGCTGTCACACTTTGAATGACAATTGCGCGATCATGCAACACTGTACCCAAATTAATTTTTTTGCATTTTTTTTCACACAAATAGAGATTTATTTTGGTGGTATTTAATCACCGCTGGGTTTTTTATTTGTTGAAAAAAAATGAAAAAAAGACTGAAAAAAAAAAACGTTTCTTAGTTTCTGTCAGAAAATTTTGTAAATAAGTAATTTTTTTCCCTTCACTGATGTGCACTAAAGAGGCAACACTGATGGGCACTGATGAGACGGCACCTATGGGCACTGATGAGATGGCACTGAAGGGGTGGCACTAATATGCCACACTAATGGGCACTTATAAGTGGCACTGATATGCGGCACTGAACGCACAGATTGGCATCACTGATGGGCACAAATTTGCATCACTGATGGGCACAGATTGGTGTCACTGATGGTCACTGACTAGCATAACTGCTGGACACTGCTCTGATAATCAGGGCACTAATGATCAGTGCCCTGATTACCTTTACAATCTCCCCTGCGAGGAGATCGGCTCTCCTCTCCTCACACTCTGTCAGTGTGAGGTGCGGAGAGCCGATAAATGACACTTCCGTGTTTAGATGTGATTGTCTGTGATGGGAAACAGCCGATCATATGGGTAAAGAGCCCCATCATTGGCTCTTTATCGAGATCGGGTGCGCAAGAGCAGTGACACTGGGGCAACGTCATATAACATCGTCTCAGTATGAGAGGGGATCCCAACCCACTGTCATTTTACTATACAGGAGGGGGGGGGGGGGCAGGAGGTGGCTAAAGAGAATTATCCCCAAAAAATTATTAGTTAAACTCACAAATGTTTTTTGTTTTTGTCTTTTACCACTACTATTCCTTTATACTGGCTTTTGAAATTTACAAATGCAGCAATTTAGATATTTGATGAAAGGTCAGAGACAATTGGGAGCTATGCTATTGTGTGCCCAGCATAAGTGTCACTCACACATCATTACAAGGGCACCACTGAGTCCTAGAAGAATAGTGACCCCCCCCCTGCCACCAGAGAAAGAAGAGGAAACTTTTATGACACCACCAGACTGGCTATGGCAGGAAAAAGGTATGTATAGGGTTGTTTTGATAAAAAAATACCAGAGGGGCTTCTGGGGGTAGAGGGAGGGGGGGGGGGGGTATAGTAAATATATTTGTCTTTGTAACAATCGTGGCAAATCGTATCACGTAAACCTGTGTTTTGCAATTGTAGTGTGCTTTGAGATTGCAGACAGAATCACAGTGATTCTGCCATGATCCCAAAACACCCAGGTGTGAATGGAGCCTTAAAGTGATTTCATAATGTAGAGAATAAGATTTTCTTTCATTTGAGCCCAGTCTTGCCACACAGATTTACTCCAGCCCTGAGAAATCCTCTTTTATTGTTCAGTTAGAAATATCTTGACAAAGTGCTGAAAACTTTGTAAAAAACGCCCCTTGCTGTGAGTGACAGGTGATTTACATATCTCATGCACTAGCCTGAGACAGGCACATCCTGTGTAATTATAAAAAGTGAGAAATTCACCCCTCCCCCACATAACAAATCCTGGGTGATGGAAAGGAATGTTATCTGTGATAAGGTGACCTCAGACACACACACTGCACTATAACAATCATCAGATCACTGCATGTTCTACTCTGCCCAACTCTGACTACATACATCTCCCCTATATTCTTCTGCTGTTCACTCGAGAATACATTTTCTTTCACTCTGGTCTGTGCCTGTCTCAGGCTAGTGCATGAGATATGTAAATCACCTGTCAATCACAGCAAGGGGGCAGTTTTTTTGGGGGGTTTACATCCACTTTAAGCTTTGACAATAAAACCTGGAAGCTGGTTGGTTTGTATGCAGAGATTTTGCACTCGCTGGTTTTAGTAAATATGTGTCTCCTTGTCTCAGTACCTGGAAAGGAAAAATCTAAATGTAACTGCCCCTAAAAGGCTGAATCTTTTGCATAAAGATGTATGTTAGCACCCTTCCATATATACTGCAGTTTGAACAGATACATTAACAACACTTTCGATCAGTTCCATGCTCTATTCTGAGCATGAAAATAAATGGGAAAGCATTATTTATTACAGGCAGGGCCCGGACAAGGGGTGGGCAGGAGGGACGGTTGCCCTGAGTGCAATGGTTTATTGCAGGGATGGGGGCACCCTATCTATCTATCCATCTATCTATCCTAACCCTAAGGGAAGGAGGGCAGTGTTGCCAACCTACCAGATTGAAATTTACTGATACAACACCCAAAATTTACTGGCACAGTCAAGTTTTTACTGGCATTCCCAAAAGTTACAAAAGTACAGTTTTAAGTGCAAACGAGAGTATTTAGGCTACAAACAAATACAATATGCAATTAGCAATATGATTTAAAGTAGATAAGGCAAAAAACATATTTCTTATTTTATTTTCGATATAGTAAGTAAGTAGCTCAGGGACAGGACTCAGGAGGGCAAGAAATTAGAATGGGCAGCACACACATAAAACTGACTCTCACAGTGACACTGACAGCAGTGTGCAGCAGGACAAATGATGATGATGATACCTCACTGACACAACACGTCCCCTCCGAAGTCACAGTGACAGTCTCTCTCCAAGCCAAGCGGTCCCTCCAGTCCACTTCAATCTAAACAGCACTGATGGTCCCGGTCCCAGCTTGCCTTGCTCCAATACCGCAGATCCGCACACGAGGCTCTGGCTGTTCTACTTGGCTCCATTGCACATGACATCACACAACACGCTCAGGCACTGCCTCCGCCAGAGCCCGCCCGATCACACTGTAGCAGGCACTGGAATGGTCTCAGCCAACTCCGGCCCAAGCCGAGCATCAGAGCCATATTTTTTACTGGCAACCTTTTACATTTACTGGCATTTACTGGCAGGAGAAAATTGCCTGTTTTTTACTGGCTGGCAGTAAAAACACTGACAGTTGGCAACACTGAAGGAGGGGCGCAGTTTGGCATCTTTGCTCTGGGCACTGGTTGACTTTGTCCCAACACTGATTACAGGTACTTATATAGCGCCATCAATTTACGTAGCGTGTTACATATAGATATATTGTACATTCACATCAGTCCCTGCCCTCAAGGAACTTACAATCTAAGGTCCCTAACTCACATTCATCCACACACATACTAGGGCCAATTAATCTACCAGTGTGTCTTTAGAATGTGGGTGAATACCCACACAGGCACAGGGAGAAAATGCAAACTCCAGGCTGGGATTTGAACCGACTCCCCTAGGTGGGAGTACTAGCCACTGTGCTGCTGAGATACAGCTATGAATGCTTGGTCATTGACCACCTATAAAGAATCTCACAAACAGGCATGGGGTGGGTTTACTAAAGGCAAATAGACTGAACTATGGAAGGGCAGTTACACTCATTTTTCCCAGAGCTCAGTCATGGTTAATCTCTGCTGATACATACCTCCCAACTTTTTGAGATGGGAATGAGGGACACCTATCAGAAAAAGTAAGCAGACATAGGACACACCCCTGCCACACCTCCTTAAAGGAGAATTGTACAAAAAAATAAGATTGGTTAAACCCACAAGTGCTTTTTTATCACTACTATTCCTTTATATTGGGTTTTGGAATTTACATATGTAGCAATTTAGAAATCAGACGAAAGGTTTAGCGCTGGAAAACACTTTTTGATAGATAAAAAGTGCATTTTATATACAACTATATAGATCAGACCAAAATGAGGGACAAATTAGGAGGGATGAGGGACAGAGGGACAGTTGGGAGCTATGCTGATATCCATCTCACAATCGTGTGCAAGCAAAAATGCTATTTTTTTCCTTGCACCTGATTGGGTATTCTTTGCAAAGTAAAGCTTTACTACATTGACTAAGCTCTGGGAAAAATCAGTTTAACTTGCAAAGTGCACAGTCTATTTGCCTTTTGTAAATCTACCCAACAGCTCATAGAAAAAATGCATAGTAGGAAAGAAAGCTTATAGACTTAGCAAATTCCTATCTTTAAGGTATGATAAAAGTAATAAATAATAAAGAGTTATAGGTGGTGGAAGGCTCTAGGACCCAGGGACTGTGTATGTAGTTCAGCACTTGGTTTGGAGCCTCCATGGTAACCAGTCACCGTATTGAATGAGACTAACAACATCCAGGTATGGATTCTTACTACTACACATCTCATGTCCTTTACACTTTAAGCATTTATGGAGTGGAAAGGAAATCCATAAGCACAGCAGTGTGTAGCAGTTGAGTGGATGATTAGTGTCTATTCCTGCGCTCTTCTGTACTCAATAACACAGCATAGATCATTCAACGCACAGACCAGAGTCAGTGACCGCTCTGACATGCAGTTCAGTTCCTGCTTGGGTGCTCTGGTAACAATGTAAACCAATGTCTGGAAATGTTATGAGTTGTGACTGTGATGTAGGAAATGTGGAATATTAAGGTCCAGATATTCCAGACTGAGCCGGTGGTTGCTCTAGTCTATCCCCTTGGATTGTCTGTCCATGTATTTTTCTATTTACTAGACAATTATGGACAAGTGCTGGTAACTAAGGACGAGAAAATAATTTTCTATCACTAAACTGAGACATGACGGGCATATATGCCCACTCTTCCCTGCAGCTCTGTTCACACCTATGCAGGTGCAATGGTGCGCATGCGTTTTTGCATGATTTCGCACATCGTGCTTAGGGCAGCCAATTCATTTTAATAGGCTGTCCTACACATGAAAATGAGTACATGACCTTTTTTAAAAGTTGCACTCCACCAAAACACATGGCACTTTGAATGTGAAAAATTAGAATTCTGTTCAAAACTACCTGTCAAAACCTAAGGTTATTATCCTTACCTATTTTCCGGCCCCTCCAGTCCGGTCAAGTCATCTGCTCCCCTGTATCAGCCAACACCTCCTGCAGGGAAGATGACCGAGCACCGACAATGGATGGGTCATAGTAAGCCTATGGGTGATGTCACTGCTTAGGGATTACTAGCTGTTGTTGAGCACTCTCTCTATTCCCCTGCAGCTGCCAGGGCGAGACCACACGACCAGACCGGAGTGGTCTGAAAACAGGTAAGTTTAAAGATCTTTTCTTACACAGGTTAGAATCAGTGTTAGGAAAACATTTTTAAAGGCTAAGTTCACCTTTTTTTTTTCTTCTAAATTCCAGCTCCCCTATGCACCAATATAGCATTCATGTACTTTTTTTGCAAAAATATCAAAGCTTTCCATTAAAGTGGTTGGCCTACAGGTAAGTCTAGATTAAGGATTACCTGTAGGTCCAGGAATTATCTCCTTAACCTACACGGCTAAGGAGATATTTTACAAAAATAGGGCACCGCTGTCTACAGCGCATGCGTAGACAACGGCGCAGGCGCACTGGGCACGCCGCAAGTGAAGGCAAACATGGCGTCACTTACGGCTCCCGTGCGCATGCGCCGGAGTGACGTCATCGCTGCGCCGGTCACTCACAGCGCCAGAGCAGCGATACCCGGAAGGAAGATGGACGCTTCGTGCTACAGGGGACAGCGGTGACATCGCTGGCTCCTGTGTCAGGTAAGTGACACATAATGGGCTACTATGCGATGCATAGCAGTCCATTATGCTTTACCTTTGCAGGGAAACAAAGAGGAATTAAACCCATCAGGGTTTATTTCCTATTTAAATCTATCACGTACCTTACTGTCCTACATCAATGATTCCAAACATATCTATTGCTTCTGTCTTACCTCCTTACAGACTTTAGGTTATGACACAGGAAGGAGTTGACCAGCTGGCCTCATTAGCACACACCCTGCATCACCCTCCCATTGCCAGCTGCACATTTTTTTTATTAAAGGCAATCAATCAGTAATCACCCTTCTCACTAAATACACAATCAGATTGCATAGTGTATGGGGCGTGGAAAGAAACACTCAGCTGTCAAGCCCCATTCACAACTCTGCAATCTGATTGCATATTGTGTCTTTCATGAGCAGGATGATCACTGATTGATTGCATTTCATAAAAAAATGTGCAGCTGGGAATGGGAGGGTGGATGATGCAGGGTGTCATGACCTAAAGTCTGTAAGGACGTAAGACAGAAGCAATAGATACGTTTGGAATCATTGATGTAGGACAGTAAGGTAAGTGTCTGTAGATTTTAGAGAAAGCTTTGATATTTTTGCAAAAAAAGTACATGAATGCTATATTGGTACATAGGGGAGCTGGAATTTAGAAAAAAAATAAACAAATAAAAAGGTGAACTTAGCCTTTAATCGCTTGCCGGCCGCCTCCTGTACTTATACGTTGGCAGAATGGCACTGCTGGGCAAAGTAACGTACCTGTAGGTTACTTTGAATTTTCCACCGTGCACGCGCGTGCGCGCCTGCCACGAGCTCCGCGACCGTGCTCGTGGGACACGATGTCCGCCGGGTGCCCGCGATCGTGTCATGGAGCTGAAGAACAGGGAGATGCTGATGTAAACACAGCATCTCCCCGTTCTGCCTAGTGACAGGACACTGATCGTCTGCTCCCTCATCGGGAGCAGCGATTAGTGTCGTGTCACTGCTAGCCCATCCCCCCACAGTTAGAATCACTCCCCAGGACACACCTAACCCCTCTCCGCCCCCTAGTGGTTAACCCCTTTACTGCCAGTGAAATTTTTACAGTAATCAATGCAATTTTATAGCACTGATCGCTGTATTAATGCCAATGGTCCCAAAAATGTGTCAAAATTGTCCGATGTGTCTGCCATAATGTCGCAGTCATGATAAAAATCGATGATCGCCGCCATTACTAGTAAAAAAAAAATATTAATAAAAATGCCATAAAACTATCCCCTATTTTGTAGACGCTATAACTTTTGCGCAAACCAATCAATAAACACTTATTGTGTTTTTTTTTTACCAAAAATATGTAGAAGAATACGTATCGGCCTAAACTGAGGGAAAAAATAAATTTTTATATATTTTTTGGAGATATTTATTATAGCAAAAAGTAAAAAATAATGCGTTTTTTTTTTTTCAAAATTGTCTCTCTTTTTTTGTTTATATCAAATACCACCAAATGCCACCAAAAGAAAGCTCTATTTGTGGGGAAAAAAAGGACCTCAATTTTGTTTGGAAGCCACGTCGCACGACTGCGCAATTGTCAGTTAAAGCGACGCAGTGCCGAATCGCAAAAAGTGCTCCGGTCTTTGGCCAGCAAAATGGTCCGGGGCCAGAATTCTACGTTAAGAATTATTGGCACCACCGTGCACCTGCAAAAAGCATGCAGGTTTTTGAGCGTTGTGGGAATGTGCACCAAAGGCACGTGCATTCCCGCCACACACCAATGTGAACCTAATTCTGATTGCCTAAGCCACTATGGTAAAGCTGGCCATAAACATTACAATCGAACTGTGTAATCTTTGTACAATCTGCTATAAATATACCAAAAATGTAACATGAGGACCAGTTATTAAACTATCCAGTTATTTGTCTATCCATTCAGGCAAACCCTTACAAACCATAGTTGTTGGTAGATCAAAAGGAGATTGTACAGTTTAGCTAGATTCACCTTTGCCTTCCTGTGTTTGTTTTATGTAGTCCTTATGCTCATGGGTGCTTGGAACCGTAGAATGTCAAATTTCCGGCAGGCGCTGGGTACTGCCATCCCCTAGAAATGATTGGCTGTACATGGGTATATGCCTGTACTTTTGCAAACATGTGCATGCGTACGGACATATGTTCCTGGATGCAGACAGTCTGCATCCAGGGCTGTACTACATACCATGAACTTGCTTAAAACAAAACTAAACCCCCAAAAATACTCATCTCCACCTTCCAGTGATGAGGCGGTTACATCCCTCTGTCATCTTCTCCCCTGGCTACTTCCAGGTGCCAGGTTTTTGGCCTCTTGATTGGCTGGTAGGGGAATGCGTACAGGAGCCAGAAGTCATAGTGTGCCGACTGCCGAGAATCCAAGCTGAATCCGGCAAGCGCAGCACAGTGTACAATCAATAGAAGACTGCGAACAGGCAGGTAAGTGTGTGTTATTGCAGAACAGACATAGCATATTTCTTCTGCAATAAAGAGCTGCCTGCGTGCAGTTTTTTTACTAGTTAATTTTAGTTCCACTTTAAGCAAGTACCAACGCGTCTGTGGCTCCTAGGTTGGGAAATACACTAGAGCTTTATGTTCTTCCACCCCAGCCACAATAGTAAACCGCTTGCTAGGGAGCATTTGTGCTTGCTCGCTTTTGGGCCCAACTCCGTATGTCCATAAGACACATGAAGTGGGGCTCGGCCCTGCTCCCTCCTCACTGGCTGTGATTGCTGTCTCTGTGCCAATGAGGAGGGAGAGAGCCAAGAGAGCCGCTGCTCTTGTGCACATTGTTGGATCGAGATCGGGCTCAGATAAGTATTGTAATGAATAAAGCAATCAGCGCACACCACAGAAAGAAACAAAAACAAAATGCAAGCTGAACATCATAAGGTAAATCACAAATCCTTAGTAATAATGTGTAAAAAGAAGATAAGTGCATCGCAAAAATATATATATATAAAAAGTTCATATACAAAATAAATTTGTAAAGTGATGTGGATGAGAACACCCAGTGACTGTAGAATCTTGATTAGTATCACAGTGACAGATCCTCCACCATATGAAAATGCACATCTTACCAGATGTGTAGGACCATATAATGGTCAAAAACGCATGAACCCACTACTGGGGTGAAGGTGAGACACCGATCCAACCAAAGGGTAACCAGGGGATGTATGATGACAAAGGCACTGGAGGTTTCTTAGCAGGGTGAAGATGCAACTCCAATCCGGATATTCCACCAAGGAAATGTTCGTGCAGACACAATGTCAAGAAAAAAAGGGGAAGCAATCTCAGTGTAGACTGTTATGATCGTATTTATTTAATTTTTTTTTAAACTGGATGGCCAGTATGAACAGTGAAAGACTGAGGCGTGCAAGCCTCTCAACTTAGCAGCACAAACTTGCACAGCAACAAACAATATAAAAACAGCGGTATGGTGCCGCTGTGTACAATGCGATGGAGCGCAGCACACCGATCGCTGGTGCTGTGTGTCAGTCTGACACACTGCATCTCAAATCATAGTATGGAGCCTCTGACGGAGGCTCCTTACACGGTGATCAGCTGTGACCAATCACAGCTGATCATCGCGTGAACCAGGAAGTGCATGTAAAGGGCTTTCATCGGTTCGCACTGACGGAGAGCCGGTAGGCGGCTTTCCCTGTCGGGGGGGGGGGGGGTCTGTGCTGATAATCAGCACAGCCCCCATCAGATGTGCCAATCAGCTGCCAATCAGTGCCCCATAGCTGCCAGTCTGTGCCCCATCAAATACTCCAGCCAGTGCCCATAACAGTGCCAATCAGTTCCCATAACAGTGCCAATCAGTGCTCCATCAGTAATGCCTGTTAGTGCCCTTCAGATGCCAATCACTAATGCCTGTTAGTAGCTCCTCATCAGTGCTGCCTATCCAGTTCCACCTATCAGTGCCCATCAGCGCCACCTATCAGTGCCCATCAGTGCTGCATATCAGTGTATACTATCAGTGCCCATCAGTGCTACCTATCAGTGCCCATCAATTCTACATATCAGTGCCTCCTCAGGTTAAGCTGCCTGTGAATAGTGCCAAGTCAAGCAGGTGACCATACTGTGTGGATAGAGTGGATCTATGGAGGTATGTCAGTGCAAGGCCACGTTTCAAACAGAACACCTGCTGTTTGTTTTAGGTCCTTGTGTATGTTCTCGCCATTGGAAAATAAACCTAATGATTCCACATTTTTGGAATGAAATACTTATTTTTGGGACAATAAATATGTAAATATAATATATACAGTACTGTGCAAAAGTTTTAGGGAGGTGTGAAAAATGCAGTAAATTAAGAATGCTTTTAGAAATGGAAGTGTTAGTAGTTTATTTTTTATCAATTAACAAAATGGAAAGTAAATGAAAAGAAGAGAAATCCAAATCAAATCAATATTTGGTGTGACCACCCAGGAACTCGGCAGGTAGGTTGTTTTAACCAGTTGCTGACCAGCCGCCGCAGTTATACTGTGGCAAGTTGGCTCGACTGCGCAAATCGACGTACTGGTATGTCGGTTCGTACACTGGCTTTTGTGAGTGTGTGCATGCGTGCCCGCCCGTGGGTCCGGCGGACTCGTTTGCGGGAAAGAGAGCCAGAATGGGGATCTGTCAATATAAACAAACAGATCCCCGTTCTGACAGGGGAGGAGAGAGAGATCTGCTGATCCTAGTGATCAGGAACAGCAATCTCTCTCTTCTCCCAGGCAGCCCATCCCCCATACAGTTAGAAACACCTCCCAGGGAACACAGTTAACCCCTTGATCGCCCCCTAGTGCTAACCCCTTCCCTGCCAGTGCCATTTATACAGTGATCAGTGCATTTTTATAGCACTGATCACTGTATTGTTGTCACTGGTCCCCAAAAGTGCCACTGAGGGTCAGATTTGTCTGCCGCAATGTTGCAGTCCCGCTAAAAATCGCAGATCACCGCCAATACCAGTAAAAACAATAAAAAAATAAAAAGTCCCTAAATCTTTTCCATAGTTTATATACGCTATAACTTTTGTGCAAACCAATCAATATATGCTTATTGCAATTTTTTTTACCAAAAATATGTAGCAGAATACATATTGGCCTAAACTGATGGATACATTTGTTTTTTTTTTTTATATATTTTTTGGATATGTATTATAGCAGAAAGTAAAAAATATATTTTTTAATTTTTTCAAAATTGTCGCACTTTTTTGTTTATAGCGCAAAAAATAAAAACCGCAGAGGTGATCAAATACCACCAAAAGAAAGCTCTTTTTCTGGTAAAAAATGGACATCAATTTTGTTTGGGTACAACGTCGCACGACCGCGCAATTGTCAGTTAAAGCGACAAAGTGTCGTATCGCACTTTTTCACAGTAATGTATATCAGTTGCTATTACAAGCATCAATAAAATCTGGAGTCAACGGTGATCACATCAACAAAACTTTACTCCATATCCATACTACTATAATATCTCCCCAAACCGTATCCTCCATGTTTGATTTTTGCCTGTTTTCTCTATAGTAGAGGGTTACTATGGCTGCCAGCTTTATTATTTTGTCACTGGAAGATTTAGTAAGTAACATATGCACACAGTTCCCCGGAACAATAAAAGACCATAATGCCTGCTTGTTCTGTTCTAAGTGCCCTTAGACATTTAGATATTTACTTCCTATATGTTTAATGTGTTAAACAAAGATATATTTAGTATCCAGGGAGAGCGATGTGGAGATAAGCAGGCCAGTCATAGACGGTATAAAGCAGTCCTTGTGATTCCACCCTAGGTTCATACTTCATATAATAGTAACAAATGAAACCCGGAGTCTGTCCCTGGATTGTCCTGACAGCATGTTCTACAGACACGTTGTATATATTAGGGGAGGCACAACCTCATGCTTCTCTGTGGAGTCTACTTCAATATAGAGAGAACTGGTAGGAACCAGCACAGCTGTGAAATATACCGATAACTTGTATATACAATGCACAAACATTGCAAGCAGAAGGTTTTTCATGGAGAAAGTACATTGCGACATAGTTCTAAAAAGTAAAAAACACGAAGGGCCTGTATGAACTGGTTTCCCCAAAATCAGTGCGATTAATGTTATTTACAAATAAGATGATATTATTTTACAGGAAACATGTACAAAGCAAAATACAGAGAATGCCAAAGCTGAGCTCTCGTTCTGAAAATGCCAGTTGCTTGGCTGTCCTGCTGATTCAAAGCCAGCATGGTAATCAAAGTAGTCAAGGCCCTTACAGCACGGTATATTCCAAAGAGGGGGCTCTTGATAAGTATCTTAGGAAACAAACTCAGTTCACATCAATCCAGTCTGAGATTGCAGCTCACAGGCTGCATTGATGTGAACTGAGTTTGTTTCTAAGATAGTTATCAAGAGCCCCCTCTTTGGAATATACAGTAAGTGCCTTGACTACTTTACCTACCATGCTGTCTTTATGGTGGTTTACTCACATTGGGTCTGGATGGTTCCCCATTGGGAAGTCAGTCCTTCTATTTTAAGATTATGTGTACCTGACCATTTGCTGTTTATTGATTGTGCTAGAATGTTCCCCCCCGAGAGGCAGTGGCTTCACCTTGGCTTACTCATTTGCCCCTCTATGGACAACATACACATGCTATGAATTCCAGTCTACCCTACTGGCTGATGTTACTCTATTAAAGATTAGGAGTGGGTTCCAGTGTGCTGACTCTGTCACATGCAGTGGAGTATCATCCATGGGTGCAGGGTGTTCACTGCACACGGGCACCGAGGGGGGCCCACTGTGGTCTGATCCACATTGCACCCATCGATGATGAAACATGGATGGTGATATCTGTCAGTCAGGGTGATCGGTGCGGCAGTGGGGGCAGTTACAAGCACTGATCTCCCTGTATGGCTTTCAAGGAAGCAGCTGAAAACTGCTTCTCCCCCTCTCCCCCCCATGGCTGTCAGTTGCTTCACTGAAAGCCATACAGGGAGATCGGTGCTTGTAACTGCCCCCACCGCTGCACCGATCACTTCGACTGTCCATCGAATTTCCCTTCTTCTCTGCCCCCCCCCCCCCGGTGTGCTCCTCTGGCTCCCCTGTGTGTTCATCTGGCTCCCCTGCCAGTGCCTGCTCCTCCTCCGGCTCCCCTGCCAGTGCCTGCTCCTCCGGCTCTTTCGACAGTGCCTTCTCCTCTTGCCCTGTGCTTCTTTTGGCTCCCCTGCCTACTCCTTCCGCTCTCCTGCATGTTCCTCCGGCCCCCGTGCTCCTCTGGCTCCTCTGCCTGTTCTTCTGGCTCTCCTGCCCATTCCTCTTGCCCCTGTGCTCCTCTGGCTCCCCTGTGTGATCCTCCGCACCCCCCCTAGTCCCGATCTGTCAGGATGGAGAACGGAGGAAGGGGATGGTAAAAGTGTAATTTACTGGCCCATTCCTTTTCTGAATGAGCAGAGTCAGTGATCACTGTCCCTGTCCAATCATAACTGAAGCATCGTAAACTGTATTTACTATGTTTCGATTTATGAATGAACAGGAGCCTCTGTCTCCTCCTCATTCATCTTCAGTTCAGCTGAGGCTGCAGAGAAGGTGACTGGGGAATCTGTGTGCTCAGTTCCTTTCCCTGTCTCAAAAGGGAGATGTCAGTGGTCTGTTTAGACCCCTGATATCTCACCAAAGCCCCTCCCAACAGGGCTGATAAAAAAAAAAAAGAATAATGTAATAAATATTTGAAAAAAAATAAAATTGTAAAAAAATACTGACACTGTCCACCGCTCTATTGACACTGTCCACTGCCCTACTGACACTGTACACTGCAGCCCCACCCCCCTTCCCAAAGCACTGTGAAAAAAATATTTTAAACAAATTTATAAAAAAATTATAGAAAATAAAATAATAAAAACAGAAAACTACTGACACCATCCCCCCAAAGCATTGTGGATTTTTTTTTTAAATAATAATTAAAAAATTAAATTGTAAAACATAATACAAAATAAAATAATAGGAATAAAAAAACTACTGACACCATCCACTGAAACTGTCCACTGCCCCTAAAATTGTGAAAAAAATGAATAGAAAATAAATTGTAAAAAATAATATAAAAATAAAATTGTAAAAAATAATAAAAATAAAAAACGTCGGTCTATTGACTGCCAAAAAGCTATTTTAATACTGAAAATAAAAATAAAATTGTAAGAATAAAATAAAATAATAAAAATAAAGAAGTACTGACACAGTCCACTCTCCAACTGACACCATCCTGCACATACTTCCCACCGCCATAAACTTCGCACTCCTCACCTGCACATACTACCCACCACTGTACACTCCGCACTCCTCACCTGCACATACTACTCAACGCCATACAATCTGCACTCCTCTCCTGCACATACTACCCACTGCCATATACTCTGCACTCCTCACCAGTTTCATACTCTCCCTGGCTCCTACCTCCCATGCCGCCAACCTGCAAACAGTTACCCGCAGGAACCTTCGCCACCTCAACCCTTCCCTTCTACATTCTGCTGCCGATTGCCTTTATGATAAAATCACACCCCTGTCCTGCCCAGACACACTTGCCCCCCTCTCTACTCACAGAACCAGGCCTCGCCTGCTACAACCCTGGCAAACAGATGACACCAGAAGTCTTAAAAAACACAGCTGTGCTCTTGAGTGAGTGTGGCGTAAAACAAAATCCCTACAAGACTTCACCCTCTACAAATCTGCCCTTCTCAAATACAACTCCTGCCTCCATTCCGCTAATCAAACCTACTACACCACTCTCATCAAAACCCTCTCATCCAACTCGTCAACTCTTTTCTACTCTTAATTCCTTACTTCACCTCCCACTGCCTCCACCCACCAACTTGCTTACTGCCCAGGAGATTGCCAGTAACTTCAAAAACAAAATCGACACAATTCATGATGAGATATCCAGCGTCCAGCTTCCTCCACCAACCAACACACCAAGTACAACACCACATTCAACACTTTCCTCCTTCAACCCTGTCAACCTCTCCCTCTCTTCCGGCACCTTTCCCTCTTCGCCCATGCGCTGGTTACGATTCCCCACACAACAAACATTGAAAATTTTCGCCAGACAGGAAGTGACATCACTTCCGGTCTGCACAAGTGCAAATTACTTTGGGGTCACATTCCCTATTTAAGCGTGCTGCTGGTGCATGTGGTCCACACCCCAGATGACGTCTATGAGGACGAAACGCGTCGGGTGGACCACTACGACAGCACCACGCCATTTCTCCGCATTTATAAACAGGCCTGTTTTACTTCCATAAATGTGAGTGTTTTTAATCTGTTTTTATACTATTAAAATCATTCTAAACGGTATTACACTATGCAAGGCTTTCTTTTCATTACAATTTAATAACACGATTGGAATATGGAATATTGACGCCCATTCCCCATCGGCCGTCTACCCTCCGGATGTTCATTCGCCCATGCTGTATTGTGGAACCATTGCGTGGAACAAGGATCTGCCAATCCCATATTAATAAGCTCTTGCGACTTGTGAGGCATATGCCCCTTCAAGTCCAATATTTCTGGTAAGCCTTATTCCTATAGGCTTAGCTGTCATCAGTCAACAATCACTTCACCAAGCACGTGGGACACCTATTTGAACAGTGTCATCCGTTTGGTCACTAGCCATCTCTTATATGGATCTGAATTAAACGTCACTGGTTCACTCACTAACCAATTTTAGATGGACTTTTTCACTATATATTTATTTATTTATTTATATAGCTGCTTCCACTTAGCAGTTTAATCTCAGTTTTGTGTTTTTATGATTATTTCACCACAAGTCATTTGTTTATATAACTGTCACACACTGCTCTTATCACGGTATCACCTGTTATTTTATTCACTATTTAATCACATGTGTAATCTTAAAACCCCCTTTTTTAATTGTTTATTTATATGGTACAGAGACAGACAAGCTGTATTTGGGAAATTGCCCCTTTTTTTCCCTCTTTACTCTTGTGCTTTTTGTATGAGGTATCACACCTAAACATATAAACAATAATACCAGTTCCTAAATAGAACTATTTTCCTTTCAGCGCTACATTTATATACACACAAACCTTACCTCACCGATAGTCTTTCGGCAATGTCAGCTGCTCCACATTTCTAACAAACGGTACATATACAGCGCAGTATTTACCCCATTCTTCCCATGCGCTGGTTACGCCCTTACTTAAAAAACTCTCACTGGACCCCACCTGTTTGAATAACTTAAGATCCATTTCCTTGCTCCTGTTGCCTCCAAGCCTCTTGAACGCTTTGTCCACAATGAGTTGCTACCTCACTGACAACAACCTTCTGGATCCCCTACAGTTCGGCTTCCGCCCACAACATTCCACTGAAACTGCCCTACTAAAACTCACCAACGACCTTCTAACTCCTAAAACCAATGGCCAGTACTCCATACTCATACTCCTATGCCGCGTACACACGATCGGACTTTCCAGCGGAGGTCCACCGGACTTCCTGAACGAGCGGACTTGCCCCCACACGAGCATACACGAACTGACTTTCCGGCGGATTAAGTCCGATGGACAATCTGCCGGATTTTCGGCGGTGGTCCGACGGACTTTCGAAATGAACGGACTTGCCCACACACAGAGTAAAGTCCGTTCATTTTGAACGTGACTCGAGGTACGGACACCTTGCGAGCCCCATCGCCTGGTATGGATTTTGAGGGTAACCCCCTACGCCGAAAAAACGGCATGGGGTCCCCCAAAATTCCATACCAGACCCTTATCCGAGCACGCAGCCCGGCCGGTCAGGAAAGGGGAGGGGACTAGCAAGCGATCCCCCCCTCCTGAGCCGTACCAGGCCGCATGCCCCAAAGCACCTTGTCCCCATGTTGATGAGGACAAGGGCCTCTTCCCGACAACCCTGACCGTTGGTTGTCAGGGTCTGCGGGCGGGGGGCTTATCGGAATACGGGAGCCCCCTTTAATAAGTACCCCTACCCATTCACCTAGGGGAAAAAAAGTCAATAAAAAAAACACACTAGACAGGCTTTCCGGCCTCTTCTTCTGCTCTCCGGTTCTTCTCCCGCTCTCCGGTTGTTCTGCCGGGCTCCTCCGCTTTCTCCTTCCAGCTCTTTTACTAGCGTTGGCCCGGGCTTCTGGTTCGTCATCGCCGCTGCCCCCCTCCCCCAAAGCACCCACCCCCCCATGTAGAGGGAATGCGGCCTGATAAGGCTCAGGAGGGGGGCCGGGCTGTGTGCTCAGATAAGGGTCTGGTATGGACTTTTGGGGGACCCCCACGCCGTTTTTTCGGCGTAGGGGGTTACCCTGAAAATCCATACCAAACGACGGGGCTCGCAAGGTGTCAATCTCGCCGATCAAATCGGCAAAATTGACTTCCTTCTCCAGTTCCGTCGTACCTCGAATCACGTTCAAAATTAACGGATTTTACTCCATGTGTGGGCAAGTCCGTTCATTTCGAAAGTCCGTCGGACCTGCATACAGACGGGTGGACTTCCCACCAGAAACTGGGTCCGGCGGACTTTCGGCGGGAGGATTTAAAACATGTTTTAAATCTAGGACTTTTGGGAGGAAAAAGTCCGCCAGAGCCCACACACGATCAGAATGTCTGCCGGACCAAGCCTGCCGGAAAGTCCGATCGTGTGTGGGCTCTGGCGGACTTTTTCCTCCCAAAAGTCCTAGATTTAGACCTTTCTGCTGCCTTTGAGGCAGTTGACCACCCACTCCTCCTCAATTGACTCCACTCCGTTGGCCTCCGTGACTCTGCTCTTTCCTGGTTCCTCTCCTACCTATCTCTGCGCACTTTCAGTGTCACATATAACAACATCTCCTCTGGTCCTCTTACACTTTCTGTTGGGGTACTCCAAGGCTCTGTCCTTGGGCCACTCCTATTCTCTCTCTATACCTCTTCCCTGGGCCAGTTGATAACTTACCATGGCCTCAAATACCACCTCTATACCGACGACACCCAGATATATCGCTTGACTCCTCAACTCACCACATTAATCTCCTCATGCATCATAAACTTACTGATATACTTACTTGACATATCAGTATGGATGTCACACCACTTCCTCAAACTCAATCTTTCTAAAACTGAGCTTGTAATATTTCCTCCTCCTGATCCCCTCCCCATGACTTTACCATTGAGATCAATGGCACAAGCATTGGTCCCTCCACACATGCCAGGGTACTGGGTGTAATCCTAGACTCTGTAAGTAAAAGGAGGTAGTGGTGCGTGGTAAAAAGCTGAAAACGAAGCTAAAAGTAATAACCAGGAGCGGTAGAGAAATGCTGGTAGATAATAAAATTTCAACAGGTCAAAGTTCCATAAATAGTAAAAACGCATGAATCATAGGTAAAAAATATTAAACCAATAAAAGGTAAAAATATTGAACCAATAAAGTGCATAAAACACAGAGTAATAAATGTGGCTGTGAAAGAATGGTGGTAGTGAAGCCACGTGGTAGATTAATAAAGAAATATTAGTGGTGCTGATGATGCAACGTGCTCTAAAAAATGCAGCAACTAAAATCAGTAGACATAAAATGGTCCATAAAATTCATAAGGTGCAATGTGTGGTGGTATCTTCAAATCCAAAATGTTAACCACTTCCCTAGCGCTCACTATACGCTTATTGCGATTTCTTTTACCAAAAATATGTAGAAGAATACGTATCGGCCTAAACTGAGGAAAAAAATTGTTTTTTTTTTAAAAATGGGATATTTATTATAGCAAAAAGTAAAAAATATTGTGTTTTTTTTCAAAATTGTCGCTCTTCTTTTGTTTATAGCGCAAACAATTAAAACCGCAGAGGTGATCAAATACCACCAAAAGAAAGCTCTATTTGTAGAAAAAAAGGATGTCAATTTTGTTTGGGTGTAACGTCGCACGACCGCGCAATTGTTAGTTAAAGCGACGCAGTGCCGAATCGCAAAAAGTGCTCTGGTAAGGAAGGGTGTAAAATGGCCCGGTGCTGAAGTGGTTTAAGGTGCAGGTGCTGGTAAAGAGGTTTGATGTAAGGTGCTGTAGGTAGTGGGTATCCTGTGCGATCCTTGTGTCCTGTGCGATCCAAGTGGTAGTAATGTGGGTGGCCCCTTACCTTACAGCTGTAAGGTTACAGCATGAAATTGTATGCCTTTATGGTCCTTGATGACCGTCCCTTTTGTGGATCCCAGATATGGAGGCCCAGGTCTTGTTGGCGTTTCCTATCCTGTCTTTGAATGTCCCCCAGTTTTATGCAAGCTCTATCTAGCACATGATTGGTATTATTTGCAATTTATTTTGATTGATTTGCGATAACAGCTGCACAGTAGGTGGAGAATTGGTATGAGTGGTAATTTCTTCACAAGTATAACATGTTTTTATATTTTTTTCAAAAAATTCCAACCTTTAGAATCACTTCACTCACAAAAAGGTTGTAAAGGCTCTTTTTTTTTAATTAAAATAACAAACATGGTATGCTTACAGTGCCTTGAAAAATTATTTATACCCCTTGAAATTTTCCACATTTTGTCATTGTCCTGCTGGAAGATGAACCTCCACCCCAGTCTCAAGTCTTTTGCAGACTCACTCGTCGGAAAAAGCTCTGATGGTTTTCCCTCAAACTGTCTTGCCTACACACGGTCACACCAAATTCCGACGGTCTGTAACACAGCGGCATAAAACACGCTCGACAGCACTATAAAAGGGAAGTTTAATGCTTCCGAGCATGCGTCGAATTGTTTCCGAGCATGCGTCGGAATTTTGCGTGTCGGAATTGCATACACACGATCGGAAAATCCGATAGAAAGGTTTTCCGTCGGAAAAATTGAGAACAGGTTCTCAATCCAAAGTCCGTCGGAGATTCCGACAGAAAAAGACCGATGGGCATACACACGGTCGGAAAATCCGTTGAAAAGCTCCCATCGGACTGTTTCCATCGGAAAATTTGACCGTGTGTACGGAGCATAACAAGTTTTCTTCTAAGATTACCCTCTATTTAGCTCCATCCATCTTCCCATCAACTCTGACCAGCTTCCCTGTCCCTGCTGAAGAAAAGCATCCCCACAACATGATGCTGCCACCACCATGTCTCACGGTGGGGATGGTGTGTTCAGGGTGATGCACAGTTTTAGTTTTTCACCACACATAGCGTTTTGCTTTTAGGCCAAAAAGTATAATTTTGGTCTCATCTGACCAGAGCACCTTCTTCCACATATTTGTTGTGTCCCCCACATGGCTTCTCGCAAACTGCAAACGTGGCTTTCGTTCAACAATGGCTTTCTTCTTGCCATTCTTCCCTAAAGGCCAGATTTGTGGAATGTATGACTAATAGTTGTCCTGTGGACAGATTCTCCCACCTAAACTGTGGATCTCTGCATCTCCTCCAAAGCTACCATGGGCTTCTTAGCTGCTTCTCTGACTAATGCTCTCCTTGCCCCGGCCTGTCAGTTTAGGTAGACAGTAATGTCTTTGTAGGTTTGCAGTTGTGTCATACTCTTTCTATTTTCGGAGGATGTATTGAACAGTGCTCCGTGAGATGTTCAAAGCTTGGGATATTTTTTTATAACTTAACCCTGCTTTAAACTTCTCCACAACTTTATCCCTGACCCGTCTGGTGTGTTACTTGGCCTTCCTGATGCTGTTTGTTGACTAAGGTTCTGTAACAAACCTCTGAGGGCTTCACAGAACAGCTGTATTTATACTGAGATTAAAATGCACACAAGTGGACCCTATTTACTAACTATGTGACTTCTGAAGGCAATTGGTTCCACTAGATTTTAGTTAGGGGTATCCGAGTAAAGGGGGCTGAATACAAATGCACGCCACACTTTTCACATATTTATTTGTAAAAAATTTTGAAAACCATTTATCATTTTCCTTCCACTTCACAATTATGTGCCACTTTGTGTTGGTCTATCACATAAAATCCCAATGAAATACGTTTACGTTTTTGGTTGTAACATGGCAAAATGTGGAAAATTTCAAGGGGTATGAATACTCTTTCAAGGCACTGCACCTGCTCTGTGCAATGGTATGTACAGAGTGACCCCGAACCTCCTCTTCTGGGGTCCCCCACCAGCGTTCTTGGCTCTTCTTCTTCTTGCTCCTGAGCTGGGTTGTGTGTGTCTATTGACACATATACAATGCAGTTCGGCCCCGCCCCCGCTCTCTGCTCACAGGATTTGATTGACAGCAGCAGAAGCCAATGGTTCTCTGTCCTGAGATGTAGGCAGAGAGAGAGCTGCTGCAGACTGGTACAGTGCAGGATCGAGTGAGGACTTAGCTAAGTTTTTTTTTGGGGGGGGGGGGGGGTATTTATAAAGTAGTGAATGTGACTTTACTGGTGAATCAATCGTAAACATTCACTGGTGGTAAATCAATCACTGTCATTTAAACCACATGAACTTGGACGATTCACCTGCAGTTAATGTTTGGTTAATGCCAGATTCACTGCTTAATAAATAGCTCTCTATGATTCCAAACGGTATGGTTTACCTAATGCAAAGAGTAGTCAATGGCCAGACTGTGCTGTCTGATAGAGCTGTGTAAATGTCAACTGGCAGGCAAGAAGCTTCCTTATACTGTATATATTTCAATTGTGTACTTAGCTGTTTGCCTAGAGTTCGGCTTTAAACTAATTTACCATATAAAGCCTTACAACATGAATTATCTGATAGTCCACAGTAACCTAACACTGCAGCCTCAGAGTCTGTTAAAAAGTACATGCTTGGAATGTTTTAATAATTATCACTTCATTAACGAACACTGCGTCCCCTGACACCTTATAAATACACAATAATAATAAAAACACATTTTACTAGTCCGTGAATAGGCATCCAAATGACAATTGTTCCATTAAACCCTTGGTGAAATAACTTAATTTGTTACTGTGCACCCTATAAACATTGCTGAGGACTGTGCGCTGGTTCATTTGTCATATCTGAACACAGTGAATTTAAAATTTCAATCGAGACTATGACATGTAGTAACTGGCTATTCATCAAAGTCATGAATAAGAAACAATATTATCCATCTATTTTCTTAAGTGAGAAATGATTTAAAGTGTAATACCTGATACACATATATACTGTGTGTGTGTGTATATATATCTATATATATATCTATATATATATATATATATATATATATATATATATTAGTGTATATATTACTTTACATAAGTATAAAATAATTAAAAAACCCAGAGGGTGGATTAAGATCCCCTTCAATTAGCCGGAGCTAATTGAGATCGGTCAGATCATGGCTGTACAATTAATTCACTTCTATAAGCAGCTAAACCCTTCTTTAGGGAAAGAGTTTGTATTTACTTGTGTGCCAAAGTTAAAGTGTTACTAAACCCACAACAGTAAAATCAGTCCGTATATGTAGTAAAGCATGCTTGTTATACTCACTGTGGAACCCAAGGGGTTAATCCTTTGCATTGTGTCTGGTGTCTCTCTGATCCTCCTCTTCTTCCATTGTCTCTAAAAAATAAACTGATATTTAGAGAGCCAGGGGACGGGCTGCACATGCTCAGTTCTGTGTGTATTGCTAGAGAGTTTTTTATTTTTTTCTTGGGAGGGGGCATGTGATGAGATCAGGGCCAATCAGCACTGTCCAGACATGTCCAGACAGAGGATCAGGGGAGAATGAAAACTCCGCCTACAAGCTTTACTAGGAACTGACAGAACAAAATTCATAGGGACGGTGCCTCTGTGGAGTTATAATTCTCCCACGGTTGCCCCCACCCCTACGTAGGAACTGATAGAAGTCACAAGGCTGCTATATACTGGTGATGAGAAAATGTATTTATCAGTTTGTATTTACTAAAATTATTGCATTTCCGTGTTCTGTGGGGGTCTCCCACAGTACACAGAACACGGAAATGCAATAATTTACGAGGGACACCCAATAAGACATAGTGAATGCAGGTTTTGGGTTTAGTAACTCTTTAAGGCAAGGTCTTAGGGATGTTTTCTCTTCTCAAAATACAAGCCTACTTAATAAATATAATATAAACATTTCTTAACTATTCTATCCATTTCTCTTTATAGGTTCCTATACATCAACTATAATTATACAGCATTAGGTTAGCAATGTATTTATCCGATCATAATTTATTTTTTTTAAATAGATGGATAAAATTCATTTTGTCCAAAGCTGGTCACGGTACAACAATAAGGTGCAAGCCTTGCAGCAGACACTTGGACTTTCAGCACTGCAAAAATCAGAGGTAACTAAAAAAAAATCCTACTTTGTGTATGCTACATTTCTCCAAAATTATTTACATTGCAATCAAAATTGTAATCCTTTTAATATCTGTAATTTTGTTTTGCTTTAGAGCTGGATTCCTAATGGGTCACCTATGATTCACAAGTACAGTCCCTTAAAGTGGAGTTCCACCCCAAAAAAAATAAATGTATTAATGTGCTTAAAAAAAAAACATTTGGAGACAAAAATTTTTTTTACTCACCTCTAAATGCATGTTGCTAGGGTGTCCCTCGTAGTCTGCCTCCTTTGGCGCCTGGGCTCCTGACGTCACTTCCCTCGGCACAGGAAGGGAGATCGCCTCTCCCCCCTCCCTCTTGTGAATCATCTGAGACACGTGACAGGTCCCAGATGATTGCGCGGCCAGTCACGGAGCGTGGAGCGGCTCGCGCATGGGCAGTGGGTGCCCGGCTGTGAAGCCAAAGCTGGGCGCCCACAGTTAAAATGCCGGCGCTGCCGAGAGGAGGGGGGAGACAAGCGTGGCTTCGATCCCCCGCATCGCTGGACCCTGGGACCGGTAAGTGTCCGATTATTAAAAGTCAGCAGCTGCAGTATTTGTAGCTGCTGACTTAAAAAAAAAAATTTTTTGAGTGGGAACCCCGCTTTAAGAAGAAACTTGAAATGTATTCACTTGAAAACTCTTTGGTAAAGTTAATATCAATGGAAAAAACAGTAATCCTTTTGGGACTCTTAAAGAGGAAGTAAACTCTGATGGGTTTTACTTCCTTTTTTGTTTCCTGCAAAGTAAAAGCTTAATGTGCTAGTATGCATCACCACCTTGGATGGAACTCGATCAGAGGTCTCCTCTGTAAACTTTCCCATCCTAAAGCCCCATACACACGGTCGGAAAATCCGACCACCAAATCCATCGGATTTGGTCCGACGGATTTAGTCCGACACTGGTGTTGCATACACACGGTCGGACAAAGTTGTCGGAAAATCCGATCATTCTGAACGTGGTGACGTTTGTTGCCTACGACGGGACTACGTAGAGGCTAGTAGCCAATAGCTTTGGTCTTGTAATGTGATCTGAGCATGCGTGGCACTTTGTCCGTCGGAATTCGCTACACACGATCGGAATTGGTGTGATCGGACTTTGTTGTCGGAAAATTTTTAGAGCAGGAGATACAACTTTGTCCGTCGGACAATCCGATGGAAAATGTCCGATGGTGCCTACACACGGTCGGAATTTCCGACAACATTGTCCGATAGGACAGAATCCATCGTAAAATCCAACCGTGTGTATGGGGCTTAAGACTTCATTCTTTATGACTAACAGCCCAACACCAACTACATGTTTATCAGGGACGTACCTAGAGCATTTGCCATTTAGGGTGGATCCTATATCTGGCACCCCCTCTGGCACCCCCCCCCCCCATCTGGCAATAATCTAAGTAAAATACCTCTGTGCACACACTTCCCACAGGGGTGCTGGTTTGCAAGAAAAGAAGGTGTGGTATGATGCACTTAGTGACAGTGGAATCAGGATGTAAATGTTTCTGGGGTGTTCGCTGGGATGCAAAGCATAAAAAAGTGTGATTTTGCAATGTTGAATACACGCCAACCACAGGGACCAGGAAATGGGGCCTGAAATGCGTTCCAGCAGGCACTTCCTGCTGCCGTATCCGTCATTTCCCTTCTGTGGGCTGCTGCCATCTTTGCCGAGACCGCTAGTAGGGGTCAAAGCTCCATGTAGTCGAAAATGGAAGCAGAACTGCTGAATAACCCCTAAGCGGCGCTAGCCTGACACCCCTCCAATGTGTGGCACCCGGGGGTTCTGCCCTCCTGTTGGTACGCCACTGATGTTTAGACAATTCTTATCTTCTCTAACTGCTGTTAGAACAGAGTTGTTACTTACTATAAAGCTTTTCTATTAGCTCCATTGAGTGCCACCAGAATGTAAAGTGGCAAACACACTTCTGACTCCCAGCAGCATTGGAAGAGGGTCTATTACCAACATCAGTCCAGTGTTGCATAGCAATTCATAAAGCACAGTCCTGTGATGATGGTTTGGCTATGGTTTATGAATGGCTAAGCAGAGGGAGAGGAACAACACTGGAACAGGGATCTGTAATAGACCCCATTCCAGTAGTGTGTCTCCTTCTACACATTCTAGCAGCACTCAGTGACGCTAATAGAAAAGCTTTTGCTGTTCTAACAGCAGTTAAAGAAGATAATAAGTGTCCAAAAATGTAAAAATGTGCCCAGTGTTGGACTTAATGCTGTTATTCATTAACGAGGGGGGAAATGTGAAGCACATTTTTTTCTCTTTCCTTCCAATACCTGTTATAAAGAAGAATGGAAACCATATTGCTGCAATAGGTAAGTACATGAAGGAAAGTGTTGAGTGGGTAGCTACTTTGTTTCCCTGAAAATAAGCCAAGGTCTTATAATAAATTTTAGCAACAAAAGTTACAGCAGGGCTTATTTTTGGGGTAGGTCTTACCATGTAATGTGCTGTCTTCTCTCCCCCTCTCTCTCCTTGCCTGAAAGAAATCCCCATGGTGAACCGAGTTAAAATGCTTGTAAAAACCTATAATCCACTCTATTACAGTAGTATATAATGTACATTGTGTGTGTTTCTGTAATAGAATTGTGCCACATACCTTCATTATAGCGCCGATCTAAGCTTCTGTGACCCGCCGGAGCTCTATTCCCCGCAATTATATTACAGAAACACACACATTGTACATTATATACTACTGTAACAGATTGTATTATAGGAGTTTACAAGCTTTTTAAAGTAGGGCTTATTTTCAGGGTAGGGCTTATATTGCAGCCTTCCTGGAAAATAACGCTAGGTCTTATTTTCGGGGTAGGTCTTATTTTCGGGGAACGACGGTAGCTTGTAGTCATGTATTGAAGGTAGGTCATCAGCAGGTAGGTTACTCCATAATCCAAGTCTAGCCACTGCTGCAAAAGCTTTAGACCTTGCTTCTATATGTATTTTGAATAGCATAATAAAGATTTTGAAACAACAATCAGGATCATCATTTTCCATGGGACCAGTCCCTGTTGAATATTTATCCACTGTTTAATCACAATCACAAAAAGAAAGAGTGGACGACCTTAATGTTAACACTGACTTTGTTTACTTTTTACTAGGCACTCTATGTCAGGTTTTATGTCAGTCTTTCCTAAGTGGAGACACTGTTCACAGGTGTGGTAAAGACACATCTTAACCTCCCTGGCGGTATGGTTATATCTGGAATTTTGTACCAAAAGCGGTACAATTATTTTGCATGGAAATTTGGCGTTTTATATTGTAGGCCTGCAATTCTTATGAATAACTCACTTAAATCTGTCTAAACAAGAGTCTAGTATATGGTATGATAAAGTTTGAAACACAAAATAACTATAAAAATTATTCAATAATGTAATCAAATCAAAAACACTGAAATTTGCTCAGTTGCAGAATTGTCGCTGTCATTAAATTTAGTGTTTGATGATGAATTGTGATTCTGATTTATTATCGTTGTTTTCTAGCTGGTCTAAAACCACTTTTGACATAAAGGGACACTTTTTGGTTGCTATGGACAATCTCCAGTTTCCAGGCAGAATTTTTTTTATTTATTATATAAAATGACATGCAGGGCACTGGGCAGACCACTAGAGACAAAGGGGATGTGTATTTTTTTTTATATGGTACTGTAATCTGTAAGATTACAGTACTGTATGTGTATTGTGTGTTTTAACTTTTTTGAATTTGGCGCCGATCTCCGCTCCCGTGTGTCATAACATCACAGGGAAAGGAGATCAGCGGCATTCGGCACTGTGTAAATCGAGAGGAGGGGCTCGCACACACAGCGGGGAGACATCGCAGGATCCAGAGGACAAGGTAAGTAACTTACCCTGTATCCTGCAATGCAAGCCCAAGTCTGGCTCGGGGTTACCGCTTTTGGTACTGAAGTTTCCACCCCGTGCCAGACTCGGGATTTCCCGCCAGGGAGGTTAACTATGGGGTTTTACCCTCCCCCAATACACAAATGTAAACAACCCCTTACTGTCCTGAGCCAATTTACGTCTGCTTTCACACTGATGTACTGTGGTTTACCCGCGCTTCAGGTGTAGCACAGTACACCTGTGACTTTCCTGTGGGTTAGCTGCGCTTTGCCATAGACTTCTATTACATCTTTTAGGTGTGGTGCACTTTCAGAAAGCGCACCAAACCTGTAGGATAAAATAGAAGTCTATGGCTCAGTACAGCTAACCCTCAGGAAAGTCCCAGGTGCACTGCTTAATAGTTGTTTATAGGTGCTAATAGGCCCAATGTAAAAGCTATTATACCCAGTGTATGTGTTGTTTAACATACCAATCTTCTTTTCCTCTATGCTGGCATAGCTCTCCAGGCTGCTAGAAAGGATTAGAGGTGGAGTGCACTTGGTTTCACTCTTCTTGGGACAGGAGTCAGCGCTACAGAGAAAGCATCATATGCATCATAAGCTTATATGGCTCTGCTCCCTCTACGGCCACCTGCGGCTCACTGCACTCTGGTGCTCTAGGATTGCGGGTCAGCAAGCCCAAATCACGATCAATGGATTGCCAACCCCAGGCATGCACTTCCCTGGTTTGAGGTCGTAAGCCAATTCAGAGGGTTCTGTGGGTCACAGGTTGAGCACCCCTGCTCTACATCATATATACATATCCAACTCTCAGCAGTTTTTGGGCAAGCTCTCTAATGCGCTTGAGAGCCCTTTTCCCATAAAATTTTCTGTGATAAAGGTCCCAAAGTCTTTTCTCAACCCTCCCCAATTTCTCATGTTTGGAAGCAGTATGCAGTATTACATGTGCATTGCCAATTTGTACACACATACTAAGGCCAACTAACTTACCAACATGTCTTTGGGAGGAAACCCACACAAACACAGGGTGAACACATACACACTACATACTAGGGCCAAAATAGACAGGAGCCAATTAACCTATCAGCATGTGTTTGGAGTGTGCGAGGAAACCCACAGGGAGGCCATGCAAACTCCAGGCAGGTAGTGTTGTGGTTGGGATTAAAACCAGCAACCCTAGTACTGCTAGGTGGAAGCAGGGTTGCCAACCTCTGGCAGCAATTTTTACTGACAAAACATGGAAAATTTACTGGCGGAGGACATTTTTTTACTGGCAACCTGAGAAATTACAGAACTCCTATTGAAAACTAATACAGTGAATATTTGAACATTATAAAAATGATATGGAAACACTGACAATACCTATCACAAAGTAATTAGCTTGAGTTACACTTAAAAAGTCAACACAGCATGAAATTATTAGCCCCTGATATTTACTGGCAGTTGTAAAAAAAAATCACAGATTTTTACAAACTGTCGGTAAATTTACTGGTGGTTGGCAACCCTGAGTGGTAACCACTCAGCCACAGTGCTGCCTGGATTGTAATTGTTTAACCACTTCTCACCCAGCCACTGCACATATACGGCTGGGTGCGCGCTCTCTCCTTCTGAGTGGACATTCAGGAACGTCCCTCCGAAGGAGCGGGATCACGTTCCCGCGCAGCCGCGCGATCCTCACCCGGACACGGCGCATCTTAGATTGGCAGGAGGGCTCTGTGATTGGACACGGCCGTCATGTGATATTAACAAACAGCCGGTTGCTAGGCGATGGGCTCTCCTCTCCTCACACGGAAGTTGTCGCTGAGGAGAGGAGAGCGGATCGCTGCAACTGGCTGGTGATCAGTGAGTATGAGCTGTTTTTTACAGCTTTTTACTCACTGATCACCAGTCTAGTGTCACAACAGTAAAACACACATAGTAAACACACATGTCCCCAAAACAAATGTCCCCACATAGTAATGATCCCCAAAACACATGTCCCCCACATATATAACAGTAAAATCACATGTCCCAATGATCATTTGCACACATATGTCCGTGATCACCTGCACACATCTGTACACGATCATTTGCGTACATATGTCCGTGATCACGCAAACCAACTATTATACACTTAACGGGATTTCTTTTTACCAAAAACATGTAGCAGAATACATTTTGGCTTAAATTTATGACAAAATTCGATTTTATCGGATTTCTTTTAAAATAGAATAAAGAAAATATTGTTTTTTTTCCAAATTTCCGCTCTTTTTTCGCTTATATCGCAAAAAAGAAAAAAACGGAGTCGTGAATAAATACCACCAAAAGAAAGCTCTATTTGTGCGAACAAAATGATAAAAATTTAATTTGGGTACAGCATTGCATGACCGTGCAATTCTTATTGAAAATGCGAGAGCGCTGAAAGCTGAAAATTGGTCTGGGAAGGAAGGGGGCGAAAGTGCCCAGTATTGATGTGGTTAAATGAATAGTTTTCAAACTGGTTTCAGTTAGAAAATCAGTGTTCATAAACTGATTTACATATCACACTTGGGTTAAAAAAATATAGTTTTTTTTTTTTTGTTCATGTGCTGCCATAACACATCTTCCTGCAGTAAAAATATAACAACTTCTATCCCATATATGATATTAGCCTTAAAACAATGACAATCTTTTTACTGATCCAAATAAAACAGACCATGTCTGAATTAGCGTGACTCATAGTTGGGGGGAAGAGTATGTTGAATGTGAAGTGCGGGATCACAGAATACTATATAAACATTAGAGTGTCAGATAAATAGAACTTGTGACTTGCAGTTCTCTGTGCGCCACCAAGTCTACAAATGCGCCCATTGCAGAGATGCCTTACATTGCTAGGACATTATATAAGCAGCGGAAGAGAGAGCTGGAGACCTGGCTCTGATTAGGGACAGGAATCTCTTGTAATTGGAACCTGAAATCACTATGCTTTGTATGAAACAAATCACACTGAGCCTGGGAAATTCTAAAAGCTGAAATACTCAGATATCATAGGACATTTCTAACACAATGTTTCTTTTCTGCCTACAGCAGCTGACATTTCACAAGCCCGGCTCTAAACAGGCAGATGACTCCACTGGAAAGCCCTTTGTGTCTGGTAACCGGTACAGGACTGGAAGAGAGCTGAATAAAGAAATTCTAAAGCAATATGGAAACTCTGCAGTTCACTCATTGGCAGAAAGTTACCTAGAAGGTTGGGATGTGCTGTTGCCACACTTTCATTACTAAAATATAAAAATTTTTAAAAGATTACCAGGTATTAATATTTTATACACAATTACATTGGTCCAGCTTTGACCAGTGTAAAAATGTACAGGCTAAAATACCAGTATGCCATGGCTGGCAGTAGGGTTGCCACCTCATCCCTTTAAAACCGAACCCATAATGATTACAAAGGTCCTATGGCTGATTAAGATGGTAATTATATATTCAATCTAATTTTATTGTAAGTTATTGTACAGACATAAACAAGTTCAGACATACACAAATTCATACATATATAGAAGGCATAGTCGTTTCGTCACACAGATTGTAGGTACCTTTTCACACATCCATCAAAAAACACTAAAAGTGGAAGGAAAAAAAAGAAAAGAAAAAAAAAGGGAGGGAACAGGTGGCAACAAATAAACATCTTATATTGAAACCTTACCTAACACATCCATAGTCCTTACTTTCTTTCCCTAGAGGTTTTCTAGTTTCTTGTTGTTTCCCTATACATTCTCCAGGATGCCCACGTCCAGGGGCATTCTTCGTGTGAGTCCAATTCATGTGCTAAAAGTATCTCCAACCTTTCTATACAATCCATTTCTATGGCCCATTCGTTAACCGATGGATACTGTGTTGACCGCCAGTGCCGCGGTATAACCAGTCTCGCTGCAGTCAACCAATGTCTAAGAAGACTCCTTTTGATGTTTTTATATGGTCCTAGTAGGATAGAGAGCAGGGTAATTTGAGGCGTGTTTGGAATTAACTCCCCAGTAACTGTGGTATACAGTTGCATAATCTTTTCCCAGAAGTTAAAAATTTGGAGGCATTCCCACCAGATATGACGCAGCGAGCCCTTATCTGCATGGCACCGCCAGCATATATCTGGTGTATCTGGATATATACGCTGGAGTGACAATGGACTCCAGTACCCTCTGGAAAGGAGCTTATAGCTTGTCTCTTGTGCTTTAGTTGTTGGTGACAGACAGTGTGTTAGATTAAATGCCTTCTCACATTCTTCAGCTTCAATTTGAACATTAATCTCATTCACCCATTTGTTTATGTATTCCGGGGGCTCAGGATGTTTTTTTATAATAAGCATCTTGTATAATGTTGATAGAACATGTTTTGGTTTAGAGTCTTGTAACAAAAGAAGTTCAAGTTGGGTTAAATCTCTACACAAGGATTTATTTGAGGGGATAGAGGACCAAAATGACAGTAATTGCCAATATTCCAACCTTTGCATAGGTGAGGGTTACTGTTCCCTGGCATAGAATCTGGCTCATTCCTTGATGAGACTCTTTATTCCATGCAAGGAAACTTATCCGGTTTAATGCCGGCTGGAAATGAGGATTACCAAATAGTGGTGTCATAGGTCCTACATAAGAGGACAATTCAAACTGTAAGGCTGTTTTAGCCCAGATATTCAATAGATGGGATGTAAGAGGGGGCATAGTATGTAATAACTCTCAATGAGTATCACTGGTAGATAAATCTAGCCAGGGAAGCACCTTAAGGTCAAATTGGTTCAACCGTTGCTCTATTAATACCCATTGTTTAGTATCAGAGTAATGAAACCAGTTCACTAGTCTGGTCAGAGCCGCCGAAACATAATAATAGTATAAGTCTGGTGCGCCTGCTCCTCCTTTCATTTTAGGCAATGATAGTAATTTCTTGTTAAATGATCAAACTGTGGTCCTCACTGGATTTAAGTTAGATAATAGCGCTTAAACAATTCTAAACTAATCTAAAATGATAATTCATGTGTAAAATATATATAAACGTGACACAATCATAAAAACAAATATAATATGTGTACACTCCCACGTGGTAAGTGAATAAACCTTTAAATCAGTGAAAAAATATTGCAATAATTTCTCCAAAAAAAATATTCTACAGGTGTCACACTGTTCATATAGTGTCCAAACTGAAGTAACGAAAACACAATTGAAAAATAATTAAAGTGATGCTCCTTTAAAGAGACAGTGAATCTTCTCAAAAATATTTTCAAATGTTCTTCTTAACCTTCCACCACACCGCTGTGCTCAATGTGTCCTCTCCCATAAGAAACTCACTCACCAGATCCTGATATAAATATAGAAAATGATAGTAATTTCTTGTGTAGTCTAGGTTTCCTATAGCCCCAGATAAATTTTTGTAAAGGCCGATTGTAAAGTGGAAAAAAACAATCTAGGGACAAAGACAGGAGTAGTTTGGAAAAGGTACAAAAACCGAGGTATTATATCCATTTTCAATATGTTGATCCTCCCAAACCACGAATGTTGATTAACGTCGTATTTTTTAGGATCCTGTAGGGTACGTTGCATAAGGGGGATATAATTTGTTGAGTATAAGTGGCTCAGTCGGGGGGAATTGTAATACCTAGGTATTTTAATGCAGAGGAACAAATTTTAAACGAGAAATTATTTCTCAGCGCTGTAACTTGTTGTGGTGTGAGTGACACATTGAGAATTTCAGATTTGAATACATTTACTTTAAAGTTACTCAGGGTTCCAAAACACTGAAATTCAGATAATATAGAGGGTATAGAAACATGTGGGTTGGTAACATAAAGTAATAAATCATCGGCAAACAAAGCTAGTTTTATTTCCTTTTGATTTATCTGTATGCCAGTAATGGAAGGATTCTGTCTAATTGCTGTTGCTAAGTGCTCCATTACTAAGACATAAAGTAAAGGAGATAGTGGGCATCCCTGGCGGGTATCATTTTGTATAGTGAAACTTGTTGTCAATGATCCATTAATCCAGGGGTGTCCAACCAGTGGCCCGCGGAGCCCTCTGATGTGGCCCGCGACCTCTTACTCTGTGATGGTGGATTGGCAAGCCCAGATCTCCTGTCACAGGGGGAGTGATACCAAATGTGCTCTGCCTGGGACAGCAACAGCCGACAATACCTGAATGGAAGATGGTTATTATAGGTCAGTTGAGTACTAAAATCACAGTGTATATATGGGCATAGCTTCTGCATTGGTTACTGGGCTACTTTCAAACTGATCTGCAGGTGCAGCGCAGTGTACCGGTGGGTTACCTTCACTGAGCCATAGACTTCTGTAATTACATGCAGGTTTGGCTCGCTTTCTGAAAGTGCGCCACACATGCAGAACATTCTATGGCAAAGTGCAGCTAACCCGCAGGAAATCCACAAGTGCACTGCACCCACGGTGTGGGTAAACCTCAGCACAACAGTGTGAAATCAGCCTCAGGCCCCTTTCACAGGATCAGTCCGACCCAATCAGACCCTCCATTCACCTCTATGGAGCGGCAGATGCAAACGAACTTGTGTCCATTTACACCCGCCTACCTCCAATTCGATCTGGGCAGATCGGATCAGAGGGCGCATAGAGTAAAGTGGGCTGCGTCCATAACCGCTCTGCAGTATGCATGTCATCCATCCGCTCCACTCACTGTGGCCCGCGACTGGTTACCTAGTCGCTTAAATGGCCCTCACTCTGCAAAAGGTTGGGCACCCCTGCATTAATCTTTATTCTAGCCACCGGTTTAGTATATAGCGCCAAGAATTACAGGCCTACAATATAAAATGCCAAATTTCTATGCAAACAATTGTACCGATTTGAGACGCAAAAATCTGACATAATCATACCGCCAGGGTGGCTACTACATTCCTTGCATTAAGGTAAAATACGTTTTCTATTTCTCTATCCCCCCATCCCCTTCCCTGTTTAAAGGGGAAGAGAGGGGAAAATAGATCCAGCATTGTAAACGGCTCTCTTCGCCCCTTTCTTCCTCTTCACACAGCACTCGAGCAGCAGCACGAGCGAATGGTGTCATTTAAATGCAGCGAGGAGGAAGTGGGGGCGGGGCTAAGTCCCCATAGACACACAGCTCGGGAGTGCGCAGACAAATGCTTTGCTATGGGGAAACATGAAGAAAAGGAGGATTTAGCATGTTTTTTTTTTTTTTTAATTAAACATTTTTTTTTTTTTTGCTTTAGTAACACTTTAAGTGCTATCACAGTTAGATTTTTTAAACTCATTGTTTATGTTTAAAAAAAAATGGGTTTTTCTTCTAGTCTGCAGAGAAGAGCATGACAATGCATGTACAGGTTCGAGACAGAGACATAGCATTTTCCCACAGAAAGTGTTTTAAAAAGGAACTTCACTCCCCTCCCTCATGTCGCCCTTTTACCTTTTTCTCCAGTGATGTTCTGTAAGGATATACCATTCCGCAGCTTCACACCTGTTGCCAAGCCATCTATTTCTCTGACGCCATTGCAAAGTGCTGCCAAACCAGCAGCTAACAAGGCCTGTGCTTGAAATCACACAGGAAAAGATATCATTAATGGTTCAATTCACTTTTAGTTCATTCACATTGTTTTGAATCAAGACCTCATGGGAAGGGATTGTTTTTGGACCCCTGAAACACATTGGGTGTCACTTTGGATTGTTCATCTGACTTTTATTGTAATAAAGTTTTATTTGGACCTTTTAGTAGTGGTATGGCACTTCAGATTCCATTTCTGTCATTGGTAGCCAGCTTTTTTTTGTGTGGGGTTCTTTCTTCTGGCACCCTGATCATGCACATGCACAGTGGCACATTATCAGGGGGCCAGCAGCAAGAACCAGGAAGAGACAGCCAGCCCCCTGATGACACATCACAGCACATA
Organism: Lithobates sylvaticus; assembly: GCA_028564925.1. Lineage (NCBI taxonomy): Eukaryota > Metazoa > Chordata > Amphibia > Anura > Ranidae > Lithobates > Lithobates sylvaticus. Next base: position 655,737,973 of record CM053026.1, read on the forward strand.
TGCTGTTGAGTCCCCCGAGGCCTCCTGGTATGCTTGATGTAAGTATCCCGGGAAGCTTCAGGTAGACAATTATGTCAGTCTTGCCTAGATGGGAATCTACGATGTGTTCCCCAAAAAAGGTAATACAATTCTTCTTTTTATTCCGATTGTGGAAGATGAGGGAGTAGGAATTGAATAATTGGGTTTACATATAATATATTTTAAAGTGATTGTAAAGCTATCATTTTTTTTTTTAAAACAACAAATGTTAACAAATGTTATAGTTACCTGCGCAATAATTATGCCTAGAACGGGCGCTCCATGCTGGTCTATGGAGCGACGGATGTCAGCGGTGACATGTCCGCTGACATCCAACCCGGTCCGATCTGCCAAAAACAGACGGATGGCCCTACGTCCGGATCCATCGCTGGCGGATCGGATCGGGTGAGATCTGATGAAAACTGACATGTTTTCATCTAATCTCTCCATAGAATCCAGCGGCGCTCGACAAGCCCCTCCCCGCTCAGTGAGCAGAGCGGGCCCTGTCATCCGCCAGCTCAGCGGAGATCATCGGACAGAGGCGGACTCCGTGGAAGCGGATCCGCCTCGTGTGAAAGGGGCCTAAGGTGGAAAAACCTTCAGCCTTTAAAACTACTTTAAGTAATATTCTGCTTTAACATTAAACTGCACATGTTTCTTCACTAAATCTACTTTCCTGACATACAAAAGCTTAACTCTCTTTCTATGTAGACCACTGTAATAACAAGAGGAAGCATTATATAACTCAGCCATGGGTTTCCTCTTTGGATAAATTGCAGCCGTTGTACTTTTTATGTAAGCAGACACTGTATGTACATTATGTTTTAGGAAGCTGGTTCACATCATCACGAAGCAAGAGAACCCTACCTTATAAGTCAGATTTATCGATCCAGACTGTGTATGAGTATATCCAGGGTTCATGGTTTCTTTATGCATCATTTCGGTCCATGTAACTTTATGGTGAATCATAATAATGATACTCTTGCAAAATTCCATACACCCATGTAGTAGCTGAAAGATGTTTAACATAAAATATTTTTGATTATAAATGTGTTGGTTATCCTTTTCTGTGTTTTCGTATAGGCACTATGAAAAAATCACATAGTGCTCCTCCAAAGCAAGAGGTGATTGACAAGGTTTTGATCAGAAGGAGCCTGGCTCATGCAGACCATATGAAGGATTTGAATGAAGCTATCAGGTATGACGAAACTTTACATGCTAAGATTAAAGTTATTGTACACCCTAACAGAAGCACATTTTGTTTGTTAAAGCATTTGTAATTAATTTACATTCTTTAAAGTAATTATATTATTTTTTTCATCCTTTTTTGTATTTTAATGCTGCTGATCTCCAGCAGCCACTTCCTGTCGACATACACTCGCTCCAGCAATGGCCTATAGGCATTTCTCACAGCAGGTTTCCTAATGAAAACAACAGCAGTGGCCATGCCCATATGATGTGTATTGAAACAGCCACTTGTAGCCCCCATCATAAACTTGTGTGGCATGGTGATAAAACAGCAAAACAAAGGGACATAACATTGTCATCTTATAGCAGGAAGTGCCTGAATGAGGACCATCCTGGCAACTTTTAGTTTAAAGCAACCTTTTTTTATTAAATAAAATACCCCATCTAAATCATGGCACCTTCTGTTAGATTTCTTATGCAATTTTGACAGAATTACAGATAGTAAAGGTACTGGTATGGTGAAAATGTGGATAGTACAATAGGGACTGAATGGTTTTGTGTAAAGTGGCTAGTTTTGTCCATATTGGAAAAAATCTTAACACTGAGAAGCTCTCAAAACTGTTAAAGGCTGAAAGCTTAGATGGGATAATGTCTTCTTCTGAATCCCTCAATGTAATTTACAATCAGTAAAGCAAATTTGGGCCCAGGTTTTTGTTCACTTAAAGGCTTTTTTTTTTTTTTTTAGTTCCAGGTCCCCTATGTACCAATATAGCATTAATGTACTTATTTTGCAAAAATAAAACAGCTTTCCATTAATTCTACACAGGCTTACCTAACTTTCTTCATAGCTGTTTAAACACACTGCTTGATTAATTTTGCCAGTCTGGTCAGACTTTAGGTCATGACACAGGAAGGAGTTGACCAGCTGATCTCATTAGCACACAACCTGCATCATCTACCCTCAGCTGGTCAACTCCTTCCTGTGTCAAGACCTAAAGTCTGACCAGGAAGTAAGGCAGACGTAATCGAGCAGTGTGTTTAAACAACTATGAAGAGAGTAAGGTAAGCTGGTGTAGAATTCATTTAAAGCTGTTTTATTTTTGTAAAATAAGTACATTAATGCTATATTGGTACAAAGGAGAGCAGGAATTCAGAAAAAAAAAAAGGTGAACTTATTCTTTAAGCTAGCTGTAAATTATACACTTTTCTTATTCAATTTCCTTTAGATTTACCTTTAAATATGTAGTGCAATGGCCTGCCTGGTTGCATATAACTTGATAGAGTTTAGGTTTGACCTCATATTATGTGGTTTTGGTAAATGCAAAGGAAAATTGTGCAAGAAAATTGTATATTGTATGGAAAGCTGATCACTCTTTTGCTTTCTCAGTAGCAAGGCTAGATTTCTGTCACAAGGGCCTGTAAGCTCACAACCTTTGGGTGGCCAAAGCAACACCCCTTTACTAGGATCTTTTCTTTACCAGAACATTTCTTACATTACTGTTCTAAACTTGGCTGAAAATATTGTGACTGTGTAAAGTAATCTTATATGAGATGAAAGATTTGAAGGATAATGGGAAAAATATATGTGGTTAACAGCTATAGAGAGAAAATATACCTATGCCTCCGCTGCCATTCCAATTAACTTTGGAGAAAAGCTGACGGTGGAGATTTTTTGCATTAAAGTGTGTGTTAGGTCAAAGTTTGGAAAGAGTAGGTAAGGGTTAAAACCCCTGCCAAGATATTTATTTTAGCTGTATGTGAACCATTAGGGAAGCATCTCTTTACTTCCTGTCTCACAGAGACAACATAAAATTTAGATGAAATCTCCTAAAGAGGGAATCGTCCCTCTAATGCCCCGTACACACGGTCGGAAATTCCGACCACAAAATCCGTCAGATTTTTTCAGACGGATTTTGTCCAAAACTGGGGTTGCATACACACGGTCGGACAAAGTTGTCGGAAAATCCGATCATTCTGAACGTGGTGACGTTCGTGGCGTACGACGGAACTACGTAGAGGCTATTAGCCAATAGCTTTGGTCTCCTAATTTGATCTGAGCATGCGTGGCACTTTGTCCGTTGGAATTATCTACACACGAGCGGGAAAAGTCTGATCGGATTTTGTTGTCGGAAAATTTGAGAGCAGGATCTCAAAAAGTCCGATGGAGCCCACACACGGTCGGATTTTCCGACAACATGGTCCGATCGGACATTTTCCGTCAGAATTTCCGACCGTGTGTACGGGGCATTAGACCACAAAACAGATGTCCCTGTGGAAGATTTCCCTTTACCTCTTGTTCTAGGACAACTCTAAAATTGATTTATTTTTTAGTGACAATTGTCAAAATAGAGGGGTGAATATGGACACCGACAGCAATGAAAACTTGACAGAGGGTCAAGTTTCAGCAAGGAGATAAGGAACAGGTAAATCTGTCACTTTGCACATTCATGGCAAATTAACAGGTTCTCTTTATAAACTAGTATGATACTTACCTTGCCCACACTCCCTTGCTGTTCATTTTTGCTGGAATGCCTGGAATTACCCAATACTTCCGGGTATGACAGAGCATATGACATTCCCCTCTTTATACAGTGCAGTCAACTGCCAGAACATTGTCACATGAGGCAGGAGAGGAAGGCCTGATGTAGACCTGCACAGAGCTTACAGGGCATTGGAGGAAGAATAAGTATTAGTAGCAGATGATGTGCAGCTATAAAGAGAAATGGAGCCCTAAATACACAAAATGATTTGACCTCTTTAAACAGACGGTACTAAGTATATCAATTAGTGTTTGAAAGCTTATGGATGCGCTTAAAATTTTTTTGTATTGTTACCTACAAATATGTTGCTAAGACCTGTAGCTTAGCTATTGCTCAAGTTAATTTTAATTTGTCACTGTATAACAAGCATATTATTATAAAGACACGTTTTGTCTGGAGGTCTCTCTTCAGTTAATAACCCTCTATTTATTTCTTCAACTTATCTAATTTCCAAAAGAATGTCTTCAAGAGGACAGACAACTAAATAAAATGTAGAGTGATGTTGTAAAAATATCCTAAATATAGAATATCATTTATTTTTTCAAGAAAACTTGAAGCCGCCAAGGGACATTTGAAGAAAAAGCTGAAGAATCTAGAAGCACAGAATGAGTTCTTTGGTAATGGTATGCCCTTACCGATTATAGCTATTCAGTGTTGTGTCATGTATGTCTATCAGAGAACATGGAGATTGCCAAATATGGCCAGGAGCCAGGCAATCGAGAACCCAACCCAGGGAGATCCAACAGTGTATAGTATATTAGTATATACATTTTTATTTCAGGAACACCGTATAGCACTGGAAACAGAAAGTATGCATTCATAATTAACAGACTTGCCAAAATGTCTTTATTTCCAGTTTCCTGTGCTCCATCCAGTCAATAAAAAAGAAGAACTGACATCTCCAATTTCTCTTAATCAGTACATGTAATAATAACAGAACATTGATAGAATAGTGTAAAGGGAAAAACACCATATTTGTGCATGGTATTTAAATGACAGGAAATCCACATAAACGCACAGTTCATGCAGAATGGAGAGAAGACAATTTATTTATAAGAGTGTAAGGGTTGTTTTTGACATTTTTCAGACAGGACGTGATTTAGTGCATGTGTAGTAAATCCTCAAGTTACTAGAAAAGGAAAATTATTTGTTATGGTATCTGTAAAAGTATTGACCAATTTCATTTTACTGACTAGAAAATCTCACGCTGAAATTATATTTCCTGTAAAATGTTTAATTTCAAATTATTGGAATGCCTTTTCTTGTATTTTGGGTTCAAGTAATAAAAGGAAATCAAGGAAATAAAAAAAAAAAACATAAAAGGTTTTATTTATGGTCGATTTAAATCGATTAACTGATTTAAAATTAAAGTTGAGTTGGGATTAAACCACTTAGGGTTCTTTCACACGGGGCGGATTCGTAATGATCCACCCCGTAAAGATCCGCTGCTCAGCGGGGATCGCTCCGCTGATCCCCGCTGAGCCGGCGGATGACAGGGCGGTCTGTCAGATCTCTGCTCTTCTCTATGGGGGATCAGATGAACACGGACCGTCTGTCCGTGTTCATCCGATCCGCTTTGCAGACGGATGGAAAAATAGGGTTTTCCTCCGTCTGCGGAATCGGACCACAGCGGAGACGGACGATATCGGGTGTCAGCGTCAGTTGTTCATCCGCTGACACCCGTTATCCCATATGGATGCATGTATGTCCGTATTTCATCCGAAAATGGATGGATGAAATACAGACATACGGTCCGCCCATGTGAAAGGGGCCTTAAAGACCACCCACTGCATATATACTGGGGCAGGGTGACCCTAGTGCGTGAAACAACGTACCCGTACATCATTTCATGCACGAGTCACTGTGGGCACGCGCGCCCACTGCACAGCGGGAAAGCCAATGTGCAGATCCGGTGGCCGCGACGACCGCTGGCCACCCACGATCACTCCTCAGAGAGGCAGAACTGGGATCTGCCTTTGTAAACCAAGCAGATCCCCGTTCTGGCAGGAGAGTACAGTGAGATCGTCTGTTCCTAGTAATCAGGAACAGCGATCTCTCTGTACTCCCAGTCAGTCCACTCCCCCCACAGTTAAAAAAACCTCCCTAGGACACACTTAAACCCTTGATCGCCCCCTAGTGTTTACCCCTTCCCTGCCCGTGTCATTTATACAGTGATCAGTGGATATTTTTAGCTCTGATCACTGTAATAATGTCACTGGTCCCAAAAAAGTGTCAAAAATGTCCGATCTGTCCACCGCAATGTTGCAGTCCCGTTAAAATTTGTTGATCACCGCCATTACTAGTTAAAAAATAAAAATGCCAACTGCTTCTAAACATCTGTTTACCAGCAGCAGTGTACATGAGGCCTTAAGTAAAAAATATTGTTTTTTTTTTCAAAATTGTCAGCTTTTTTTTTTATAGCGCAAAAAATTAAAACCGCAGGAGGTGATCAAATACCACCAAAAGAAAGCTCTATTTGTGGGAAAAAAAGGACATAGATTTTTTTTTGCATACAATGTCGCACGACACTAGTTAAAGCGACGCAGTGCTGTATCGCAAAAAAAATGGCCTGGTCATTAAGGGGATAAATTCTTCCGGGCCTTAAATGGTTAATACAGTTTCTAGAGCCATATTTTACAATAACAGCGTGTAATATTAATATACAGTATTTATACAGAGCCAACAGTTTACACAGTGCTTTACAAAATAACGGGAGACAGTACAGTTTCAATGCAATTCTAGAGAAAAGGGTTGGAGGGCCCTGCTCATGAGAGCTTACAATCTAAAGGGAACAGAAAGTGATACAAAATGTGTTACCTATGAGTGGATGAGTTGTTCAAGGAAGTAAAATGCATTAGTTAGGTAAAGACGGGATAGGCTTCCCTAAAAACATGACTTTCTAGGAATCACCTAAAGGCAGACAGAGTAGGAGATTTGTTCCAGGGTTTCTCCCATCCTCTGAAACACCCTACCCCAGTAAGAGTTGGGGTAGGGTGTTTCAGAGGATGGAAGAAACCCTGGAACAGTTCTGGAGGTGAGCAAGGGAGAAGGTGTTTAGAAAACTAAAGAACAGAAAGTTTTGAGAGCAGCAAAAAAGGCAGTTTAATTTGAAATGAGGTTGGTGATATAGTTGGGTATAGTTGTGGATGGCTTCGTAAATTGTTGTTAGTATTTCAGATTTTATTTGTTGAGCGATTGGAAGCCAGTGGAAGGATTAGGATTAGGTGTGACAGCCACTGAGCCATTAATAAGGTGAATAAGTCTGGCAGCAGCATTCATAATATTGTCAAGGGGGGATTGCCTGTGTTGGAGTAGGCCAATGAGGAGGAAGTTGCAGTAGTCAAGGCGGGAGATAGCAGGTTAGTGGATTATTAGATTGGTAGTGTCATTGGTTAGGAAAGGGTGTATTTATTTTGTCTTATTATTTTTGGTTACTTTAGGCTATTCTGGTTAGTTGGATAAGACCTGTGCATTCCAATTTGTAATTATGCCATTTATGTTCAAGTAGACTAAAAACAGGGCATTGTCTAAGCCCTTGTAGAGCATTTATCTTTAGTTCTTGCTTCAGTCCTATATTACTCCAAAAATCATCGAATGTGTCAAGACAGATTTTGATTGTCCAAGATGTGATCAGAGGTGTGAAAGTTGTGGAACCACCCTTTTCTAATAGTATAATCCCATCCCTTAACCCCCCTGGCGGTAATCCCGAGTCTGGCTCGGGGTGAAACTCTAGTACCATAGGCAGTAACCCCGAGCCAGACTCGGGCTCGCATTGCAGGATACAGGGAGACTTACTTACCTTGTCCCCTGGATCCTGCAATGTCCTCCCGCTGTGTGTGCGAGCTGTCTCCTTGCTCGATTCACACAGTGCCGAGTGCCGCTGATCACCGTTCCCTGTGACGTTATGACGCACAGGAGCGGAGATCGGCGTCAAATTCAAAAAAGTTAAAACACACAATACACATACAGTACTGTAATGGTACAGATTACAGTACTGTATAAAAAAAATACACATCCCCTTTGTCCCTAGTGGTCTGTCCAGTGCCCTGCATGTCATTTTATATAATAAATACATTTTTTTCTGCCTGTAAACTGGAGATTGTCCATAGCAACCAAAAAGTGTCCCTGTATGTCAAAAGTGGTTTTAGACCAGCTAGAAAACAGCGATAATAAATTAGAATCACAATTCATCATCAAACACTAAATTTAATGACAGCGACTATTCTGCAACTGAGCAAATTTCAGTGTTTTTCATTTGATTACATTATTGAATAATTTTTATAGTTATTTATTATATTATAATTTATGATATTGTGTTTCAAACTTTATCATACCCGGGATGTCTACTAGACTCTGGTTTGGACAGATTTAAGTGAGTTATTCATAAGAATTGCATGCCTACAATATAAAACGCCAAATTTCCATGCAAAATAATTGTACCGCTTTTGGTACAAAATTCCAGACATAATCATACCGCCAGGGAGGTTAAAGTAAGAAAGTCTTAATACTTCTGAATGCATGGCTGAAGGTGTGAATTGCTGTCAAACTGCAAGGGCAGAGATTACTTAATTATAGATGACAGAAGGCGTCAAAGGCCCTCACCCCCCTTATCATTTTTTGGCCAAACAAGGGTTATCTTAGCCTCACCTGACCACAAACTTCCTTCCCACATTGCAGCTGAATCATGGTTTTGGATTGCTCCTTTGTGTGATGTTTTTTTGTGTCATACTTCGATAAAAGCTGTTCAGAATGCAAGTTAAGGTTGACAAATGCACCTTTACTTCAGTCTCAGCTACTATGTACTCTATAGCTACTTTAATGTGATTGGCAGCCTTTCTGTGGCTTCTGTTATGGGTCACCTTCTGGTTTTTGCAGTGTTTTAAAAGAAAACGCTTGGATTTAGTATAGGTTCTAGTTGCTCATAACTAAATCAAGAGTAACCACAGAAACACCCAAACACTTGGGTATTGTTTCCCACATGTTTCTAGTTATTAACCCTTGTATTAATTTACTTTGAAATGTCAAAAGCTGAAATATATTAATAATTCCTTAACAGTGGGTCTAGAAAATGGGTTGTCATTTTAATTATTCACTAATGGAGTCAAAGTCAAAAGATAACTGTCTCTGTTGAGGAACTGTTTTTACCTGTGAATGTGATGCTTCTACAACACTGGATTTATATACTTATGTAAATAGCATATTTTAACACTGATATATGATATATATCTATGAATATACAAACTCTTTCCCATATTGTCCAAATGTCTGGGGTTAGCTTTTAATTATATAGATTTACAAACACCACAAATTACTGAGAGTAAATGTTACTTAGTGGTCATTTACCTATAGGAATGAATGATATGACAAAAATGTGGCACGTCTGGAGAGTGTAAATAGTTGTAGTTTTTTAATTTAAACTTAGCGTGACGTGACTTAGACACTGTCTAATGTTACTTTATGATGCTGAGTCACCATACAGGGAGAAGTTAGTCTCTTTGATTCCTAATTTTCACACGCAAGAGGAGAAAAATATGACCCAAGGCGCATCTGCCCCTAGGAATTAGTCTGAGAATTTGAACATGAAACAGCATGAGTGTAAATGACTTATAAAAGTGCAACAGACAGGTAGATTAAAACCAGATTAATGGTGGGGCATATACATATTTGATAAGTGATCTGCTTTGTATATCTCTTTCTTGTACAGGGCAACCACTACAGGCTGCAGGACCCCATATGCTGAGTCTTTCTTATGATCCCAGGTTGGTATATTCACATTCTGTTTAGAATGGCTTAAGTAATATAGACCAGTAAAATGCTATAAGCTAGAACATTGTTTAATAGATATTCTTCTGGATACAAGCTTGCAGATTATATATATATATATATATATATATATATATATATATATATATATATATATATATATATATATATATATACATACACAGTATCTCCCAAAAGTGAGTACACCCCTCACATTTTTGTAAATTAGATGAGTGGACACTGGCAGAATAACCAAAACAGGAAGTCTCCCTCTATATAACCCCTCCCTTACAGGAAGTACCCCAGTTTTGTAGCAAGCAATGAACTCCCAAAAAGAGAGGGAAGTAATGTACTCAAAGAAGTTGATTTTACAGGCAAGTATAAAGAAAAAATTGAATTTTCTTTCTCGTACATCACGAGACACAGAGCAGCCATATACAATACTACCTGGGATGTCCCAGAGCAATAGCCTTGAGGGGAGGGAGACACACTGTATGAAAGCACCATCAGATTTATACAGCAGCCTGTAAGACACTACGGCCAAAAGCAGAGTCCTCTGCTGCCCTAACATCCACCTGATAAAATATTGTGAACCGAAGACCAAGTAGCAGCCCTGCAAATCTGTGCCGTTGACGCCTAATATCGAAAAAGCCCAGGAGGTTCCAACACCCCTGGTAGAATGAGCTCTAACCCCAAAGGGAGGAGCCTTACCCTTCAGGCCATAGGTCTGAGTAATTGGCTAATCTGAAGTGAAATTTAAAAGCCACTTGACCTTTCTTGGGGCCTTCCAGCAAAACAAAAAATGCATCAAAACTTCTGATGCTTGCAGACCTTTCCAAATAGGTTCTGACTGCGCACACCACATCCAAAAGGTGCAACTGCTTCTCTTCTGGCGAGAGAAAAAAGAAGGTAGAACAATGTCTTGATTTAAATGAAAATCAGAAACTACCTTAGGTAAAAAGGATGGAAGAGGACGTAGCACCACCTTATCATGATGCAAAATTAAATACGGCTCTTTACAGGAAAGGTCCGGCAGTTCGGAGACCCTTCTAGCCAAAGTAATTGCAAAAAGAAAAGCCAACTTCTGTGTCAAAAGAACTAATGGAATCTCATTGATTGGTTCAAAAGGTTGCTCCTGTAGCACCAATAGAACCAAATTCAAATCCCAAGGACAAAGTGGAATCTTCACAGGAGGCAATTAATGAGTCGCTCCTTGAAGAAAAATTTGGATCAGAGAATGTGAAGCAAAGGGCTTCTGGAAGTACACTGATAGGGCCAAAACCTGCCCTTTAATTGTTTTCAAGGCTAATTTCTTGTCTAAGCCTGAATGAAGAAAAGAGAGAATTCTTCCACCCAAGTACTTGTGAGAATGCCAAACCTCTGGCCTTATACACCCTGTGATAGAGCTCCTTGGTGACCACCTTTCTGGCATTTACCAATGTAGACATCACTGGACCTGAGATACTACGATCTCCTAGCACCCTGGCTTCAATAGCCACACCATCATATTCAGCGAGTGTAAATCTGTGTGGAATATAGGTCCCTGTGACAGTAGATCATGACAAAGCACAAAAGCCTTTGATGAGGTTGAAAAGTTGGCACATGCAAGTATGCATCCCTGATATCTATGGATGCCAGCAAATCTCCTTCTTGGAGAGAAGCCACTACAGAAAGGACTGATTCCATCCGAAAGGGCCACAGTGAGAGATAACGGTTCAGTGCTCTTAGATCCAGAATTGGTCTTATGTTGCCATTTGGCTTTGGAACCGTGAACAGGTAAGAATAAAACCCTTTACCCCTTTCGGGAACTGGGACCTTCATAATCATCCCCTGCCGCCTTAAAATGCCTAGTGCAGGGGTAGGCAACCTTGGCCCTCCTTCTGTGGTGAAACTACAAGTCACATGAGACATTGCAAGACCCTGACAATCACAGGCATGACTCCTAGAGGCAGAGGCATGATGGGATTTGTAGTTTCACCACAGCTGGAGTGCCAAGGTTGCCTACCCCTGGTCTAGTGCTTGGAGTAATAAGCCCTTTCTTGAAAGGTCCGTGGGAATGCTGGACCTCCCCAATCTTTGAGGAGGGTAGGAGTGTAACTGCAGCTTGTAGCTCTAAGACACTGTAGAGATGACCCACTTGTCCTGAATCACACTCCCGCAAACTGCAGCAACCTTCCCCCCCACCCGAAGGAGTGGGGGCATCCCTTCACAAGGAAGGTTTGGTGCCAGTATTAGCGGACCTTTGGACCCAGGGCCTCTTTTGGCCCTGGCCTTGTTGTTTACTTTTGGCAGCAGATCCCTGGTGTCGTTGGAACTGCCTAGGGCCTAAGAAACCTGAGGAAGTAGAACATGGCACCTTAAAAGAGGGCCGTGTAGCTACCTTTTTCATAGGAAGAAGGGAACTCTTTCCTCCAGATATTTTCTGGAAGTACTTATCAAGATAATCACCAAACAAATGTTCTCCATAAAAAGGAAAACCAGCTAGCATCCTCTTACAAGGGAGCTCTGCTGACCATCTTTTTAGCCATAAAATTCTGCACACGTGCACAGACAGAAGAGCCATGCGGGAAATCTGATTCATGGAGTCATCTATAGCAATGCAAAGAGCCTGAGGCAGAATCCTCAGTTCTATTGGGCCGTCCAACATGATCTTTCAAGGCTTGACAGACCCCAATTGCCACCACTGTGGGCTGAATAGCGGAATCTGCCAGGGCGAATGATGCCTTTAACAAGGCTTCCAACTTCTTCCTCGCAGGATCCTTAAAGACCTGTGCATTATCCACTGGACAAGTTAAGGTCTTGCTCAGGGAGGAAACCGCTGCATCTACATCCTCCATTAAAGCTTTCCTCCATAGGATAAAACAGAGAAAATCTCTTTGGAGGCACAAACATCCTGTCTGGGTACTCCCAGTGTTGTGGATTTATTAATGCTTTGATAAAATGGCTATTTCTATTGTATACGTATAAATGCTGAAATCTCCTTACTCAAAATGAAGTAACTAGAGACCCCCTCCCATCGAGTGGGTTCAGGAGTCCACAACCTCACATCAGCAGAAAAACCTGGATGAAACTGACCAAGACGACCCCTCTACAGATAACAACACCAGACAGACCTGGATGAATATGAGTGGAAGATGAAACACCTAGATAAGAGTCTTCCAATCCACAGATGACAACACAATTAGACTTTGAATATGTCTTTGCAAACAATGAGTCGTCTTCTCACTATAAAGGGGGCTATGTGCCCAGAGCAATAAAGAGGAAGTTTCACTTTGAACAGCGTGTGTCAGTGTGCTTCGCTTCTACTATGCATGCATGAACATTTTGAAATTAGACCAGGTGCAGATAACTCGGTTCAGACATTTGTAGTCTGAAGATCCATTACACCAGTAGGAATATACCACCTGCATCAAGAGTGGGTAAAAAGGAAACACCTGTGTACCCTGCTGTGGTTTCAAAGAACCCAGGGAGGGGCAAGGTGTTTCAGGGACCTCTACCTCAGTCGTCAGCGCCATGTGCGCGCCCACGTGTCACAGGGCCGCCTACCGATCCCGCTGCAGGACAATAGCCTAAGCCAGAGGTCCAGCCCTCTCCCATCGTGGCAGGGATTGTCACTACGGACCTTCAAGAACTGGGTACCCCTTTAATATGAGGGTCCACTCCCTTGGACCTGTACAGCACCCTACAGGAAATTCTTAGTTCTGAAGTGCCCAGGTTTTCCACTACGCAGGGTCCAGCACCTGAAGGTTGCTTTTAGGGCTGAAACAACTAATCATTTATGAAATTAATCGATTACGATTTTCATAATCGATTAATCGGCCAGTAACATAATGGGGTTAAAAAAAAACTAAAATTAGCCCTTTATTGTACAAAAAGAGCAAATAATCGCTACTGTAAATATTACTTTCACAGTTCTACAGTAAAAAAAATTAAACCCTTACAGTAGTGATTATCTGCTTTTTTTTGTACTATAAAGGGCTAATTTTTATTTATTTTTTTAACCCCATTATGTTACTAAACGTTAGACCTGGTTCACATCTATGTGTTTTTTGGTGCTTTTTGCAGAAACGCACTACAGTTTATTTACATGGTTTCCTATGGGACATGTTCACATCTATGCTTTTTTCAGCCGCTGCATATTTGGAAAGGGTCTTTTTTTTTAATGCAATACGGTGCTTTTTTTGGTTCAATATACTTCAATGGAGAAGCTGCAGAAATGCATGTAATGCGTTTTTGCAGCAATTTGTGTTTTTTACCTTCCCAACAACAAATTGTCCAAAAAAAATGCAAAAACGCAAATCACAGCAAAATCACGCGTGCAGAAATCAAAACACACAGCAAAAAGCACTGCAGAAACAGATCAAAAGCAAACTGCATAGTTGTGTACCGAGCCTTATGCTGGCCACACAGATCAATTTTCAGATGAGAATATTCAGATGAAAAATCTTTGTACATTCGCTGAATGAAAGAACACTTGTTTTTAACATTCTGTTTTTAAAACAAATGTAATTTCTGAACGACCACATACACGTCTGAAAATTCCTTTGACCAAGAAGTTTTCTATTATTTACAAATTTTTCCGTCACTGTGGTTGAAAATGAACGCCGATTTGACCCCACTAACGATTAGAAAATCTAACGAACGTTCTTAAAATTACATTTTTTTTGAGTGTCTATATTTTGTGTGGCCACCATTATTTTCCAGCATTGCCTTAACCCTCTTGGGCATGGAGTTCACCAAAGCTTCACAGGTTGCTACTATAGTCCTCTTCCACTCCTCCATGACAACATCACAGAGCTGATGAATGTTAGAGACCTTGCACTCCTCCACCTTCTGTTTGAGGATGCCCCACAGATGCTTAGGTCTGGAGACATGCTTGGCCAGTCCATTACCTGAACTTTAGCAAGGCAGTGGTCGTCTTGGAGGTGTGTTTGGGGATGTTATCATGTTGGAATACAGCCCTGCAGCCCAGTCTCCGAAGGGAGAGGATCATGCTCTGCTTCAGTATGTCACAGTACATGTGGGCATTCATGGTTCCCTCAATGAACTGTAGCTTACCAGTGCCAGCAGCACTCATGAAGTCCCAGACCATGACACTCCCACCACCATGCTTGACTGTAGGCAAGACACACTTGTCTTTGTACTCCTCACCTGGTTGCCATACACGCTTGACACTATCTGAACCAAATAAGTTTATCTTGGTCTCATCAGACCACAGGACATGGTTCCAGTAATCCATGTCCTTAGTCTGCTTGTCTTCATCAAACTGTTTGGGGGCTTTCTTGTGCATCATCTTTAGAAGAGGCTTCCTTCTGGGACGACAGCCATGCAGACCAATTTGATGCGGACAAGCTGACCCCCCACCTCTGCAGCAATGCTGGCAGCACTCATACATCTATTTCCCAAAGACAATCTCTGGATATGACGGTGAGCACGTACACTCAACTTCTTTGGTCGACCATGGCAAGACCTTTTCTGAATGGAACCTGTCCTGTTAAACCGCTGTATGGTCTTGGCCACCGCGCTGCAGCTCAGTTTCAGGGTCTTGGCAATCTTCTTATAGCCTATGCTATCTTTATGTAGAGCAACAATTCTTTTTTTCAGATCCTCAGAGAGTTCTTTGCCATGAGGTGCCATGTTGAACTTCCAGTGACCAGTATGAGAGAGTGAGAGCGATAACACAAAATTTAACACACCTGCTCCCCATTCACACCTGAGACCTTGTAACACTGATGATTCACATGACAACTGGGTGGAAAATGGCTAATTGGGCCCAATATTTTTTAGGGGTGTACTCACTTTTGTTGCCAGTGGTTTAGACATTAATGGCTGTGTGTTGAGTTAGTTTGAGGGGACAGCAAATTTACACTGTTATACAAGCTGTACACTCACTATGTTACATTGTAGCAAAGTGTAATTTTTTTCTTGTTGTCAATGAAAAGATATAATAAAATATTTACACAAATGTGAGGGGTGTACTCACTTTTGTGAGATACTATATATATATATATATATAATATATATATATATATATATATACACACACACGTGTTACCCCCACAGAAGCCACCTGGTAGATTGGATTCTCTGTTCTTCTGCTTTGACTCTGAGAACAACCTCAGCCCCACTGACACACCAGGTTAAGCAAATGGATACTGCATTGCTACTGGGAGCACAAAAATATTTACCCTATACACATCTACGGTTCAGTATCAAAAAGCAAACTTCAGACTGGTTAGTGGTCAATGAACCCAATATATTGTTCTGTGTTGCAGTGAATAGCAGTATGCACATAAATGAGTAAGTAAAGGATTAGGTCAGTCACAGTTCACTAGACAATATGTTCACTAGGCTATAGTAGCATAGAATGGAGTTCTATGCAGCTAAATTTGAGTAAACCAAAATATCAGCAAAAAGTAATGGAATTAGAAAACTGTAACAGCAATGATATTCAATACTGCAATACTTCTCTGTAAACAGTAGGCTATATCCACTTTAGAGTATGCTCTATATGAATGGCAGTGATGGATTTTAAAATTCCCTAAAGAGGTACCTCTTACTATGGACAATAGGCAAAGTTCTTGTGAAGCAGCTTTCTGAGCAGTCTTTAGCCTTAGCTCTTCAGGCAGCCAGTGTCGAGGCCCAGTCTTTACAGTGGTGCCCATGCTTACAGTTCCAGTAAAATCAGCATGCAGTAGATAATGCTGCTAGTTAGATAGCCAGTTCCTATGTGCTCAGCCTCTGCTAGCAGCAACAGATTAATGACAGCAGTGTCCTCTCACTAGTCCCAGCTAAACAGCAAAAGGGGTCTAGTTTTTCAGATGTCAGCTAACTTCTGGACCTGCTTGGAATGCCTTTGGTCCTCAGTACACAGCTGCAGGCTTGTGGCAGGTTGATGTTTACACAGGAGCAGCGATGTGCACACCTCAGTCTCCTCACAGGAAAGGAGTCCCTTGATATTCAGCCTTGGAAAAATACAGTTCTCTTTCTCTTTATACCCACATTATACTCACAGAGAGCATTGCAGCACAGTGTCCTAAATATATATATACATATACACACGTGCACACACACGCGCGCGCGCGCACACACACACACACACACGTCTATACAATAGATACAAACAGCTCTTTCTACAGCCTCATGCACATGAAAGTTTAAAGGCTGCAAAGTCCCCTAGTGTAAAATCCCCAGCGATTTCCCACAGAGCTGCAAGTGCCACGCACAGTCACCCTTAAAGTTTACTCATGTAAACACTGATGGTTTACATGAGTTTTACCAACACATGAACGTATAGCACGTTTCCCCAAATGTGAAAATGGTGTGTTTTGGGAAATACGCCATATATGCATGCGTGGGTAAACACTGTTGCAGAAGCCATTGGCGTTTACACAAATACTGTATGTCTGAAAACAGCCTTTCACTTGTATGGGCAGCTGTAAGCCGCACCTGCTGCCTATGATATGTATAAGGGCCTTACTATCAATCATTTTTATTCAAATCAAATGTTATCATAGCTGACTTAGCTCACACTATTACATTTTCCCCAAAAGTATAATACATTAAAGACAATAGGGTCAATTTGCTAAGCATAGTAAATCATATTAATGTGCTGTTCTAACATGCAAATTAACATTCGACACAGCGTAAGCTAATGTGTGTGCATCTATGCAGGGCTATTTTTCTCAGAGAATAGGTGCAGGAACTCCCCTCTCCCAAGTCGCCCCTTGTTTTCACCGCCTCCCAGTACCACCTCTTTTAGAGAAATTAGAACCAAGTATAATTTTGTGGTGCCAAGTAATCTGTATGGAATTTGGTAATCATAATAAGAAAAGCAGTAAAATGGATCAATACAGCCAGGAACAATAGCCCCCCAAAGCAAAAATAGATCCCCCCGCAATAATAGACACCCCCAACAATAACAGATCCCACCAGCAACAATAGACAGCTTGCAACAAAATACCACCTTGCAACAACAGATCCACACCAGGAACAAGAGACCCCACCAGCAACAATAGACCCCTCCTGCAACAATCGATCCCCCCAGCAACAATAGATCCCCAGCAGCCAGCATTGATAGACCCTCCAGCAGCCAGCAACAATTGACCCATCCCTCAACAGTAGGTCCCACCCAGCAACAATTGACCCACTAGCAACATAATACACCCTCCAGCAACAATTGACCCACCAGCAGCTGGCATCATTGGACCCTCCAACACACCCCACTACCCCTTGCCACTGCATACATTCAGCGCTGGAGGTGCAGGAAATGCGTTCCGCTGTGTTCCCGCTGATGAAAAGCCCTACGTCTATGAATGTTACCCCACATCCTCACTGGACAGCGCATGAGCCATTCCAAATGGAAATAAAATAATGCTTCCTGAGATAAAATACTCATTGATAAAAAATAAAGATTAGCAATAATTGCACAGTTAGTTAGGCTAGGTTCACATCTTTGTTTTCCCCTTTGACAGCGTTTACGTGGGCACAGCAGCCCATTAATTTGAATAGGATGCTGAAACACAGGTAGAAACACCCTACAGCTTCTAAAAAATAGCAATTGTGTGAGCCTAGCTTTAGTCAGACTAAAAAAAAGACACAAGTCTATCAAGTTCAACTAAGAGAAAAATTAATATATATAAATAATGAATAAAAAAAACCTGCACATACACAACCCTAAGCCCACAGTAAATCCAGAAGAAGACAAAAAATTATGAGCACTGTCCAGTTTGCTATAACAGGTAAACCATTTTTATGTGTAAAAATAATTATTTCAGACATGGAATGTCCATAAATGGAAGATGTTGATAAGAAAATTACCATTAAAATAATTCCTGCAGCTTAGTGAATTGACCTTAACTGTCAGATATATGCAACTTCTGTGTCTTACATGTCAAACTTACTTTACTAGCAATCGATAGTCCAGTAGTACACCATTCTCTGATTTGGAAGTACACTAATCATAACATGCAAAACAATATTATATACTGTGTGTATGTTCATGTGTATGAACAAATCCTGCCCATACACTGACTCCAGTGCTGCTTTGGTCAAAATAAAATGCACACTCCAATTTGGCTGTCACATTCATTTTTTTGTGTAATGAAAGACATCTTCAAAGACAAATGTGCCTAAGGTTAAAGTTTCATTAACATTAAATGCAATTTGACATGCTTTAATGCATCTGTGCTTTTCACTCATTTTTGACACTTTTCGGTTGACATGAAGTGAAAAACACAAGTCAGTGGTGCAAAAAATCTGCATACACTATGTGTTTTAAACGCATAATTTTAATGGGATCTGGTCTAACTGAAATGAATGGGCCTTAATGGTAAATTGCATATCAGATGTGCTGAAACACACCTTAAAGCAGATCTAAAATTCTAAAGGTACAGTATATGAAATACAAGTCCTGTGGATGGGCCCAAAAAATAGCCAAAAATGCGAAAGAATATGCAAAAAAGTGTTGGAGTCTCCCTGCACTGTAAGGGCTAAATGCTCATTATGTCTTGGTAGGAGATGATTAGGCAGTAGACACTTATACTGATTCTCTGCTTCAGCAGGCTTGGCTCTGTCCTCTTATCCCTGAAGCCCTGGGCTGTGGGTGGTCCCTTGGTGTCATCACATACAATGCAGGTCTATTAACCCTGCTGCACTGTACATTGTACAACCAGTCTACTTACCAACCGAATTAACTTGTCTACCAGCATACGTTAAAAACAGGGGTTTAGTTAGCACACATTTGCAAATGCATGTGTAAACTGTAGGGCCCCTTCATGGCACCCTGTATTACCTGCAGTCCTAACCCTTTTAAATGTATGAGTCTCCCCAACAGTGGGAGCACATGCATTGTAATGGGTAGATAGAGGGCAGGTGGGCCTGGAGGTAGCTCAGTCCTCCTTATAGGCACAGGGGCACACTGGACACCCAGCACATAGCACAATGGCAGCAAAGGTGTCCAGTGTGTCCCCTCAACAATATTACATCAGTAACAAACAGATGGCCCCTGACCCCACCTATAACTGGCCTTCACAGCAAAGAGCACATGGAAGGGCAATGCATGCTAGACAAAACCAGAGAAAATTCTTGAGTACTCCCAGAACGTTGATAAGTGAGGCCTAGTCATCACTAGTCATCACCTTTGCCATCACAGGAGTGAGCTCTCCAATGCTAAAATCAGAGCTACTGCATCAGGGGGGAGAGAGAGTATGTGAGTGGGTTTGAATCAGAGAAAGAGCTTACTCCTGGTATGGTGAAGGTAAGCAGTGATGACTAGGCCTCACTTAGCACCATCCTGGGAGTGCTTAGTAATGTCCTGGGAGTATTCCAGTCAGGCTTCATAAGGTATGTAAATGGCCTACACATATAGCAAGGGTATTATTCATCTTTAGTCAGAGCTGCACAGTTTATTTTAATCTACAAACATTCCTTACCTGCATTGTGTAAAGACAAACTATACTTTTAAGTGTACACCAATGCGAGGGCCATGTTTGCTTGTATGGGATGCACCTGTGTTCTGTGCATCCATATGCAGGCAGTCCCATTTATGTCTATTGGAATGCAGCACCTGCAAGGAATCAGCTTCTTGTCCCAAACTGACATCCATGTGGGAATGCAGATGGTGTGAGTTTGGGGACATGCACCCTCATTGATCAAATTGGGAGCAGTGGCTGTTTGCTGAACCCCTGTGTGTGTGCATTAGAACCCCATTGACTTCTATGGGCCCAGGAGATTAATCCGTCCTTACGGATTACATATCACATGGCCAGCAATGCAGATCAAACTACTGTGGCCCCCATCACACTATATCATTCCGTTGTTTTACATTAGTGCATACACATTAATGTGCAATATTTTTCCCGTTAGGGTGGCTTCACACTGCCCTGCTGCAATTTTGCTACAGCACAGCTAACCCACAGTTTTCATGCAGGTTAGCTGCGCTTTCCCATAGACTTGAACGAGGTCCTGCGGTTTTGGTGCAGTTTCAGAATGTGTACCAAAACTCCTGCATGCTGCATCTTCGGTGCGCTTTCTGAAACCACACCAAAACCACAGGACATCATAGAAATCTATGGGAAAGCGTAGCTAACCCTCACAAAACCTGCGGGTTAGCTGAACTTTGCCCAGAGTGCAACAGGATTGCACTGGGACAGTGTGAAGTCAACAATGTGCAGCAACATAAAATCAGACCGGCACATTTTTTTTAATGCAGTGTACCACAATGCAAGACGTAGATTTTGTGTGCACTGCAGTGCGGCAGTGTAGGTCTGTTGGCACATGCTGTACTTGTGTATTGGGGATGCCATTCTAAATTAATGGAACTGCAATGCACCTCACAGAGTTTGCCATGTTACCCTGCATTGTGATAATGCACGTAAAAATAAATATTATTGCAACACATAGTTCTAAAGGGGGCTTAAATGCTATCTATACCTTCAAATAACTTAACCCTAATGATCCCCCCCTCCCAATATTAATTAAACCCCCTTCCACTTACCATATTCAGTGGCCCTCATTTGGAGAAGATGCACTACAGGTTTGCAAGTAGACAGCTTTTGCATTCAGACCTATGAAGAATCCAGTACACCTGGCACTCTGCACCTTGACATTGCATTTCCCTGACAACCAGCATTCCTATCACTAAACCCCTGACTATGAACATCCCTGCCTCCCAACACCCCTCATACTATACCCCAATAGCCAAGACACTGAACGTTTTGGTCACCCAGTACTCCTACCACCAGTGGCGGCTGGTGCTCAATATTTTGGGAGGGGGGGCAAACAAACCCCCCCCCCCCCCCACCTGCACCACCGCCACCTAATCTTTTTGCTGGCTTGGTTGAATTACACATTATTTCATCTTATTTACAAAGTAAAGTGAACAGACTTCTTACAGAGAGAGCATGGGGGTGTGCACCTTCCTAATACATGCTAATACATGCAATCCTTCCTATATCACATCTATAGAGATCAGATAGAAGAGTTGCAGATATAAAGATACAATGTCACAGGGTCTTCTTACCAGGAAGAGGACTGATTACCGGACAGAAGACCTCAGCCGGGCCAGCGGTGCGGAGATGGAGGGAGAGGGATGTCTTCAGCAGAGAAATGTGCTCGGACACAGGGTCTTCTTACCGGGAATGGAAGAGGACTGATTACAGGACAGGAGACCTCTGCCGGGCTGGCGGTGCGGAGATGGAGGGAGAGGGATGAGCGGCAGTCACTTCTTCAGCAGAGAAGTGTGCTCGCACCAGCTAAACACATCAAAACTAAGCCCATCCACTCTTTCCTAGCAGCAGTAATACAAGTGCACCCTGCTCACCGGCCGACTCAGAGAGGCTCAGGCCTTGCGCTCCATCCACCTTGGGACCAGGATGAGTCAATCGAGAAACCCAAAGTGATGCAGCAGTTACGCTAAAAGCACTGGCCTACGTCCTACGAAACGCTCCAATCAGTAACCGCCACAGGAAATAATTCTGCGCCCCAACGACACTCTAAAGCGGGGATAGGCAACCTCAGCCCTCCAGCTGTGATGAAACTACAAATCCCACCATGCCTCTGCCTCTAGGAGTCTGGTATTGTCAGGGTCTTGCAATGTCTCATGGGACTTGTAGTTTCAAAACAGCTGGAGAGCCAAGCTTGCCTACCCCTGCTCTAAAGGAAGCCAATAGAGCTTCTTAGCTGCAATCACGTGATTGCAAAAATGTCATGCTTCCCATAGACACCTGTGTGTCCGGCGCCCTGCACACACTTAAAGGGACATTTAAAAAAAAAAATTATGATGAGTAGCTTTGGGGAGGGCAGCACCCCTGTGCCCCCTATTGATGGGCCGCCACTGCCTACCAATAAACATCTGATTATGAACCTCCCTGCCTCTTTAGCACCCCGACACAGCCCTGAACACCACTGGCAAACTTTCTGCTACTCAGGAACTCTGCCACTTCATACTCTACAACTGTTCCCTCTTAACACCATTGCAGGGACATGCACAGAGAATGAGAGGCTGAGTCTGGGGCTTCTGGGCTCTCTGCCCACATCTAACTACCTCTAATGACATGACCTCCTTCCCAGTGCAGCCTGTGCATTCAGATCATCTCCCAGAGACGCAAAAGATTTGCTTCAACTGCATGGAGACCCGATGGAAGACCCTCAAAACCAGATTTCTTCCAGTTGTCCTGAATGAATTCACAGCGATGCACTTGGAAACTAAACTGTATTATGAGGAAGTCAGACATTTTGGGGGTTGGCTTTACTAAAAGCAAATGAGCTCTTCATGAGATATAAAGGTATCCCTGCGCCACACAATAAATGAAGCGTATACTGCTGCAAACACTGAAGGTAATATCAGAACCCTAGTATAAAAATGCAATAAAAAGTAGCGATGCGCTGTAATCAAATAAACAATATGATAAAATAGTGAAAATGTACAAAATAAAGTGACCAAGTGCAGAATACCAGAATTGTTGATAAAGGCAGCAGGTATACAGTACAGAAAGTTGTATACCTGCTGCCTTTCATATACGAAAACAATAATAATATAAAGCATCACAAAGGTCCATGTAAATGCTATAAAATGCGAAATCCTCTTCTCATACAATGTGCACAAGTGAAATAAAGTGCAGAAATTTCTCTGGTAGACTTTTTATAAAGTGCAAGGTAGAAAGTGACTGTATATCTTCAGTGTCAAACAATCATGTAAAGTGCTGGTGACCACTCTCTTGAATGGAGTGAAAATAAATGGTGACTTCCTGTCTTCCTGTCCAGTGCAATGTAGTATATGGGTGTCCCCTTACCTTACTGCTGTAAGGTAACAGCATATAAGTGCATCTTTATGGGTAACCAGTGTATTCCCTTTGGATCTGGCAGCCTGCCAGTCTGGCATCTCCGGATCTGCTGGTGTATGTCTGTGTCTGCATTCAGAAGCCCCCTTTTTTTGCCATATACGGCTATATCAAATAAGCCTTTATTTCTGCACTTTATTTCACTTGTGCACATTGTATGAGAAGAGGATTTTGCATTTTATAGCATTTACATGGACCTTTGTGATGCTTGATATTATTATTGTTTTCGCATATGAGAAGAATTAGGACAGTATGTGACACTTTTACATACTGTATACCTGCTGCCTTTGTCAACAATTGAAGTTACCTATTGTTGATCGGTTATAGGTATCGCCTCTATCTATTTGGTATTCTGCACTTGGTCACTTTATTTTGCACATAAGCGCTACTTTTTATTGCAAATAAGCTCTTCACTTTGCATGAGAACTTGCCTCAGAACTTAGTGAAGGAAATTAAACTTTGCTGACTTCCATCATCCAATCATGTCTAAGAAAAAATGCTGTTTTTTTAAACTGTTCCTTGCACGTGATTGGGTATTCTTTGCAAAGTGAAACTTCACCACATTCACTAAGGTCTAGGGCAAATTCCCATACAAAGTGCAACTTCCCATGCAAAATCAACAGACTATTTGCCTTTAGTAAATCAAGCCCCCCAGTCACTGGGGGCATGGTGCATATTGTGTGTGTTCCCAAAGGAAGAGGGAGTATACATTTTCTGCCTAAGGGGAAAAAGGAGATCAAACACTGAAATGTATTACAAACCTTCTCACCAAATCCATTACAACCGAGGCCTTCCAATGTGTTAGCCACCATGTAGAAGTCCATCAAACATCAAAGTATTAAAATGGAAATGCATACAGTATATGTTCATCTGGTAATTATATGTATGCAGCCATGAGAAGCAGTAGAGGCAGGTTGGTGACATGACTTTAAAGCCCCATACACACGGTCGGATTTTCCGACGGAAATGTCCTATCGGACAATGTTGTCGGAAATTCCGACCGTGTGTAGGCTCCATCGGACATTTTCCATCGGATTTTCCGACGGACAAAGTTTTATCTCCTGCTCTCAAATTTTCCGACAACAAAGTCCTATCGGACTTTTTCCGATCGTGTGTAGCGAATTCCGACGGACAAAGTGCCACGCATGCTCAGATCACATTACAAGACCAAAGCTATTGGCTACTAGCCTCTACGTAGTCCCATCGTAGGCAACAAATGTCACCACGTTCAGAATGATCGGATTTTCCGTCAACTTTGTCCGACCGTGTGTATGCAACATTAGTGTCGGACTAAATCCGTCGGAAAAAATCCGATGGATTTTGTGGTCGGATTTTCCGACCGTGTGTACGGGGCATAATCGTTGCAGCCTGGTCCTCAGCAGAATGAGATCATCTGACTATTTACTCTGCTCTCTCCTCCTGTTAGCATGTTCCTTCTTAGCACACATTCATGCAGCTGTCATGATTACTGTCCTTCTCTCCCCTACTTCAGGGCTTCAGAAGAGGCTGATACCAAGTCAAATCTGGTTACAACAGTTGAATACAAAAATGCAGTTAATACATTTTATTGAATATATAACTGTACTAATTGGCGTTTCATAGGATTTCAGATTTCTGTTAATATTTGCCTGCAATTTAGTGTCTGTTACATGGAGACAGTTCATTTCCGAATGCAAAGTTTCAAAAAAATGCTCTTTCCATCAGGTCACACACAACCCTTTTTGCAGACCTGGTGATTTGTCTGTTAACTAATTGTTTGAATTCCCATTGGCTTTATACTTTGTGGATGTATTGACCTCAAATACTACATTTTGTCAAAGATTTGGCTAACATTGCATCCCAACCACATGTCAGCTAAGTGTTTTATACAACTGCTATAGATCTCATTATTTATGATACAATCCAGATGCCACAAGGTGATGACTTATACAAGGATATAAAACTCTGAAAATAATATATTGATTAGGTTGGAATTTGGTTAAAGGTAAAGATAAGATGAAGCAAGTTTATGACCAACTAAGCCTTGTGGTTCAGAGCTGTCACAAAAATCGGGTAGAATCAATGATTACAGCATGGCATGCCAACAAGCTGAAATGGATTTACAGTATATAAAAGAGTTCACATCCTATGTAGAGGAAATTAGATGTGAAGATAGGCAAGGCTTAAAGGAATTAAAGGCTGGAGTCTATAAAGCATTGGATCTGTGCCAGAGTACATTAGACTCTGCTCAACACATTTAATAAAATACCAGAAAAGATGCTTATTAATTTGAACAAGGGCTTGCATAATAAATCTTGCTGGCATTCACATGCTGCATTTCTTGGGTTTGCTTTTATGAAATCATTTATTTATGTCAAACAGTGTTTCAGTGCTTTATTAGATGCATAGAACTATCCAAAATAAATACAGGAATCTTTATGATGAAAGAAAGGGGTTCGCTAGGTGGTTAATGATATGTTCTGCCTTCTAGAACAGAACCTGTCTGTTTTCTGTTGCTCTAATTAAAAATAAAATGCTCCCTTCATAAAGAAAATGTATTCCAAGAAAGAATTGAGGATGCCATTGCTGACCTTATGAAAATTCCTGTTGCCCGGATGTCATGCTGAATCAGTGGTCAATGACCTGGAATCAGTTTGCAAGCTCTGACTTCAAGCCCAACCAACTGCATCTTAATTTAAAAAAAAACATTCCCCTGGTAGTTTAAATAAAAATTCATCTCTCTCTGCAATACTTACCATATCTCTGGTGCTGTACCCTACAGTCTCACTGCTCTGCGACCCATTGCTGGTCCTTTCTGGAGTTGAATGATGTCAAGTAGCATTCAAACCCCTTCCAGTAAGGACCGGAATTTAATGCACTGCAAGGAAATGTCATGCAGGTCCGCCCATGACAGTGTGTCAGGTTACACAGCAAGCTAGGAGAGAGTTAACAATTTTAGGGGTGGGCAGCTGGGAGAGCTGGGAGGAGCGGCCATATAAAAGAGAGGGGCGGAGCCGGGAGGTCAGTGCGGGAAAGACAGAGCACGAGGAGGCAGGTTTTTCACTCTGCTCCTCAGTGCTTCCAGAAAACATGGCCGACGGAGGGGATTTTGCGGTGATCGTGAGGGCGGCGGCGGCGCAGCAGGGACCCGGATGGGTCATGGAACAGATAGCAGCAGCCCTGGATGGCTCAGGAGGGGGATCAAGAGACCAAGCAGCAGTGAGTGAAATCCAAGATGGCGGCGCCGGACAGCGTGCCCGAGTGTCCAGGGCGCCGGAGCGCTACTCTCCAGGGGCCACAGCAGGACCTTCAAGACTGGTAAGGAGCCCGAGGGGGGAGCGATCCACCCCCCCAGCCAAAAGAGTGCAGAGGGACAGCGCTGGAGGGTCACACAAGCAGGCAGGACTCAGGCCTGGGGGGGGGAGGGGGGGCGAGGGGCCGACCAGGGAGAGGATCCTCAACATCAGATGGCAGTGCTACAACAGCCTCAGCAGCCCCAGCACCTGCACACGTGGTGGGGGGCAGTAGGAACACTGGGGGGAGGGGGGGGGGGGGGGCCCGCGGCAAGGGGGAGGAAGATGGCCGGCGCATCAGGCTCTTCAGGGACCACGTCCGCCCCAGCAGCTCTGCACGAGCAGGGGGGAGGGGATTCAAGGGCCACTCGGGCAACGGCCAGGAGGGGGGTCACACCCCCCGGACATGCCTTTTCAGCGAACCCCCCAGAGGCTCTGCACGAGTCGGGGGGGGAGGACGGAAGGGTCAGAGGGTCATCACGGGTGGGGGGGAGGGGGACCCACTCAGCACAACGGGCAAGGGATGGCGGGACGCCACCAGCAAGCACGGCTGTGACCCGAGTCAGCAGGAGCGGAGCCCGAACCGGCCCACCTGCGCATGCGAGTTTGGATCAGCCAGGGACCAGCCAGCAGCCCGAAGTGAGAACGGGCAGGCGGGATCGTAACTCTTACAGGACCCCCTCCCCTAGGGTGCGTGCCTTGTCTTTTACACAGGAGGACGTTTCTCGGTCCGAAGGTGAATTGTCGGAAGAGGAGGAGGAGCTCAGTCGCCCTATCCCGCCGGTGGAGGCCCGTACAGCGGCTGTGGGAATCCCGCCCGGTCAGCCCGGTAAGTCCACTGACAATATTTCCTTTGTAAAAGTTTTACAATCCCTGTTAGGGACAGGTAACAGTGGGGGAAGCCCAGGGATACCTCCCGCATAGTCGTTGGCAGAGACGGACCAACCGCGAGCGGTGAGCGGGAGGGCGGATACTAGTCCTGGGCAACTGCAGGAATTGTTGGAAGGGTTAAAGGTGCTGATAGGCCGTTTTGGTGAGAGGAGGGATGCTCCAGCAGGAGGGGTGAGTATGGAAGTCGGTGAAGTGGGGGCTGGGGTAACAGTCGGGGGAGGGGTGGCGGCAGAGGCCACGGCAGGAAGTCAGCCGACCTCCGGTGTGGTGGGAGCAGAGAAGGGGAATGAGGTGGAAAAAGGGGAAAAGGAACAGACGGTGAGGGATGACATAGTACGGATGGCCGATGCAGCAAAATGCGAGGTCTATGTCTGTTTTGAAGGACCGCTCGGGGCCCATTTAAAGCAGGAGGTCAGGGAGAAGATTTGGAAGGGGGAGTATGTGGAGATTTTCTCTTTGCTCCCCCTGGAAAAATTCAACCTGGACAGGGTAAAACCGGATAGTAGCAAAAAGGATGATGAGGAAAAAAGGAGGTATAGGCTCATTCCGAGGACTTTCGCCAATTGGCTCCAGGCGTTTGCCATTTTGGCGGGAGTGATTGGGGAGAAGAACCCTGAACATTGTTCAGCGTTGTTCTGCTACATGGACGCAATTGGGGAGGCTTATCGGGTGTACGGTGGAACGGCGTGGCTGCGGTACGACGAGCAGTTCCGTCAGCGTAGGGCTGTACGCCCGGCTTTAAGGTGGGATCACAAGGATATTAGCCTCTGGATGAAGCTGATGGCGTCGGCTAAGACGCCGACTCAGACATTTCAAGGGGGGGCCGGAGGCAGCCAGGCCTCGGGACCTCCGGCCGGTAAGAAGTGGGGGGTATGCTGGCAATTTAATGAGGGGGCCTGTAAGTTTGGAGGAACCTGTAAATTCAAGCATGAATGTTCAGGATGCGGGGGGGGTCACACCCTCGCCAGATGTTTTAAAAAAGGCAAGCGGGGAGGGGAATCTGGCCACAAGAGGGACGACGCCGGTGATGTGGGAAAGGATGCAACCTTTCCTAAATAGATATCCAGATAGGGGGGCGGCGGTTTTGCTGAGCAGGGGTTTCAGGGAGGGTTTCAAGATTCCGTGTAATTTGTCAGTGATTCCACCACTGGCCAAGAACTTGAGATCAGCCCTGCAACACCCTGAGGTAGTGTCAGAGAAGCTCTCCAAGGAAGTGGGGTTGGGTAGAATGGCGGGACCTTTTAAGGTTAAGCCGTTAGAGGACCTGGTGGTGTCGCCGTTAGGCGTGGTACCCAAGAAAGAGCCGAACAAGTTTCGGCTCATTCACCATTTGTCGTTCCCAAAAGGGGGCTCGGTCAATGACTTCATAGACCCAGATGAGTGTACGGTGTCTTACACGTCATTCGACGCCGCAGTGCGTTGGGTGCGGCGGTACGGGAAAGGGGCGCTAATGGCGAAATCTGACGTGGAAGCAGCATTTCGGCTATTACCGGTACACCCGGAGAGCTTTCGGTTATTGGGCTGTTGCTGGGAGGGTGAGTTTTATGTTGATCGGTGTTTACCGATGGGATGTTCCATTTCTTGCGCCATGTTTGAGGCGTTTAGTTCCTTCTTGGAATGGGTAGTGAGGGACGTGACAGGGATCGATTCTGTCATCCACTACCTGGATGATTTCTTGTGCGTGGGTCCTCCGTCTTCCAATGTGTGTGCGATACTGTTGTCCACGTTGCAGCACATTGCGGACAAATTTCGGGTGCCATTGGCAGCCGATAAAACGGAGGGCCCGCGGACAGAGTTGAGTTTTTTGGGCATAGTAATAGATTCCAGGGCCATGGAATGTAGACTGCCGGAAGAGAAGGTGGTGGATTTGAGGAAAATGGTGGGAGAGGTTTATGGTTGGAAAAAAGTTCAGTTGCGCACGTTACAATCGTTGTTGGGAAAGTTGAATTTTGCGTGCAGGATTATTCCCATGGGTAGGATATTTTGTAGGCGGTTGTCGGCAGCGACTAAGGGGGTGCGAATACCGACACATTTCATTAGGCTTAACAAGGAACATAGAGAGGATTTGAAGATATGGGATCAGTTCCTGGAAGGTTACAATGGCAGGGCGGTTTGGATGTCGGGACCGGTCAGTAACTTTGATGTGGAGCTGGTGACAGACGCCGCTGGATCTACAGGTTATGGGGCCTTCTTCCAGGGACAGTGGAGTGCGGAACCTTGGCCGCAATCATGGTTACAGGTGGGTTTTCAGAAAAACTTGGTACTGCTGGAACTGTTTCCGGTGGTGCTGGCTTTGGAGTTGTGGGGGGAGTCGTGCACGAACCTCAAGTTGAGGCTGAACTGCGATAATATGGGGGTGGTGCAGGTGATCAACAACATGTCTGCGGCTTCTCCTCCTGTCATCAGATTGATGAGACATCTGGTGTTGCGTTGCATGCGGTTGAACATCTTTTTGTATGCTGTTCACATCCCGGGTGTTGAGAACACTTTAGCTGACGCCTTGTCTCGCTTTCAGTGGGACAAGTTCAGGGAGCTGGCGCCGACAGCAAGAGCGGAGGGTGTTCCATGCCCGGGCTGGATGTGGGAGTTAGCATTGGAACCGCGGCAGAGTGGATACGGAGGTCTGTAAGTGAGTCTACATGGCTGGCCTACTCTAAAGTGTGGAAGGAATGGACTGACCTTCGGGGTAGGGCACAAGCCGGGGGGGAAGACCCGGGAGACAGGTTGTTATTGCTGGATTGGGTGGCCAGGGATATGGAAATGGGAAAATCTGTGTCGGCTATTGAAAAGAGGATGGCAGGGCTTACGTTTTGGTTTAAATTGAGGAGAAGGGAGGATCTAACGAAGGATTTCTGGGTGAAGCAAGCCATAAAGGGGTATCGGAAGTTGCATAGGAGTAAAGACAAGCGGCGCCCCATCACATTTGGGAACTTGTTGGATATAAGTGTACAGCTAAAAGGGGTGTGTCAGTCAGCCTACGAGGTGAGGTTGTTTTCAGCTGCATTTGCATTGGCATTCTTTGGAGCGTTCCGTATTGGGGAATTGGTCAGCCCATCAAAAGAGGTGGCGGGGGGCTTGATGGTTCAGGATGTGGAAGTAAAGGACGATAGGGTCATGGTCAGGTTGAGAAGATCAAAAACAGACCAAAGAGGACGAGGGACGCAGGTGAGTTTGTATGCTGTACAGGGGTGCGGTGTTTGCCCTTTATTAAAGGTGACGAAGTTCCTGGCAGTAAGACCAGGGGGGGAGGGTCCGCTGTTGATACATGCGGATGGACGGTACTTGTCAAAATTTCAGTTTGTGGCGGTGTTGAGAAAGTGTTTGGGGAGGTTGGGATTGGATAGCAACGCCTACGCTTCACACTCCTTCCGCATTGGGGCAGCTACGGAAGCCGCCAGGTGTGGGTTGGATGAAGCGGATGTGCAAAAGTTAGGGAGATGGGAATCTCAGCGATTCCGCAGTTATGTTCGGCCACAGTTGGTGTGTGAATAATATAAAAAAAAAAAAAAAAAAAAAAAAAGTTTGGTTGTGGTTTTAATTAAAGTGCCAATAGTAAGATTGGTGGGTATGTAGGGGTACTGCATAATGTGGATGTAGTATGGGGTGTGGTGCGTGTAACGTTGTTCTTGTTGTTACAGATGCAGGGCGACAACTCCTTGTATGGATCCTCGGCCATTCTTACGTGTGCTGGGGTGCCAGAAGGGGGGACGTGAGACCAGGTGGGAGACAGCTGGGCATATCCAGGAGGGATGCAGTTATCAGGTGGTTAGGTAGGCCTGGTATGATGTGGGGCAGGGTGGTCCCGGAGGTTGAGAGATACGCCTGGCTAGATAGACCACCTGAAGTGTTGGTCATTCATGCAGGCGGCAATGACTTGGGTGTAAGGACCGTGAGGGACTTGATAGCTGATATCAAGGCGGACATTATGTTCCTCCGGGCCACTTTCCCGGGCACCATTCTGATTTGGTCGGATATGGTAGCCAGGACCAACTGGCGCATGGCCAGGTCGGTGTTTAGGATTAATAAAGCCAGAATCCGGGTCAATAAAGTGGTGGGACGGTTCATAGCATGGCAAGGTGGCCTAGTGGTTCGCCACCGGGAGTTGGAAGTAAATGTTGGTATGTACTTGAGGCGGGATGGAGTGCATCTTACAGATGTGGGCATTGACCTCTGGTCATTGGGTCTGCAGGAGGGTATTCAGGCGGCCCTGCGGGTGTGGAGGTGCCATCAAGGGTGAGGGGATCCCCCTTTCAGGCTGTGGCGTTAGTTGTTTGTTGGTCAGTGACGGCAGCAGTTATACTGGTGGTAAGTGGGTGGGGGGCTCATCAATAGATGGCCCCTCCTTGTTACATCAAACGTTGTTGATGTCCAATGGTTTTGTGCACTGCGGGTATGTTGGTTATCGGGCGGTACGGTAGAGACCCATTGGTTTCTTTTGCCCGCAGTGCCCCCTTGTGTTGATATCAGTGGATATCAGGTTGTGTGTATAAGCACTTAGCTCCGTCACTGACCAACGTGGATATAGGGGTTTAACCTGTTTTGTTTTGTTTTCAGCAAGGGGTCTGAAAGTGTTATTGTTTATTGTTATTGTTATTTATGTTTAATTTTCTAATAAGAAACTGGAGTTCTTATTATTGGTTATTTAAATAAATTAGCTGTTATGGCCATTTTACTCCATAACCGGTGTGGTCTCTCATTTATTAATTAAGTCAAGTTTATGGGGTTTTATGGTTACAGCTAAGGGGTTTTATCGTGACTACACTAGTCATGTAAGTCCAGGACAGGACATGCCCCCCGAGGGTTATCCCGGGTGCACAAAATAATCATTGCAGTATTACCAGCAGCATTGCGGACCACCAACTGCTGGAATAGCAAGAAACAGAAGAAAACCTGTAACATTGCATCATAAACAGAATGAAAACCGATAGAAAAGAGAAATATATCTATACTGTACTGTAGCACTGACCCCGAAGGAGCTGCTGGTTTTTGTTGGGCTTACCGTTACCTCACCTGTTCACTGTGTCCGTCTCAGGGGTCCTGTAAAAAGGGTTGGTCAAAGAATAGTGCTCCGACACTTATGCCCCGTACACACGGTCGGAAATTCCGACCACAAAATCCGTCGGATTTTTTCCGGCGGATTTTGTCCAACACTGGCGTTGCATACACACGGTCGGACAAAGTTGTCGGAAAATCCGATCATTCTGAACGTGGTGACGTTCATTGTGTACGACGGAACTACGTAGAGGCTAGTAGCCAATAGCTTTGGTCTCAAAATTTGATCTGAGCATGCGTGGCACTTTGTCTGTCGGAATTCTCTACACACGATCGGAAAAGGTCCGATCGGATTTTGTTGTCGAAAAATTTGAGAGCAGGATCCGATGGATCCCACACACGGGCGGATTTTCCGACAACATGGTCAGAATTTCCGACCGTGTGTACGGGGCATTAGTCCTTTTTCTGGATGTTTATTTAACAAAAACACACACTTTTGCAATAGAGGGGTAGAGGATAAGGGCTATTCAGGTACCTTTGTAGTTTTGCGGGTTAGAGGTATTTCCTTGATCCAGAGGACAAACAACTTCCACAGGCTGGAGCCAGCAACCACCGGATAGGTCCCTCTCCTGACCTAGTAGCCGATGAGATGCTCGGTCAAAGTCTCTGCCACAGACTTGACAAGTTTAGCGATCTTGTTGTGCAATCCTCTGCCACATGAAGGCACAATAAGATTCTTAATGCAAAGTTAAAGATTTTCCCCACAGTACCTGGTTCTTTCAGCCGACCCGGCGATACTGTGTGGTAGATAACCCAGGATGCATCCTCCAACTGAGTTTCCAGGCTTTTCCATGAGGTGCGCGCCTTGTTGCTCTGTCCTCTTCCGAAAAGTCCTCCCCTGGATCCTCCTGTTGCGTGGCTCCTCCCCTCAGGCAAGACAGCACAGGACCATCTCTGGATCAGTAGGCCCCAGAGCTTCTGGGCCTACTTTTCAGTTGCAGAGCCTCAAGCCAGCCGGCCCCGAGACATTGAATAAGGCAGCACACACCTTAGGCCAGGAGGGCCATGAGGTCGGGATAACGAACCCCAGAAAATGGCGTTGGTACCTTATGTACCCTTACCAAGAATGCTCAGCGGGTAGACCACTACCTCCGGGCTGTTTCTGAGTAAAAGGGTACCCAATACATTTAGCTTGTTGCATTTCTAACACTTACCGGTGGTGACAGCGACACCCACGGCCAAGTGGAAATTAACACAACCCAGCCAAACTGGTACAGAAGCCAGAACTTTAGTATAATTATTCTGAGCCAAACTGCAGCTTCAGACAACTTAAATTTACAAAATAATAGCGTCTGCTCAGTAGGAGCAGGGTACTACATATAAATATATATATATATATATATATATATATATATATATATATATATACACTATATTACCAAAAGGATTGGGATACCTTGGCTCTACTGGGAAGGCTGTCCACACGGTTTAGGAGTGTGTCTATGGGTATGTTTGACTATTCTTCCAGTAGTGCTTTTGTGAGGTCAGGCACTGTTGGCTGAGAAGGCCTGACTCGCAGTCTCCACTCTAATTCATCCCAAAAGTGTTCTATCGGGTTGAGGTCAGGACTCTGTGCAGGCCAATCAAGTTCCTCCACCCCAAACTCGCTCATCCATATCTTTATTGACCTTGCTTTGTGCGCTGGTCCAAATCATTTGGTTGAGGGGAGATTATGGTGTGGGGTTGTTTTCCAGGGGTTGGGCTTGGTGAACAGAACTCTTAAGGTGTCATCATACCAAGACATTTTGGTCTATTTCATGCTCCCAACTTTGTGGGAACAGTTTGGGGATGGCCCCTTCCTGTTTCAACATGATTACGCACAAGTGCACAAAGCAAGGTCCATAAAAACATGGATGGGCGAGTTTGGAGTGGAGGAACTTGACTGGCCTGCACAGAGTCCTGACCTCAACCTGATAGAACACCTTTGGGTCAAATTAGAGTGGAGAGCCAGGCCTTCTCATCCACATCAGTGCCTGACCTCACAAATGCTCTTCTGGAAAAATGGTCAAACATTCCCATAGACACACTCCTAAACCCAGAAGAGTTAAAGCTTTTATAGCTGCAAAAGGTGGGCCAACTCAATATTGAACCCTACGAAATAAGACTGGTATGTCATTAAAATTCTTGTGCGTGTAAAGGCAGGCATCCCAATACTTTTGGTAATATAGTGTGTGTGTGTATATATATATATATATATATATTTATATATATATATATACATTTTTTTAAATAAAGGTAGCAGGAATGTTTTGATGGAGGAGATGGAGTTGCTCGGCCTGTAGTTGGGCTTTCACTCTCACTTTATGATTTGCACCCTTGTTCGTAGTCAGCGGTTTAGAAATGTAGAGCACCCTCTTAGGGACCATAGTTTAATTACACCCTCTGAGTATGACTCAGGGCCCAAACACCCAATAATACTGCATTGTCCACTCTGACAAGGAATTAATGACACCAATTTAAATGGCAGCTTACACTAGGATAACAATCCAGCAAGAAATAATAAAAAAAATAATACAAACCCCTAACTCTATACAGAGACCTACTACACTAAGGCCGCATACACACAAGCGGACTTTCCCGCGGGATTGTCTGCCGGACTAGAGTCCGCCGGACAATCCGCCCGTGTGTGGGCGCCGGCTGACTTTTTCCTCCCAAAAGTCCGGCGGTCTGTGTGTTAGTCCGCGGGACTTTTGAAATGAACGGACTTGCCGACACACGATCGGAAAGTCCGTTCATTTAGAACGTGACTGCAGGTAGACGGGACTAGCGAAGGTAGTGAATGCCGCGGTGCTAGCCCCGTCACCTGGTATGGATTTAAAGGGGAATCCCTACGCCGAAAAAACGTTGTGGGGGCCCCCCCAATGCCATCTCAGAACCTTATCCGAGCACGCAGCCCGGCTGGTCAGGAAAGGGGGTGGGGACGAGCGAGCGCCCCCCCCCCCTGAGCCGTACCAGGCCGCGTGCCCTCAACATGGGGGGTGCCCTAGGGAAAGGGGGCCCTGCGGCCCCCCCACCCCAGAGCACCTTGTCCCCATGTTGATGAGGACAAGGGCCTCTTCCCGACAACCCTGGCCATTGGTTGTCGGGGTCTGCGGGCGGGGGGCTTATCGGAATCCGGGAGCCCCCTTTAATAACCATGTGACATGAGCCCCCTGTCCCTATATAAGTCACAACACCGCGTGTCTCTGCCATTCCGGCCAGAGAGAACGACGAGTCAACATCGGAAGAAGAAGACAACGACGCAGAAGGCGCACAAGGCGGTGACAGGGGCAAGAAGAACCGAAGAGCGGGGACAAGACCACCGAAGGCGGAACGAGACGCCCAGGCGACGACGGCAGCGACGAAGAAGAAAGTCGGGCTCCTCCGCTTGTGAAAGAGCTAGGTAAAAGAGCAGAAGAGAGCTGAGGAGTCCGGCAAGAAGACCCCCCAAGACGGAAGAAGACCCCCGGAGCTGTACAATAAAATGTTTTACAAAAATTGTGTGTTTTTTTATTTACACTTTTACACCTTAGGTGAATGGGTA
The DNA here is from genome assembly GCA_028564925.1 of Lithobates sylvaticus. Taxonomy (NCBI): domain Eukaryota; kingdom Metazoa; phylum Chordata; class Amphibia; order Anura; family Ranidae; genus Lithobates; species Lithobates sylvaticus. The sequence continues at coordinate 655,774,061 of CM053026.1, forward strand.
GGGGTACATCGTACCCCATACTCATTCACATAGGGTGGGGGGCCGGTATCTGGGGGCCCCCTTATTAAAGGGGGCTCCCGGATTCCGATAAGCCCCCCGCCCGCAGACGCTGACAACCAACGGCCAAGGTTGTCGGGAAGAGGCCCTTGTCCTCATCAATATGGGGACAAGGTGCTTTGGGGTGGGGGGGGCGCCGGGCCCCCCTTTCCCCAGGGCACCCCCCATGTTGAGGGCACGCGGCCTGGTACGGCTTAGGAAGGGGGGGTTGCTTGTCCCCACCCCCTTTCCTGGCCGGCCGGGCTGCGTGCTCGGATATGGGTCTGAGATGGATTTGGGGGGGGACCCACACGCCATTTTTTTCGGCGTAGGTATGCCCTTTAAATCCATACCAGGTGACGGGGCTAGCGCGGCGGCATTCACTGCCTTCGCTAGTCCCGTCTACCTGCAGTCACGTTCTAAATGAACGGACTTTCCGATCGCGTGTCGGCAAGTCCGTTCATTTCAAAAGTCCCGCAGACTTTTTCCCGCGGATTGTCCACCGGAAAAGTCCGGGCGTGTGTGGGCAAGTCCGGCGGACCTCCGCTGGAAAGTCCCGCGTTTTGTCCGCTGGACTAGGTCCGGCGGACAATCCCGCCAGAAAGTCCGAGCGTGTGTACGCCGCATTAGGATACCAGAATTGAATAATTTCCTCAAATAGAACAAGAAAAATAAATATTTTGACAGAGAACAACAATTATATTTTGATTGGTTGGGGCCCTTATGGTGGTGCACGTCTAATGGAGTTCACTGTTTACTCTTGGTCAAAAATCAGTAGGCCGTTAATCAGATTAAACAAATGGGTGCTAATGCAGATTACAAAAATCTGTTTCAGTAGTGTAAAAAGTTTAGTGAACAAAACAAAAACAACAGGTGGGAGGAGAAAGGGAGATTATCCATGTAATATTATGAAGGTTTGGGTGGAGAACTAGCAAAGTTATTGCAATAATCTGCAAGTGGTCTGATTGGCTGGGTGGGTTCTTGAAGGGATGGTAGAAGCAAATTGTGGTAAACTGTACTGTATCAGTTAAACAATGGAAAGAATGGGTTAGCAACCCTCTTACCAGCTCCTGAGCTTTTGTGGTAGGTCCTGTCAGTGGAGGGGCCCCTCAAATTCTGATGCACTGTCCTTGAATAGACTTGTTTGGATCTTCTGCACCTAATCTGTGTCTTGGTTTGTCTGAGGGGACAGACCAGCGACTTTGCTGTGCAATTCCTGAACACTGCAGGTAGACCAGCAGCTCTGCGCTAAGCTTTGGATGTGACTACAAACAGGTGGGCAATGCCCCCCTCTATCACTGGGCTGTGCGAGAAACAGGTGTTTCAGACTCCATACTCTGCTTCCCCCTTTGTCTCTGTGATCAGGTGCCAAGTGGCCCCCAGTTTTCCCTGGTGGCTTTGTAAAAGTCTTCCTCTCTCCCCCTCTTTTGTTGCAAAGACCCCTGGGAGCTGTAGCTACTTTCCGAGCAGAAAGTAGTCCCACCAAAATCTGATGGAACTATATATCCCATGATTCTTCTCTTCAACACTCTCCTCCTCTTGGCATCTGGTCTAAATCAGTCAGGAAGGGACAATAGAAGTCAATGAGAACTTAATAGTATCTTACTGATACCAAGTTAATCATAATGTTGTAACAATGTGGGAGCAATTGACAATTGAGGTTTCTGGTACATAGCAATTGTTTGCTATTGATGGACAGATCTAAACTCAGGTGGTGGAGAACATAAGTATCGAGTATCTGATTACAGACTTCTATCTCATTGAGCATATGATCAGATCATGTCTTTTATTACCTAGCCAATGTCTTTTTATTATGAGGACATAAATAGCAGCTGTCTCTTCTTAACATGCCACTGACTCATTTTATAGCACATTACTTGACTGATAATGTTTTTTTTGATGCAGTTTGTGACCTTCTATACTAAGAGCATTGTAAAGATTAGCCCCAAAATGCATTAATTATAATAATTCCTTAACTAATACTTGTGGTGGTCTATTTCTTGGCAGAAAAGAACCTAAGAGTACAAACCCACTAGGGAGTGACTTTCTGAAGGGCTTAGAAATGGTATGTTGCCAAATCAAAGATGTTTAAAAATGGCTGTTAAAATTATTTATTGTAATATTGAATCTGAGTGTTTTTGTGGTTATCAAAATGGGTTTACATATGTTCATAGCAACTAAACACAGACGATTGTAGGATCCTGGAAAAAAACTAAAAAAAAAAGCCTTCCCCCAGAGTGAAACATAGATCACTAGAATTATGCTCAATGAATATTTACCTAATATCTAAAGTAGAAAAAATAGGCAAAACTTTTTTACATTTTGGATAGAGTAAATGAGGTTTATTTTTGCCCTGTGTCTTCCATTGGGGGATCTACCTTCACTTCCTGTCCCATAGCCAAAACAAGAATTGAGAGAAAATCCCAAATTAAAGTGTTACTAACCCAACAACAGTGAAATGAGTCTGTATATGCAGTAAAGCATGCTTGTTATACTTGTGGAACCTAAAGGGTTAATCCTCTGCATTGTGTAAAAATGCTGTTTGATTGAAAATATAGTTCTCTGATCCTCTCCTTCTTCCACAGTTCCCAAACCATCTCCTGATAAAACAAAGCCTTGGGGGCAAGCTGCACATGCTCAGCTTGGTGTGTATTGCTAGAGAGTTTTTTATTTCTTGGGAGAGTGCATGTGATCAGCACAGGGCCAATCAGCACTGTCCAGACAAAGGGTCAGGGGTCCTGTAGCCTGATAGGACAATCATGGGAGAATGAAAACTCCTCCTACAAGCTTTAACCAGACACTGATAGAAGCCACAAGACTGTTCTTACTGTTGATAAGAAAAGGTGTTTAGCCGTTTAAAAAAAACTATTGCATTTCAATGTTCTGTGTACTTTGGGAGACCAGATATAGTTAATGCAAGGTCTTGGGTTTAGACACTTTAAGGGAATCTCTCCCCCCCCCCCCCCCCCCAGGTCACCAGAACTAGTGTCCCCATTGGAAGATTTCCCCTCTATTACTTTCCCCTCTATTCACCGCTCCTAAACCGCTCCTACCCATTGAAATCAATGGGGCAGCACGGCTATACCGCAGCAGCGCTTTGCAGGAGGTTTTAACCCTTTTTCGGCCGCTATTGGGTGTTAAAACCGCACCGCTAGTGGCCGAATCCCGCCGCTAAAACGACAGTAAAGCAGCGCTAAATATAGCGCTACTTTACCGCTGATGCTGCTCCCGCCCCAGTGTGAAAGGGGCCTAAGAGTCTAAGATCCTTGTGATCGTCTTCAATAGCTGCCTCCCATATACTATTCCTATGCCTAAAACTCTGTTGCTACTTATTGATTGACCTCTAACCAGGCCAGTTGAGACGTGCTCTCTAACAGGCCCTATCATACCTTAACCCCCTCCTTCCAACCTATACATTCTCTCATACCCCTTTACTCCTGGTTTTCTATCCACTATAGACGCTATCCATTCCTTCACCTCCACCTGGTTACTACTCTTTACTCCCCTATATAAAATAAATAAATGATATACTGTATGTGTGTACTAGTCTAGCAAAATGGCATATGCCCCAGTATCTGGATGACTGTGATGGCAACCATTACCACCTTTTTTTATTAAAATTAAAAAAATGGACAAATATAAATACAGATATATGTCCTTACTTAAAAGAAAAAGAGGGGTTTGAACAGCTCTGGGTTTGGTTTTGTAGGCTCATCTGATCCCATGGACCAAGTGTGTTCCCATGTCGCTTTTACTGCTGTTGCTAAGCCTGCTCCATCCTAAAGCCCCATACACACGGTCGGATTTTCCGATGGATTCTGTCCTATCAGACAATGTTGTCGGAAATTCCGACCGTGTGTAGGCACCATCGGACAGTTTCCATCGGATTGTCTGACGGACAAAGTCCTATCTCCTGCTGGATAGATTTTTTGACAACAAAGTCCGATCACACCAAATCCGATCGTGTGTAGCGAATTCCGACGGACAAAGTGCTACGCATGCTCAGATCACATTACAAGACCAAAGCTATTGGCTACTAGCCTCTACGTAGTCCCGTCGTAGGCAACAAACGTCACCACGTTCAGAATAATCAGATTTTCCGACAACTTTGTCCGACCGTGTGTACGCAAAACCAACATCGGACAAAGTACGACGGACATGATCCGACGGACCTGGTCCTCGGATAATCCACGCGTGTGTATGGGGCTTAAGGCTTAGCACTGAAATGGCAGTTCACTGTTCCAGTACAATATGGGGGAAATAGCTATTGAGCTTATTTAAAAAGGCAAATTCTTACTTCAGCTTGTAGTAGAATGCCCCTGAATTCTGTTATGATTTGTATGGGTCATAGCTTGTATTTTTACATGTTTAGGATATTCCCCCAAAGATTATTATCATGTGTACATCTCTTTGCAGGATGATCCTCTGATGGATGACATCATAAAAGAAGTAATGAGTGCAAATTTTTCTTACCAACCCCAAAAGAGGGATCCGGCTATAACAGAGTATCCTTTACTTGTCATTATAAGCAGATATTAGCTTTCATAAATTATTGTATACTCTGTCTTTGGTGCACTCTTATCAGTTAGCATTGTTCCTAGGACTATGAATTGAGCTTTATAACTTTTGTGTGTATTTCTACTGTAATTTTCAGTTGTTGTGAAGGATCATTGAAAGATAAAAATGTAAATTAGTAGATGACATTCTACCTAGTACTGTATGTCTTTTTTTGTATTGTACGCACTTGTACTTTGTATTTTAAGTTAATTTTCTTTCATCAAAATTACTCCAAGACGAATACAAAAGCTGAAATTGGAATCATCTAGAGATCATGTTATCCTTCTTACAAAAGAGGAAATTATTCTTGAGGTTGGTACTCTAAATTAGGTATTCGGCTCTATGGTATGGTACATGTAAGTAATTTTATTGTTCTTTTGTATAAACTATTTTTTAATTGCTAATCTGATACCTGATTATGGTTTGTTTTGAACATATTAACCTTAGCATTAGTGCACCTGTAGGCTGGTGAAGTTAGCCTTTTTGCCTGTAGGTGGCTTATTACATGGGAAGGGGAATCTCATACGCAAATTGATCCCTTTTCTTAAAATTTGGGCGATTCAACAGGGACTGGGTGAATTTTGATCCATGTGTGGGCAGTCAATGCCGCAGGCTATAGCCGCAGTGCAGATCAATGTATTCTGATGGCGGGTAAGTCTCCCCACTGTCAGAATACAATACCTTAGTGGGGAGGATTGCCTCATACACATCGAGTGCGTGGATGGGGGAATCAAGTTTTTTTTTTTTTTGTCCAATCCATTGGTTGAATGAAAAAAATATGACTCATCTATGGGCTTCTTAAGTGATTCTGTACAGTGCCTTGAGAATGGAAAATAGTCTGATTGGACACTAAATTCTTGAGAGAACTTTTATATTAGGGACCCCACGTCATTTTGGTGTGCTTTTGGTGAGTGAATGGTCAGGGACAGGAAACCCCTTGTGAGGGACAATATTTAGCAAAGGAGAGGTTCCAGACCAGAAGGGATAGCTTAGCGCAGGCTTCTTGTCCATGCTCTGGTAATTGGTACGAAGGCATGGGGCCAGAGCAAGCTACAGAATCATCCTGTATATATTTCAGTAGGGGACACTACCCACGCCAACTGAAGATGCCCTCTGGTAACACATCTGGTTAATACCGAGACTGTATTATTCTGCACCACTGTACATATATCAGTGCCAAAGATTGGTTATGTTTCTTCAACAACTTTGCTCAAAAGTTATACATCTCAAAAAATTAGAACATCATCGAAAAGTTAATTTATTTCAGTAATTCAATTTAAAAAGTGAAACTCATTTTATATACATGCATTACACACAGAGTGATATATTTCAAGCATTTTTTATTTTTTTTTTGATGATTATGGCTTACAGCTAATGAAAACCCCAAATTCTGTATCTTAGAAAATTAGATTACATAAGACCAATAACAAAAATATTTTTTAATACAGAAATGTTTGCTTACTGAAAAATATGTCTATGTAAAATATAGTATGCACTATACCAATACTTGGTGGGGTTATATTTTGCATGAATTACTGCATCAATGCAGCGTGGCATGGAGGCGATAAGCCGGTGGCACTGCTGAAGTGTTATGGGAGCCCAGGTTGCTTTGATTGCTTTGTCTAATCTTCCTCTTGACAATACTCCACAGATTCCCTATGGGGTTTAGGTCAAGCGAGTTTGCTGGCCAATCAAGCACAGATGATCTTGAAACCAGGTATTGGTACTTTTGGCAGTGTGGGCAGGTGCCAAGTCATCACGAACTGCAGAAAATTTAGCATTTAATTTGGAAATCAAGGTTCCAGAGTCTGGAGGAAGAGTGGAGAGGCACAGAATCCAAGTTGCATGAGGTCCATGTGAAGTTTCTACAGTCAGTGATGATTTGGGGGGCCATGTCATCGGCTGGTGTTGATCCACTGTGTGTTATCAAGTCCAAAGTCGATGCAGTCCTCTACCAGGAAATTCTAGAGCACTTCATGCTTTCCCCTGCTGACCAGCCTTATGGAGATGCGGATTTCATTTTCCAGCAGGACTTGGCACCTGTCCACACTGCCAAAAGTACCAATACCTGATTTCAAGATCATGGTATCACTGTGCCTGATTGGCCAGCAAACTCACCTGACCTGAACCCCATAGAGAATCTGTGGGGTATTGTCAAGAGGAAGATGAGAAACACCAGACCAAACAATGCAGACGAGCTGAAGGTCTCTATCAAAGCCACCTGGGCTTCCATAACACCTCAGCAGTACCACAGGCTAATTGCCTCCATGCCACGCTGCATTGATGCAGTAATTCATGCAAAAGGAGCCCCACAAAGTATTCAGTGCATACTACACTGTACATGGACATACTTTTCAGTAAGCCAACATTTCTGTATTAAAAATCCTTTTTTTATTGGTCTTATGTAATATTCTAATTTCTAAGTTTTTACTAGCTGTAAGCAGTGTTGGTCATCTTACTTTAAAAAAGTAATTAGTTAAGTTACAAATGACTTCTCCCAAAAAGTAATTGCGTTAGTAACTCAGTTACTACATTGGAAAAGTAATTAGTTACGCAGCAAAGTAACTGACATTTTTTTAAAATATTCTATATGTGTAACTAAGGGGCGCATTTATTATTATTGTTATATATCGTGTAACCAAGGGGCTGCTCTATTATTACTCTAAACCAAGGGGCAGATCTGTTATAGCGTGTAAGCAAGGGGCGGGTCTATTATTATTATATCATGTAAGGGGCGGATGGCTACAGAAGAGGGCGAATATTAAATTAATGGGCAGAGCTCGATATATAACAATAATAATAAATGCGCCCCTTGGTTACAGTAATACTAGACCCGCCCCTTAGTTACACGATAGACGCCCCTTGCAGAGTAGCACGAGCATCAGGAGCGTACGGCATCACCTCGTACAATTACATGTTAACTGCGCCTGCGCGGTGTAGAGTTCACTCAGAGCTGTGTAGGTTCGGCAATTTTCGAAAGCTCCGTAGTCCTTCGTACTGCGCAAGCCCTGCGCCTGCGCAGTACAGGGGGTCCTTATCCGGCGGGGGAACTTTTTCGGCAGGGCACCGGAATTACACTACTGCCATCTAGTGGCGGTAGATGTAATTGGGGTAACTAAGCCAAAGTAATGGGAACTGAGTTACCATGAGGGGAAAAGTAATCAGTTAGATTACTCGTTACCCTCTAAAATAAGTTAGGTAACTCAGTTTATTTTAACTCAGTTACTTACATCACTGGCTGTAAGTCATCAAAATGAAAAAAAACAAGAAATGCTTGAAATATATTACTCTGTGTGTAACACATCTATGTAAAATATATGAGTTTCACTTTTTGAATTGAATTACCTGTATAAAGGATATTGATGCATTGTACACTGTGTGAGAATGATAACTCCCAAGCAGGGTGCCTAAAATATGCCCTTTCTGCACTCCTCAAGCTCTCTGTCAGGTTCAGAGGATTTTTCTTTTTTTTTTTTTTTTCCCTGAAGCTGATTGGGAATTTCAAGGTAAAGCAGACTTAAATTGCAATTGCTACCAAAAAGTAGATGTGAGTGAACCAAGCAGTTTGGTTCAGTTTATGTGTACCTAACAAATGCAAAAATCCACAAACACTGAACATAGCATCAAAACCCAAATGAAGTCTCTGGGAGCCATAGTCGAACTCTCTGTTGACCCAAACCTGAAGCTCATCCCTATAAAATACTTTCTGCTGTAACCTATTAAAAATCACTGCTATAATGCAATAACACTTTCTATTCTGCCGAACCTGTGTAAAAAAAACATTTATTCTGATAAGCTTATTAACATACTGTATATGCACTCCATGTAGCATGCTGTGTATGTACTGTAGGTATGATTTAGACATGTGCGATTATTTTCGTACGAATTTCCAGAAATTCGTACGAATCCAAAATACAAATTTTTATGCATACAAATTCTGTACGAAATTTCATATATGAACTTCGGATCCAAATTCCGTTACAACGGAATCGGACAGAATGTTTGTTAACTACGATTATTTGTTATGATGAAGTTAAAAAACCCAGGAAGTCAGCACAGCACAGGGATGGTGGGAGCCCCTCACAATGATAAATTCACCATAACGAAAAATCCTAATTGTTATGAAAAGTTTACGAATCTAACGGAAATTCGTATTTCGTACAAATCCAAATTGAGTTTCGGACACGAATTACGAAATACGAATTAATTTTAATACAAAAGAAACTAAACAAATTTTTGGACGGCGCACATGTCTAGTATGAATGCAGATATTTGAATCCAGTAAGATAATCCGTGCTAGTTCATACTGCATACTGTTTACAGAGACATACATTCACAAAAAACCTTAGCCATAACAAGCTGCAGCAACTGGTACCAAATAAAATGTCATAAATTACATATTTGGATTGTTTCCTAGAAAGACTTTCTCATTATAACACATTTATGGAGATTTTGATTTATGTTAAGAAAACATGATAGAAAATCCAAACAGACACCATATTCAGAAATTCAGACATGCAAGTCTTACATAATTTGTAATTTATTTAACTTTTTTTTCTTGTTGTTATAAGCATACGTGCTTATTAAATAGAGTTCTAGAAATACAAGGACTACCATAGCTACCAAAATACACATCCCCCCCCCCCCCCCAAACCTAAATGGTTGTTATAGTTGTATAGAATAATTGACTGTGGATATTTTCACTTCCAAATCAAAATAATTATAATAGAATAACAACTACAAAATGTTGCCCATTAATAATAGTTACACAAATGAACTCATTGCTTACTTTGATTACTGTGGATAAATTCCTTTTGGCATAATATAAAAATATTTTTATATGCTATCTTTTAGGGCAAACGATCATCATATTATATTATCGTGACTGTATAGAAACTTGTGTAGCATAAACTCTGACTTTGTAACTTATTGCAAACAATTCAATCTGTTTAAAATAGAAATGAAAAACAAAACTTTTTTGTAAAAGTATAAAAAAAATTATAAATACCTTTTTTTATAACTTTTTTATAAGTGATCACTTTGCCTCTGTTCTCAGGTGCAAAATAGCTGGGGGGGGGGGGGGGGGAGTAGAAGCAGTAGTACACTGAGCTTCCCATTGAATGGCTGGACAAGTGTCATGTCAGGACAAGTCTGATCATTCCCAGAATAGCTAGAGAAATGACCACTGTGTGCTCTAATGCTTAGTGTGGTCAGTTTTAATAGGAAAGCATAGGGACTGGCAGGAACACCAGGGTTTTCACATAAAGGAAGCAATGCAAAGAGAACAGGATACTTTATCATACAATTACATGGTACAGCAAGCACATATCAGGAATATGTTGGGGTAACGAACGCATTAAAGTAAAATTCCTACCTTATACTATCTCTGGCTCTCCTGTGTTGGTGGGTAGCAGCTGCAGGGGAGAGGAAGGAGCACCAAGAATGGCTGGGCTATGGGAGCCTATGGGGTTGTTTTACTAAAACTGGAGAGTTCAAAAGCTGGTGGAGCTCTGCATAGAAATCAGCTTTGTTCGTTTTTGTTTTTTGTAAAAGCTTAAGTTAAAGTGGCTGTAAACCCTTTACAACCACTTTAAACTACAGGCAAGCCTATCATTAGGCTTACCTGTAGCTGCACTGGATATCTCCTAAACCTGCACGGTTTAGCAGATATTGATGTATTTGCATGTGCCGGCGTCATTGGCACATGCTCACTTAAGCCAACTGAAGCAACGGCACGTACATTTCAGTTGTACTGTGCCATTCCCGGCGGCTCCCGCGCGCATGCGTGGGAGTGACGTCATTCCGGCTCCGGCCAATCACAGCGCCGGAGCCACGATACCTGGAAGTAACCCCCGGGAGAGATGTCGCCGGCCAGAGGGGGAGATGAGGATGGCTGCGGGGCTTCGTTCTCGGGTAAGTAATTCATAATGAGTTAGTATGCTATGCATACTAGCTCATTATTGCCTTTGTCTTGCAGGGTGTTTTTTTTTTTTTTTTTACAAGGGTTTACAACCACTTTAAGAAGCCGAAGTTAGGAGCTGATTGGCTACCATTCACAGCTGTGCCAGATTTTGCACTCTCCAGTTTTAGTAAATCAACCCCTATGTATGACATCACTGCTTCTGGAGTTCCCAGCTTTTGCTGAGTGCTCCCTGACAAAGGGGAGCTGGTGCTGCTGGATCACGTGACCAGACTGGAGCGGCCTGAAAAAAGGTAAGTATTCATATTTTTTTTTTTACATGTTGTAATGAGTGAGTTCCTCTGTTCTTTGGATTTAATTGCTGTCCACTGGTAATATAACCTATTAAAATCTATCTTTATATTACATTGATATGCAGAGTGAGTGATATACATTGATATATATATGAGTAATATTATCTGTTGCACTGAAACTGTGGTTAATAAGCAAGCTCTTGTCAAACAAAAGGCATGAAAAACTTGGCATGGCCAATGAGGGGCTTGTACCAACTCCAAAATTAAAAATAATAATAAAAATGAATATAATATATTAATATACTATAACATAACCACTTAAAGTGGATGTAAACCCTCACATATACCCAGTGAAGTGAACAGCCTCAGATGATACACAGAGATGAAAATTTTTTTTAGTTTTACATGTATATCTGCTATCTTCAGCTTTATATACTGTTTAGATGTTTAGAAAGTGCACATCCTGTTGGAATTTTATATTCCTGTTCCAGCAGGGGGAGGGGAGTCTTATATACATTATATTATATAATATCATTATACGGCGACTGTTTGAAGAGGAATACCGTTGTTATGGCAGCAGATAACTCCGGTATCCTCTTCTTCAGCGGGCGGTCCACTTTCAGATAAAATTGGTCTCTGTGGCAGATTCGCTGCAAAATCACTTTTATCGGGGTGGGAGAGAGCCCCCCCTCCTGCCGCGCTCCTGTGGTCTACGCCACCTTCCGTAGCGGTGGAGACAATCGGGTCCTCTCTCCTGTTTGGCTGGCTGCCGAGTGAGGGGAAGATGGCCCCCACTCGGCTCCATAGCATTGACTGGCGGAAGCGACATCAAACGTCACTTCCGCCCAATGCTCTTAAAGGAGAATGTTTTTTATTTTTTTATTGCATTTTAGTGTAAATATGAGATCTGAGGTCTTTTTGACCCCAGATGTCATATTTAAGAGGTCCTGTCATGCCTTTTCTCTATTACAAGGGATGTTTACATTCCTTGTAATAGGAATAAAAGTGACCCAATTTCTTTTTTTAAAAGGACAGTGTCAAAATAAAAATAAAAAGTAAAATAAATAAGAAAAATAATTCATAAATATAAATCGCCCCCTCCCGATGAGCTCACAAACACATACGAGTAGCTCCCAGCTATGAGTAAGCACTGAAATACAGATCTGTACCCCCCTTTTTGCCGTGTTTGGATTGTAGTGTCTTTTTGCTTTTAAATAAACCCTTTGGATTTTATTTTCCCGGTGTGCGGCTGTCCGGAGTTCTTCCTTTTGATTTCTAGCTCCCACATATGAAAATGGCGTACAAACCACACATGTGAGGTATTGCTGCGATCGTTAGAGCAAGAGCAATAATTCTAGACCTCCTCTGTAACTCAAAACTGGTAACCTGTAGAGATTTTTAAACGTCGCCTATGGAGATTTTTAAGGGTAAAAGTTTGTCGCCATTCCACGAGTGGGTGCAATTTTGAAGCGTGACATGTTTGGTTTCAATTTACTCGGCATAACATCATCTTTCACAGTATAAAAAAAAAATGGGCTAACTTCACTGTTGTCTTATTTTTTTATTCAAAAAAGTGTATTTTTTCCTACAAAAAGTGTGCTTGTAAGACCACTGCGCAAATATACGGTGTGACAGAAAGTATTGCAATGACTGCCATTTTATTCTCTAGGGTGTTAGAAAAACAATATATATAATTGTGACAAACCCTCTGTCCTCAAACAGAGCTTGGTCCACCATCAATCCTTCCTCTGTCCAGAACCAGAACTATCCAAGACACTTTAGCCCACCTAGTCACCAGACAACACCAGTCTTGGAGTGGCAAACAACAAACTCATTTATTATCACACATGGACACACAGATATCTCACTTCAAAACACTTCCCTCCCACCCTTGGAAAACAGGGCGGGTTAAACTGTCCAATGACAATGGGCACACAGGTCAGGTGTGTTCAAACTTCTCAGTAAACAGTCTTATCCGCAGGGGGGCTGCTGGAGAAATCCCCCCTCCCTCTTTCCTCACAGCAAGACACTTTCACATCCCATAATATTTGAGGCAGACAGCCACACTAGAACAATAGATTACAGTCACACCCCAAACGAATCATAGCAAATAGTCCAACAGCATGAGACAGCATACATTATATATACATATATACAGCATTGAATCTGACTAGCACAGATCATAGTGGGGTTCTCATTCACCCTGTGCCCCTATTAGAGACACAGGGTAATTTACACATAAGAGGGTCCAGGGAAGCTGGACAAGGAGCCTCCAGAACTCTCCAGGGCAAGCTGAGTTCCACAAACCCCCCGACCCAAAGTCACTCCTATCACAATAATGTTTGTGGGTTCTAAGTAATTTTCGAACAAAAAAAAAAATGATTTTAACTTGTAAACGAGTCTGAAAACTAGGCCTGGTCCTTAAAGTGGTTGTAAACCACTGGAAAAAAAAAAAACTTGCAAGACAAAGGCATAATGAGCATACTAGTTCATTATGAAATACTCACCTTAGATCAAAGCCCCTGCAGCGGTCCGTCACACTGCTCTGCCCGTCGACATTTCTCCCGCAGTTATTTCCAGGTATCGTGGTCTCCAGCGATGTGATTGGCCAGAGCTGCCGATAAAGGGACTACAGCCGAAGCAACGGCACGAACGAGCCGTTGCTTCAGTGCACATGTGCCAATGACGTTGGCACATGCTGATACAGGGGATATCTCCTAAACCGTGCAGGTTTAGGCGATATCCACGGTAGCTACAGGTAAGCCTTATTATAGGCTTACCTGTAGTAAAAAGTGGTCTGTAAGGGTTTACAACCACTTTAAGTGGTTAAAGTGTATCTAATCCCAGAAACAAAAATGTAATATATTGCAGCCTACCAGTCCTTAGATGTGTTGGCTGTTGGCTGCTCTTTTTGTAGGCTTTTTTTCCTTAGTTTTTCATTTCTCCATCGACTCTGTGGGGAGAGCCATTATTGTGACATGGACTTCAAATATGTCTGCCTTTAATCATCTCCATTAAATGGTGGATTGATGGGTCTCTGAGTAGTAGTGTAACAGAATAGGTAATCAGTTGAATATTCAGACAGGGAGTAACTGTAACTTGCAATTTACTAAACAGGTACAAAGTTAAGCCCCATGCACACTATCAGATTTTCTGCTGATTTTTGTCTTCAGATTTACCAAAACCATATAATATGAGGTCAAACCTTAGGAGTTTCAATTTGTATGCAATCAGGCAGGCCCTTGCACTACATGGTTTTGGTATATCTGAAGCCAAAAATCAGCAGAAAATCTGATAGTGTGTGTAGCGCTGGCTCCTGACGAGCAGGCGCTATTGTTTTTTTTTTTTTTCAAAATTATGTTGCCTGAAGCCACAGTTGGGCTTCAGGTAATTATTCTAAAGTTCTGGTTTCTGTACCAGTTCAGCTGGGTTGCACTGGTTTCTCCTTGACCGTAGTTGTCGCTGTCACCGCCGGTAAGTGTAGAAGCGCAGTTCAGCTGGATGTATTGAATGCCACTTACTGCTCGAAACCAGCCCAGTGGGATTGTTTCTCCCGCTGTGAATTCTGGGAGGTGGTATTAAGGTACGACGCCATTTTTTCAGGTGCTTTTTTGGTTCTTTGGGTTTGGCCTGTTGGGCTTTTCCCTAAGCAGTGCTTGGGGCCCGCTGCCCAGCCTTGCCTGAGGCTACGCAACTAAGGGGATGGGCCCGGAGTAGTTTCGGGGGCCTATTGATCCAGGGATGGTCCAGTGCTGTCTCGCCTGCAAGGGAGGCCCAGAAACTGGAGGATCCAGGGGAGGACTTTTTCCAAGGGAGGACTGAGCGCAAGGCTGGTATCTCTGGAGAAGCCTGGAAACTCAGTTAGAGGATGCAACCTGGATCAACACCCATACGGTATTGCCGGACCGGCTGAGAGAGGCTGGTATGGCAGTTCTTTAAATTCATCCAAACCCCTCAGTAACGCTCAAGTGTAATTAATAAGTCTGTGGCAGAGACTTTACCGAGCATCCCACCGTCTGCTAGGCCAAGTAAGAGAGGCCTATCCTGGGGTTGCTGGATCCAGTCTGTGGAACGGTTCTATCCTCTGGATTCTTCTAATACCTCCACCCCGCAATTATCAAGTGCCTGAACTCACCTCTAACCCTCTACCCTTTATTGAGAGACTTTGTCTCTATTCTAAATAAATAACCCAAAAGAGGATTCAGTGTCAGTTTCAAAAATTTTTTGGCCCATCTTCCACGGGACCTTCAAGATGGAGACGCAAGCAGGTGAGGTAACGGTAAGCCCAAAATCAAACCAGCAGCTCCTTCGGGGGTTTGTTCTACATGTGTATGGAGCTTTAGAATCAAAACAAAACAACGTGTGAATGGCAAAAAAGTATGCATATTCTGCAAAATAATACAAAACAGATTATAAAAGCTGTACAAATATAAACTTTTCACAGCAATGTTTCTGTAGCTCAATAAGCATAATATGTGACTGCAAAAAATTGTCTTTTAAGCCTTAATAGCAACAGAGAGTCTAAAGCCTTGTACACACGATTGGATTTTCCGCAGACAAAACCGCAGACTTTTGTCCGAAGGCGTGTGCCTGGATTTTGTCTTGTATACAAACGGCAAGGAATTGTCTGCCTACAAACACGAACGTAGTGACGTACTACGTAGTTTTTCAGCTCTTTAGTACCACCATTTGGGCCCCTCCTGCTAATTTTATGTTAGTAGAAGTTTGGTGAGTGTTGATTCGTGCTTTTCATTTCTCGCTTTTTATTTAGCGCTTTTCAGTTCGTGCTTTTCATTTTGTGCTTTTCAGTTTGTTTCTCTGAACGGCCGTTCGTTAACCAGACATATTGCGGAATCGGAGGATATAAGTTGTTATTAATTATTGGCCTAGGAGTTATTGCTTTGACCCAAGTCCAGTCCAGGAACAGGAGAAGGAGGAGTTATTGGACCAAAAATTGGTTGCTTTATTAACCGTGACCAATTATGTCATAAGCCTTTGCTGCGGGAGCTCCAGGAGAACGACGGAGCCCTGCTTTCACCAACTCTTGGCATTGTTGACCCCCTATATTAAGAAGCAGAACACATGCATGAGGCTTTTTTTATTTTTTGGTTGAATAATAATGATTTGATTTGTTTTATATTTTCTTTATTTTTGGATGCATAGAATGCACTTTTTGGTTAAGTTCTATTGGCAGATAGCATGTCTAATACTTGGCTGTGTGTTTTACTTCAAATGAAAATTTGGAAGTAGGCAGTTACATTTAAAAAAAATACAATGTAAAATTGACAAGGGACACCAGCATAGTTGTAGCTTTGATCTTAAAAACTACGGGATAATGGTGTTGTGGTAACTTGCCCAAAAAAAAAAAAAAAAAAGCATAATAATATTATTCTTGTTATCACTAGAAAAAAAAAGCCTTTGAAAATTTGTTTGCAATAACTCCATCGGTATCACCAGCAAAGCAGCTTCATTATTATCCCATTAAAGAAGAAGAGAATGTGCGCTGCATTTCGAGATTTCATAATTTGTCGCATCACGAATGTTAATTCTCCATTTTGAACGCTAGTTTACAAGACTGACCGCTTCTGGCTCGTCCTTGCTTCCGAGCATGCCTGTTTGTACTTTTGGCTGACGGACTTGTGTACACACGCTCGGAAAATCCGACAACAGACATTTGTCAGTGGAGAATTTTAAAACCTGTCATCCAACATTTATCTGCGGAAAATCCAACAACAATTGTCCGACGGAGCATACAAACGGTCGGATTTTCTGCCAACACATTTCCCATCGGTAAATCCGATCGTGTGTACGTGGCTTAAGTCTTCTATAAAACCATTTCAAAACACAAACAATGAATAAAAGTGCAGCGCTTTAAAAACTTAATACATATATAACATAAAGTGCTACAATTTAAATAAAGTGCTAACAGTGCATAAAATGTATACATGTAAAGATATAAAAAAAATATATTAATATTCCGCATATAATTATACAAAAATAAGTAAATGTGCCATATATTATTTACACAACAGTGCAATAAAAGACCAACAGTGCCCCAGTGTATTGCCAAGTAGTGTGGAGTCTTGCTATTGCAGCTAAGGACTCCTTTCAGCAATACAATTCCATATAGGCAAGTAGAGGTGAGCCAAACACCCCCCCGCCATCTGACACATCTGTCCGCCAACATGACCAAAAGATTCTACAATGCAGAGGAGGCTCTCCATATACTCCAGAGTATGTCGGACAAGAGTAGCGGGGAACTCTCTCCGTCAGGCTCGGATAGCGACTATGAGCCAGTGGAAAGCAGTGGCTCCGAGATGGAAACCGAGGAAGATAGAATCCTAACAAGGAGAATCGGGAGATATGAGCAGGCACAGACATCCACCAGCAGCGCAGCACCCCAGGGCATCCACCAGCAGCAAAGCACTCCGAGATGATATGCAGGCATCCACCAGCAGCGCAGCACTCCAGGGCATCCACCAGCAGCAGCAGCACCAGCAGGCATCCACCAGCAGCGCAGCACTCCAGGATAGGCAGGCATCCACCAGTAGTTCTGCAACCTTCCTAGAGGATAGGCCAGATGCTAGTAACAGAGCATCCCATCAAGGAGGCAGGGCCCATACTAGCCTCCCAGATGTTCTACTGTATCCAACATGGCTGCCCAATACGTCAGTAGAACCTGTAATTCCCCTTTTTACAGCCCAGACAGGCCCTCAGATACAGTCGGAAAATGTAACCCCAATTTATTATTTTCACTTATTTTTTACTGATGATCTCCTAAATTACATTGTGAAGCAATGTAATCTATACACCAGCCAACAATCCAAATTATTCATATGCTCGTCCTTTTGTTTGGAAACCCCTCACCGTGGAAGAGTTCAAAATTTTCCTTGGCCTAACCCTCAACATGGGGCTGACAAAAAAAAAATGAACTCCATGCCTACTGGTCTACCCAACCTATCCACCACATGCTGGTCTATTCATAATTGATGCCCAGAACCCGTTACAAGATGATTATGAGATTTTTACATTTCAACAATGCCCAATGCCCCCCCTCAAAATCATCCCAGTTATGATAAGTTATTCAAAATTCGGCCCCTAATCAATTTTTTTTTTTGTGCCAGCTTCAAGCAGATGTTTACCCCCGATATAAATATTTGTGTAGATGAATCCCTAGTACACTTCACCGGAAGACTTGGAATAAAGCAATAGCTCCCCAGTAAAAGAGCCAGACGTGGGGTAAACTTTTATAAGGTGTGACAACGTTACGGGTTACACATATGACTTTATCATTTATGAGGGAAAAGACAGACAGCTAAACACCCCTGGATGCCCTACCTACATGGGAACAAGTGGCAAAATTGTCTGGCAGCTGATCGAACCATTGCTTGGGAAGGTTACAACCTATACGTAGACAATTTCTACACGAGTCTCCCACTTTTCCACCATTTGTACCAAAAGAAGACTGTGGCCTGTGGGACAGCACGGACCAACTGCAAAGGCTTCCCACAGAGATTAGTCGCCAAGAAATTGAAACAGGGTGAAATGGTCAGTATGCGGACTGAAGTGGTATTAGCGCTGAAGTGGAGAGATAAAAAAAGAGATGTCTACATCCTTTCCACAATGCATGATGACACCTTGGTGGAACTGCAGAGAAGAAAAGGCCCCCGTCCAGAAGCCAAAATGTGTGCATGAGTATAACCTATACATGGGGGGGGGGGGGGGGTTGGATATGAAAGACCAGATGATGCAGCCCTACTTGGCCACCAGGAAATCACTGTTTTGGTACAAGAAAGTTGCCATTTCTTTGATGCAACTAGCCCTGTTCAATTTGTATATTATTTTTTCTAAGTGCACCCAAAGTTCCCTAACCTATCTAAAATTCCAAGAAGACGTTATCACAGCCCTTTTACATCCCCATGGCCAAGCCCCTCAACTAATTTGCTCTGATACATTAGCCAGACTCCATGAAAGGCACTTTCCTGAAATCCTCCCTCTTACCCAAACAGGTCGCAAACCCCCAAAAAAAATGTTGTGTGTGTTCAAGTAGAGGAATTTGCCGTGACACCCGATACTACTGTCCCCAATGTCCCTCCCAGCAAGGCTTCTGTATTGGAGAGTGCTATCGGAGCTATCATACTTCACTACACTATCAGTAAAGTGCAGATGATTTTTTTCTAGCTTCCACTATCTGCCATTTCTGTGAATGACCCAGACTGTTAACGACTATGCCTCTGCCAAACATGTTTCTGCCTTCAACGTGAATTGACCTCGGCCTGTTAAATGACCATGCTTTTTGCCTGCCTCCTGAACTCCACTGAGTGGAGAAAACGTTTTTCTCCGGGTTTTTAGTTTTCTTGGATTAGGGTCTGGAGACTCGGAGGGTTCGTAGAGATTTGGGTGGGAAGAAGCCTCTACCCCTGTCCTCAGGTCTTACCTGACCAAGGCCCAATGTTATAGTGCTTCCTGCTGCCACCTGAACTGGTCATGCCTCTGCCTGCCACCTGAACTGGCCATGCCTTTGCCTGCGACCTGAACTGGCCATGCCTTTGCCTGCCACCTGAATTGGCCATGCCTTTGCCTGCCACCTGAACTGGCCATGCCTCTGCCTGCCACCTGAACTGGCAATGCCTCGGCCAGTTACCAGAACTGCCTGCTAAACCTTGGACTATACTGAACTATGTTCATACTTTTGCATATCTGTCTGCTGCCTGTACAATTCCTGGACATTTTCTTTGGCTGTCTGGACAAATGCTTTGACTGCTCTGGAACGGTATTCCTGCCTGCTAAAACCACAGGTGAGCCTTTTTTTACCCTTTGCTCAGCAGAATGTATTTTGGGGTGTAATTCTTGGTGTGTACATGCTATGTGTTAGAAGGCTGAAGGTGCTACTTGCATGTTGGGCCTATGTATGTGGCCAAGTAGTGGAAAAGTCTCACACATGGGGTATCGCCATACTCAGGACAAGTAGCAGAATGTATTTTGGGGTGTCATTTTGGCTATGTACATGCTATGTGTTAGAAAGATCTTCTAAATTGACAACTTTGTGAGGAAAAAATACGTTTTAATTTTCTTTCCATATTTTCCAAAAACGTTTGGAAAGAAATTACGTGTTCAAAAGACTCATTATGCCTCATAGAATATACATTGGGGTGTTTTCTTTCCAAAATGTGGTCATTTTGTGTGTAATTCCATTGTCCTGGTGCTCCAGGGCCTTCAAAAATGTGATAGGTACTCAGGAAATGAAATGTGTAATTTATGCCTTTAGAACGCCTGATGGTGCTACATGGATGTTGGGCCTCTGTATGTGGCCAGGCTGTGGAAAAGTCTCACACATGGGGTATCACCATACTCAGGACAAATAGCAGAATTTATTTTGGGGTGTAATTGCAATTACTCCTGCACCGTATGTGAGAAATAACTTGTAAATATGACAAAAAAAAAAAAATTTATATATATTTCCTAATTTTCCGAAGCATTGTGGGGAAAAAATTGAAAAAAAATTCATATATATATATATTTCTTATTTTCCAAAGCATTGTGGGGAAAAAAATTGCAACTTCAAAAAAAAATTCACTATGCCTCTTACTAAATACCTCAGACTGTCTTTCTTTCCAAAAAGGGGTCATTTGGGGGGTAGTTGTACTGTCCTTTTATACCATTTTAGGGCCTCAAGAAATGAGATAGGCCATCAGTGCATTAGGATTGATACATTGTATTTATTTTATGCAAGACAAACACCATGAAATTTCATTTTTAGAAGGATATACAGTGTATCCATCCTCTTTGCTAATTACACCATATAGTCATCAGATATCTGTGCTATTAGTTTACAGACAATAGTTCACGGTTAGTCTTGCAAGTTCAAATCAAGGAAACAGCTTAATTTTACATACTGTATATTGAAAAAATGATTTATTTAGTGGAAATCAACACAGTGTTACAGACTTGTTGTCATTTGTCAGAGGAGCTAAAGGATTCCAGGCAGGGGCATAATTACCGTATATACTCGAGTATAAGCCGAGTTTTTCAGCACATTTTTTTGTGCTGAATGTGCCCCCCTCGGCTTATACTCGAGTCAAGCACTTTTCTGGGGCCACTTGGAGCTAGGAACCCCATATTTGTTGTGCAAACCCAGTGGAACCAACATTACAACATATCCAAATTTGGGGATCCTAGCACCAAGTGGCCCGAGATACGGGGGCCCCAAATTCGGTTCGGAAAATGTCATTCTCTGCTGCAGAAAAGTGCTTGACATTTTCCGACCCGACTTTGGGCCCTCATATCTTGGGGCCACTTAGTGCTAGGAACCCAAAACTTGGTGTGCAAACCCAGTGGAACCAACATTACAACATATCCAAATTGGGATCCTAGCACCAAGTGGCCCCAAGATACAGGGCCCCAAAGTCGGTCAACTGTGTCCATCTGCAGCAATGTCATTTCGGGACCCTTTGGGAGCTAGGGGGCATCTAGGAACCCTTAACTACCAGGGTTGAAGTTCAGGGGACCTATGGCTGCAAATGGGCACAGTGAGGCATGCAAATGGGCACAGTGAGGCAGCAAATGGGCATTGTTGACCCACTTTTCCACTTACAGTAGCTGCGCATTTCTCACCCTATGCTTATACTCGAGTCAATACGTTTTCCCAGTTTTTTGTGGTAAAAATTAGGTGCCTTGGCTTATATTTCGGGTCGGCTTATACTCGAGTATATACGGTATACAAGGTTGAGTGTAAAAAAGTAACTAACTAACTCTCATCTCCATCACCATCACAAGAGCACTGAGTCCTTGCTGGAAGATGCAAATGACCTTGAACCCTAAGTATGTCCATAAAAATAGGGTCTTTGCTTTGTTGTTGTTAGGCAGGCTGGTAGCAAGTAGGGTCATTCAATGGGCCAGCCCTATGTGTATCAACTACAGTATCTCACAAAAGTGAGTACACCCCTCTGCAGCAATGCTGGCAGCACTCATATGTTTATTTCCGAAAGACAACCTCTGTATATGACGCTGAGCACATGCACTCAACTTCTGGCGAGGCCTGTTCTGAGTGGAAAATGTCCTTTTAAACCGTTATATGGTCTTGGCCACCGTTCTGCTGCTCAGTTTCAGTCTTGGCAATCTTCTTATAGCCTAGGCCATCTTTATGTAGAGCAACAATTATTTTTTTCAGATCCTCAGAGAGTTCTTTGCCATGATGTACCATGTTCAACTTCCATTGACCAGTATGAGAGAGTGAGAGCGATACCACCAAATTTAACACACCTGCTCCCCATTCACACCTGAGACCTTGTAACACTAATGAGTCACATGACATCCGGGAGGGAAAATGTCTAATTGGGCCCAATTTGGACATTTTTACTTAGGGGTGTACTCATTTTTTGTTGCCAGTGGTTTAGACATTAATGGCTGTGTGTTGAGTTATTTTGAGGGGACAGCAAATGTACACTGTTATCCTAGCTGTACACTCACTACTTTACATTGTAGCAAAGTACAATTTCTTCAGTGTTGTCACATGAAAAGATATAATAAAATATTTAAAATGTGAGGGGTGTACTCACTTTTGTGAGATACTGTATATATTTTATACACAGTGCTATATTTGTTTTACTAAGCAAACAAGTAAATATCTATTTTAATAATCAATGTGATTCTAATAGAAGGCAATCCAATCACTATTTTCATGAGATTTGGTTACTGTTTCCTTGCTGCATTGCAGGGATCTCCTTAGGGATCTCCTACTGCTCCCTGATTCTTACACTACCTGTCACCTGATCACCAATCATTAGGGGAGCAGATCATTTGACATTTGATGTAAAAGGTATGATAACTCTGTAATGAGTTGCAGGAAGCCTACCAGTAATATTGGTAACTAATCATTTGCCCTCCGCCTACCTTTTTCAGGCACAGAAGTTTCAGAGTTGATGTTCTCTTTAATAAAAACTGTTATTTACCACTTGCCGACTGTCCTATAGCAGTTCCTGTGCGCAGGATCATGTGTATATAGATGTGGTCCTGCACTGCCAGGTAGCAGGCACGATTGCGCACAGCTGCTGGCGGCTCGCTCTCACTGTGATTATGCACAGCGGGAGCCGATCAGGGCAGGCAGGTGGTTTGGCTATGTAAACAAGGCAGATTGCCGTTCGTACAGAAGGCATGGATCCTGTGTTCTTGCAAAGCAGGGACATGGATCCAGGTCTTCCCTTTAGTAAAAGCACCTCCCACACAGTGCACAAACACTAACTAGGCACACAGTTAACCCTTTGATTGCCCCTGATGTTAACCCCTTCCCATCCAGTGTCATTAGTACAGTGACAGTGCACTGATCACTGTATTAGTGTCACTGGTTCCCAAAAAAGTATCAAAAGTGTTAGTTAGTGTCCGATTTGTGGGGGGGGGGGGAAAGGACATACATTTTACTTGGGTACATCGTTGCACGACCATGCAATTGTCAGTTAAGGTAACACAGTGCCATATCGCGAAAAAATGGCATGGCCATGAAATCTTCAGGAGCTGAAGTGGTTAAGCCCTGTTCACACCTGTGCAATTTACCTTGCATTGCCCAATGCACATTAACAAATGACAAGAGGATTGCCATTCTTTTCTTTTGGGACCTGTTCACATCTGTGTGATGCTGTGTGTTGGGAAATATAGTAAAGGTGCGTTTTTGGTACATTAATGTGCATTTTTGTCCCCATAGACTTATACAGATCACCATAGCTAATATAGTATCTACAGAAGACTGGAAGATCACCTAAGCCTCTATGCCTCATATTCTCATTTCTGTACGCTACTTGGACCTGAATGTTCTTATGCCAGGTCACTTTGTTTCATCTGTTCTAAGATCTCCTTTCAGTACAGCTGTCACTGCTTGTAATTATGTCATAGTGGCAAAGAACAGTATTTCAGGAATGTCACTGACCAATATGTAGCCGATGACTCTTCTGACTTCTGAGAATATGTCTTACTGTCAGTCTGATGGCTAGGAAACGTAAATTTGATGCTGACATTTCGTGTAAGCCTGGATTTGTAGCCTGTCACTGTCTGGGATGTGTACTTGTAACAGACAAGTAATAAAATAATACAGTACATAACAAAGTGTAATAAAATAATAAAATACATAAACCGTGTAGGTTTAGGAGATATATCTTGGATCTACAGGTAAACCTTAATCTAGACTTACCTGTGGGTCAAAGTGTTTGTAAGGGTTTACAACCACTGTACAGGGTGAAATGCTCAGAAGTTTGCAATGTACAGGGTGCAATGCTTAGTGTTTGCATTGTACAGGGTGCAAGGCTCAGAAGTTTGCAATGTACAGGGTGCAAGGCTCAGAGGTTTGCAATGTACAGGGTGCAAGGCTCAGAAGTTCATAATGTACAGGGTGCAAGGCTCAGAAGTTTGCTATGTATAGGGTGCAAGGATCACTATATACAGGGTGTAAGGATCGCTATGTACAGGGTGCAAGGATTGCTATATACAGGGTGTAAGGATCGCTATGTACAGGGTGCAAGGATCGCTATGTACAGGGTGCAAGCCTCAAGAGCTCTCCATGTACAGGGTGCAAGGATTGCTATGTACAAGGTGCAAGGCTCAAGAGTTCTCTATGTACAGGGTGCAAAGTTAAGTACTGCATGCTTCACAGGCCAGAAGAGAGGACAGAGGGGTTGCTGCCAAAGAGCAGCTACAACTTACAGAGGATGTGCATTCTTCACACATGGGCTTTAGAAGGAGCTGCCAGTGGGATGGTAGAGCTGTCGCCAGGATAGTGGAGCTGCTGTGCACATCCCCTACCCCCTCCCTCTCATAGAGATACTGCTGGGCAGGGAGGACTGTGCACACCGCTGGGAGAGGGGAGCGGTCACCTGTACAAACAGAAGCTTGGCCTCTGTGTGAAAGTGAAAGCAGTGAGTGGCGCATGAAGGGCTATCGCCGGAGATGGTCGCTGGACGGAAAAAAAGCTCTGGTGTCACCCCCAGAGCGACGCCACTGGTAACACCATAGATGTAGTACAATAAATGTTGTCTCCCTAGCACAGGAAGTGTGTTACTGGTAGCATCACCAGGTGAAAATAAAGGAAGCTAATACAATCCACCACCTCTTTGGATTGGAAGCTGTATAATATTGCATTTTCTTTCTTGGATTTAGATACACTTTAAAGGATACGTTCCTTTTGTTTCCTTTGAACTTGATACTTTATCTGGAGTCTCAAGATGTCATGGGTAACCTGAAGTGTGGTATTTGCTGCTTGTCAAAAGACTGGCCCCACACACTGCACACAGAACAGCAACTGTCAGACTTCAGGTTGCCTCTGATACTTTGAATGACTCAACAATGGCAGCTTCCATATATCTTTCCTGACAGATCCCTTTCAGCCCTTGCTACGAGGCTAATGGCGCGTACACACGCTCAGAATTTACGACAACAAATGTTTGATGGGAGCTTGTTGTCGGAAATTTCCGACTGTGTGTATGCTCCATCGAACATTTGCTGTTGGAATTTCCAACAACAAAAATTTGAGAGCTGGTTCTCAAATTTTCCGACAACAAAACTTCGGAAATTCCAATCGTGTGTACAAAATTCCGAATCACAAAATTCCACGCATGCTCGGAATCAAGCAGAATAGCCGCACTGGCTATTGAACTTAATTTTTCTCAGCTCGTTGAACGTCTTGTACGTCACCGCGTTCTTGACGTTCAGAATTTCAGACAACATTTGTGCGACCGTGTGTAGGCAAAACAAGTCGGAAAAAAATCCAGGATTTTGTTGTCGGAATATCCGAGCATGTGTACGTGGTATTAGAGTGGGGCCTGCACACTACAATCATTAACGGGAGCTTTTATATCACATAAAAAGGGTACATTTTCTTATTTTGCAATTACATTTTTACACATATACTGTACATTTAATTTCATACATAAAGCTTTAAAAGAAAAACACAAATTACTTTTTTTATAACATATATATACAGTGCCTTGCAAAAATATTCACCCCCCTTGGCATTTTTCGTGTTTTGCCGATTTACAACCTGGAATTAACATGGATTGTTTGAGGATTTGCATCATTTAATTTACAGAACATGCCCATAACTTTGAAGATGTTTTTTTTTTTTTTTTTTATGTGAAGCAAACAACAAATAGGACAAAATAAAAGAAAAAGTCAATGTGCATAACTATTCACCCCCCTAAATTCAATACTTTGTAGAGCCACCTTTTGCGGCTATCACAGCTCCAAGTTGCTTTGGATAAGTCTCTATGAGCTTGCCACATCTTACCACATCTTACCACTGGGATTTTTGCCCATTCCTCCTTGCAAAACTGCTTTAGCTCCTTCAAGTTGGATGGTTTGCGCTTGTGAACAGCAATCTTTAAGTCTGACCACAGATTTTCTATTGGATTGAGGTCTGGGCTTTGACTAGGCCATTCCAACACATTTACATGTTTCCCCTTAAACCACTCAAGTGTTGCTTTAGCAGTGTGTTTGGGGTCATTGTCCTGCTGGAAGGTGAACCTCCGTCCTAGCCTCAAATCACACACAGAGTGGTACAGGTTTTGCTCAAGAATATCCCTGTATTTAGCACCATCCATCTTTCCCTTAACTCTGACCAGTTTCCCAACTGCTGAAAAACATCCCCACCACCAAGTTTCACTGTGGGGATGGTGTTCTTTAGGTGATGTGATGTGTTGGGTTTGCACCAGACATAGATTGACAGAGCGTTTTCTTGTATGGCCAAAAAGTTCAATTTTAGTCTCATCAGACCAGAGCACCTTCCTCCATACATTTTGGGAGTCTCCCACATGCCTTTTCGCAAACTCAAAACGTGCCATTTTGTTTTTTGCTGAAAGTAATGGCTTTCTCCTGGCCACTCTGCCATAAAGCCCAACTCTATGGAGCGTACGGTTTATTGTTGTCCTATGTACAGATACTCCAGTCACTGCTGTGGAACTCTGCAGCTCCTCCAGGGTTACCTTAGGTCTCTGTGCTGCCTCTCTGATTAATGCCCTCCTTGCCTGGTCCATGAGTTTTGGTGTGCGGCCGTCTCTTGGCAGGTTTGCTGTTGTGCCATTTTCTTGTGCAAGCAAAAAATGGGGGTCATTCAGCCAGATAGAGGACCAGTGCTGGATTGGTAAAAGGCGAGTCTGTTGGGGACATTGCTTAAAATAGGCTGATTATAGCAGATGGGGCTTTTTTTGCTATTTAAAGAGACTGCTGTGAAATTTCTTTTGTTTATTGCCCAAATAATTTTTTATCAGATTTTATCTAGTCTTCAGTCGTTCTACATAAAATCATTAACAGCGGTTCTTACCCACAATAGATTACAATTTGGAATTCTTTCTAATGCCGCGTACACACGACCGTTTTTTCCGTCGGAATAAACTCTGACAGTTTTTCCGACGGAATTCCACTTAAGCGGTCTTGCCTACACACGATCACACCAAAGTCCGACCGCCTAGAACGCGGTGATGTACAACACGTACAACGGGACTAGAAAAAGGAAGTTCAATAGCCAGTAGCCAATAGCTTCCGTCTGGTACTTGCAAGCATGCGTCGTTTTTGGTCCGTCGGAACAGCATACAGACAAGCGTTTTTCCGGATAGGAATTGATTGCTTCGGAAAGATTTAAAACATGTTCTATTTCTAGGTCAGTCATAATTTTCGAAAAAAAAAGTCTGATGAGGCTCACACACGATCGGAATATCCGATAAAAAGATTCTGTCTGACTTTTTCTGCCAGAAAGTCAGACCGTGTGTACGCTGCATTAGGCTCCTTCTGCTATCCTCTTTGTACACAGTTCAGTTGAAAATGCTTGAAAAGCAATCTGTCACTAATGTTAGATGTCTGAAAGGGTGAATGCTTGAACAATATCTAGCACTTAATCTATCTAAGAATAGCTCATTATTTCTTGCTAAATTAACCACTCACATTTCTAATCAGTCTAGTATTTAAAATATGCCCATAGTTGTAAAAACAGAGAAGAAACAACTTGGCCATAGTTGTAAAAACAGAGAGAGTAACAGAAGGGTTGCTAAGTTCAAACGAGAAGCAGAACACGATTTCCCTACGGCTGTAGAAAGGCTCTTTTCTTCAGAGTTAATAAATAATTTAGCTAAGCTATTTTTAATGTGACATTGGGTTTATCATATTTCATTTGCTTATGCAGTCTTTCACAATAACATTTTGGTTGCCCCGCTAACTAAGACACTCTTTGGGATTTCGGTCAAGCTGTGAGTGTTCCACAACTGTTACTGCTATAATCATAAAATAAAGCAATGATGTAGGCAGAAATGCAAAGTTGACATCCATTTATATATAGATTTACTGTTTTATATGCCAAAAAAATCTTAATTTCACTCAGCCAGTCTTTTGACTTACACAATTCTGCTACCATTCCCGACCACGATGCCACCATGCCAGGTGACTAGGGATGATCAACCAAATTTATGCGAAATTGATTTTTGTCAAATGTCAGAGGAATTTACTTGTTTCCAAATCATTTGGTTTAAAATAATCTGAGCAAAAAATTTGAAGTATTGGGATCAATTGCAGGCAAAATTTTGATGATAACTTGCTGCTTCTCTCTACTGGTGACATACTAATATAGAAGTCAGCTCCATATGTCTAGCCTGCTTTTTGGACACTGAATCAGTAATATGTCTGTCCAAAAATCACAAAGTTGACCCTGGAAGCAGTGCTAAACTGCCAAATTGGACTTGTTTTTCCAGCACATCCCACAGATAAACTATTGGCTTGAGATCTGCGGAGTTTGGGGCCAAGACAACACCTCAAAGTCATTTTTGTGTTCCTCAAACACGACAATGAATTCATATCAGACCAGGCCACCTATGCCCATTGCTTCTTGGTCGAGTCCTGATGCCCATGTGCCCATTGTGGGCACTTTTGGCTGTGGACACGGGTCAACATAGACACCAGCCCCATGCAGGACAAACTGTGATGCAGTATGTGTTCTGACACCTTTCTATTGGAACCAGCATTAACTTTTTCAGAAATTTGAGCTATAGTAGCTATTATATTGAATCAGACTACATGAGCCAGCCTTCACTTCCCATGTGTATCAATGAGCCTCGGCCGCCTGTGACCCTGTCCCCAGCTCAATGGTTTTCCTTCCGTGGACCACATTTGGTAGGTCCTGACCACTGCAAACATCCCACAAGAGCTTCAGTTTTGGAGATGCTCTGACCCAGTCATCTAGCCACTACAATATGGCCCTTGTAAAAGTGGCTCAAATCTTTATGCTTGCCCATTTTCTTATGCTTTTAACACATCAACTTTGGGGACAACATGTTCACTTGCTGCCTAGTATATCCCACCCAGTTTCGGGTACCAGTGTAACAAGATAATCAATGTTTTTCACTTTACTTGTCAGTGGTCATAATGTTATGGCTGATTGGCATATATATACACATTGGGATTGATCTACTCAAACTGGAAAGTGCAAAATCTGATGCAGCTGTGCATGGTTGATTGGTATCTATGCAGAGCTGCACCAGATTTTGAACTCTTCAGTTTTAGTAAATTAACCCCACTTTGTATTTTACTGATTCCCTAGAGTTTCAATTTAATTATACACTCGGAATTTGATTGACAGTAATATATTAATACATTGATAAATTATGATGCTACACACAAAAAAAGGTTTAAATAATAAAATAAATACTATATCAAACTAAAGTCAAAATGTAAAGTATAACATACCCAAACACATTGAAAAATCCTTTTTAGGGGAAAGCTATTATTCATTTGTATGTTGCCTGTTGTATATTTTTAGAATGAATATTAGTACTAAGCAATAAATGGATGTTTTTGCTAGGAGCCAGCGCTACACACACTATCAGATTTTCTGCTGATTTTTGGCTTCAGATTTACCAAAACCATGTAGTGCAAGGGCCTGCCTGATTGCATACAAATTGAAACTCCTAAGGTTTGACCTCATATTATATGGTTTTGGTAAATCTGAAGACAAAAATCAGCAGAAAATCTGATAGTGTGCATGGGGCTTAACTTTGTACCTGTTTAGTAAATTGCAAGTTACAGTTACTCCCTGTCTGAATATTCAACTGATTACCTATTCTGTTACACTACTACTCAGAGACCCATCAATTCACCATTTAATGGAGATGATTAAAGGCAGACATATTTGAAGTCCATGTCACAATAATGGCTCTCCCCACAGAGTCGATGGAGAAATAAAAAACTAAGGAAAAAAAGCCTACAAAAAGACCAGCCAACAGCCAACACATCTAAGGACTGGTAGGCTGCAATATATTACATTTCTGTTTCTGGGATTAGATACACTTTAACCACTTAAAGTGGTTGTAAACCCTTACAGACCACTTTTTACTACAGGTAAGCCTATAATAAGGCTTACCTGTAGCTACCGTGGATATCGCCTAAACCTGCACGGTTTAGGAGATATCCCCTGTATCAGCATGTGCCAACGTCATCAGCACATGCGCACTGAAGCAACGGCTCGTTCGTGCCGTTGCTTCGGCTGTAGTCCCTTTACCGGCAGCTCTGGCCAATCACATCGCTGGAGGCCGCGATACCCGGAAATAACTGTGGGAGAAATGTCGACGGGCAGAGCAGTGTGCCGGGACCGCTGCAGGGGCTTTGATCTAAGGTGAGTATTTCATAATGAACTAGTATGCTCATTGTGCCTTTGTCTTGCAGGTTTTCTTTTTTTTTCCGGTGGTTTACAACCACTTTAAGGACCAGGCCTAGTTTTCAGACTTTTTTTTTTGTTCGAAAATTACTTAGAACCCACAAACATTATTGTGACAGGAGTGAGTTTGGGTCGGGGTTTGTGGAACTCAGCTTGCCCTGGAGAGTTCTGGAGGCTCCTTGTCCAGCTTCCCTGGATCCTCTTATGTGTAAATGACCCTGTGTCTCTAATAGGGACACAGGGTGAATGAGAACCCCACTATGATCTGTGCTAGTCAGATTCAATGCTGTATATATGTATATTTAATGTGTGCTGTCTCATGCTGTTGGACTATTTGCTGTGATTCGATTGGGGTGTGACTGTAGTCTATTGTTCTAGTGTGGCTGTCTGCCTCAAATATTATGGGATGTGAAAGTGTCTTGCTGTGAGGAAAGAGGGAGGGGGGATTCCTCCAGCAGCCCCCCTGCGGATAAGACTGTTTACTGAGGAGAAGTTTGAACACACCTGACCTGTGTGCCCATTGTCATTGGACAGTTTAACCCGCCCTGTTTTCCAAGGGTGGGAGGGAAGTGTTTTGAAGTGAGATATCTGTGTGTCCATGTGTGATAATAAATGAGTTTGTTGTTTGCCACTCCAAGACTGGTGTTGTCTGGTGACTGGGTGGGCTAAAGTGTCTTGGATAGTTCTGGTTCTGGACGGAGGAAGCATTGATGGTGGACCAAGCTCTGTTTGAGGACAGAGGGTTTGTCACAATTATATATATTGTTTTTCTAACACCCTAGAGAATAAAATGGCAGTCATTGCAATACTTTCTGTCACACCGTATATTTGCGCAGTGGTCTTACAAGCACACTTTTTGTAGAAAAAAATACACTTTTTTGAATTAAAAAATAAGACAACAGTGAAGTTAGCCCATTTTTTTTATACTGTGAAAGATGATGTTATGCCGAGTAAATTGATACCAAACATGTCACGCATCAAAATTGCACCCACTCGTGGAATGGCGACAAACTTTCACCCTTAAAAATCTCCATAGGCGACGTTTAAAAATCTCTACAGGTTACCAGTTTTGAGTTACAGAGGAGGTCTAGAATTATTGCTCTTGCTCTAACGATCGCAGCAATACCTCACATGTGTGGTTTGTACGCCATTTTCATATGTGGAAGCTACTCGTATGTGTTTGTGAGCTCATCGGGAGGGGGCGATTTATATTTATGAATAATTTTTCTTATTTATTTTACTTTTTATTTTTATTTTGACACTGTCCTTTTAAAAAAAGAAATTGGGTCACTTTTATTCCTATTACAAGGAATGTAAACATCCCTTGTAATAGAGAAAAGGCATGACAGGACCTCTTAAATATGACATCTGGGGTCAAAAAGACCTCAGATCTCATATTTACACTAAAATGCAATAAAAAAATAAAAAACATTTTCCTTTAAGAGCATTGGGCAGAAGTGACGTTTGACGTCGCTTCCGCCAGTCAATGCTATGGAGCCGAGTGGGGGCCATCTTCCCCTCACTCGGCAGCCAGCCAAACAGGAGAGAGGACCCGATTGTCTCCACCGCTACGGTAGGTGGCGTAGACCACAGGAGCGCGGCAGGAGGGGGGCTCTCTCCCGCCCCGATAAAAGTGATGTTGCAGCGAATCTGCCACAGAGACCACTTTTATCTGAAAGCGGACCGCCCGCTGAAGAAGAGGATACCGGAGTTATCTGCTGCCATAACAACGGTATTCCTCTTCAAACAGTCGCCGTATAATGATATTATATAATATAATGTATATAAGACTCCCCTCCCCCTGCTGGAACAGGAATAGAAAATTCCAACAGGATGTGCACTTTCTAAACATCTAAACAGTATATAAAGCTGAAGACAGCAGATATACATGTAAAACTTATGTATGGAGATTTGTTTCATCCCTGTGTATCATCTGAGGCTGTTCACTTCACTGGGTATAGGTGAGGGTTTACATCCACTTTAAGTGGTTATGTTATAGTATATTAATATATTATATTCATTTTTATTATTATTTTTCATTTTGGAGTTGGTACAAGCCCCTCATTGGCCGTGCCAAGTTTTTCATGCCTTTTGTTTGACAAGAGCTTGCTTATTAACCACACTTTCAGTGCAGCAGAAAATATCACTCATATATATATATCAATGTATATCACTCCCTCTGCATATCAATGTAATATAAAGATAGATTTTAATAGGTTATATTACCAGTGGACAGCAAATAAATCCAAAGAACAGAGGAACTCACTCATTACAAAACTAACCCCCAAAAATGTGGATATGTTCTTATTTTAAAGTGGAATTCCTGGCTAACACTAACTATTGTTAAAAATGTACCATGACTACTCCTGCTACCTATCCTGCCTAACCTATGTAAAAAAAATATGAATACTTACCTTTTTTCAGGCCGCTCCAGTCTGGTCACGTGATCCAGCAGCACCAGCTCCCCTTTGTCAGGGAGCACTCAGCAAAAGCTGGGAACTCCAGAAGCAGTGATGTCATACATAGGGGTTGATTTACTAAAACTGGAGAGTGCAAAATCTGGCACAGCTGTGAATGGTAGCCAATCAGCTCCTAACTTCGGCTTCTTAACCACTTCAGCCCCGGACCAATTGGCAGCCAAAGGACCAGGCCCCTTTTTTGCGATTCGGCACTTTGGCGCTTTAACTGACAATTGCGCGGTCGTGCGACGTGGCTCCCAAACAACATTTTTTGCGCTATAAACAAAAATAGAGCAACAATTTTGAAAAAAATTCAATATTTTTTGCTTTTTGCTATAATAAATATCCCCAAAAAACATATAAAAAAACATATTTTTTCCTCAGTTTAGGCCGATACGTAGTCTACATATTTTTGGTAAAAAAAAACGCAATTAGCGATTATTGATTGGTTTGCGCAAAAGTTATAGCGTTTACAAAATAGGGGATAGTTTTATAGCATTTTTATTAATATTTTTTTTTACTAGTAATGGCGGCGATCAGCGATTTTTTTATTGTGACTGTGACATTATGGCGGACACATCGGACATTTTTTACACATTTTTGGGACCATTGTCATTTATACAGCAATCAATGCTATTTAAATGCATTGATTCCTGTATAAATGACACATGCAGTGAAAGAGTTAACCACTAGGGGGCGGGAGGGGTTATGGGCTGTGACGTGTGTGTTTTTTTTTACATTAGGGGGCAGGGCTTACGTCTGACGTCATTGATCGGCTTTCTCGATGACACGGAACAGCCGATCAATGACAGGCAGAGTAGGAAGCGCGGGGAGAGGTTTGATTACACAGACCTCTCCCTGTTCTTCAGCTCTGTGACCCGATCGCGGGACACCAGCGGCGATCGGGTCCGCTGGTCCCACGGCCGGGGTCACGGAGCTCCTGACCGGGTCGCGAGCGCGCCGCTGGCGACGTGCGCGTGACCCACGGCCAGGCAATTAAAGGGCCACGTACCCGTACGTGATTTTGCCTGCCCGTGCCATTCTGCTGACGTATATATGCAGTGAGCGCTCGGGAAGCGGTTAAAGTGGTTGTAAACCCTTGTAAAAAAAAGAATTACTTACCCGAGAACAAAGCCCCTGCAGCCATCCTCGTCTCCCCCTCTGGCCGGCGACATCTCTCCCGGTTGTTACTTCCAGGTATCGTGGCTCCGGCGCTGTGATTGGCCGGAGCCGCAATGACGTCACCCCCACCCATGCACGTGGGAGCCGCCAGGAACGGCACAGTACAACTGAAATGTTGCTTCAGTTGGCTTAAGTGAGCATGTGCCGATGACGCCGGCACATGCAAATACAGCAATATCTCCTAAACCTTGCAGGTTTAGGAGATATCCAGTGCAGCTACAGGTAAGCCTAATTATAGGCTTGCCTGTAGTTTAAAGTGGTTGTAAAGGGTTTACAGCCACTTTAACTTAAGCTTTTACAAAAAACAAAAACGAACAAAGCTGATTTCTATGCAGAGCTCCACCAGCTTTTGAACTCTCCAGTTTTAGTAAAACAACCCCATAGGCTCCCATAGCCCAGCCATTCTTGGTGCTCCTTCCTCTCCCCTGCAGCTGCTACCCACCAACACAGGAGAGCCAGAGATAGTATAAGGTAGGAATTTTACTTTAATGCGTTTGTTACCCCAACATATTCCTGATATGTGCTTGCTGTACCATGTAATTGTATGATAAAGTATCCTGTTCTCTTTGCATTGCTTCCTTTATGTGAAAACCCTGGTGTTCCTGCCAGTCCCTATGCTTTCCTATTAAAACTGACCACACTAAGCATTAGAGCACACAGTGGTCATTTCTCTAGCTATTCTGGGAATGATCAGACTTGTCCTGACATGCCCACCCCCCCCCCCTGCACAGCCATTCAATGGGAAGCTCAGTGTACTACTGCTTCTACTCCCCCCCCCCCCCCCCCAGCTATTTTGCACCTGAGAACAGAGGCAAAGTGATCACTTATAAAAAAAGTTATAAAAAAAGGTATTTATAATTTTTTTATACTTTTACAAAAAAGTTTTGTTGTTCATTTCTATTTTAAACAGATTGAATTGTTTGCAATAAGTTACAAAGTCAGAGTTTATGCTACACAAGTTTCTATACAGTCACGATAATATAATATGATGATCGTTTGCCCTAAAAGATAGCATATAAAAATATTTTTATATTATGCCAAAAGGAATTTATCCACAGTAATCAAAGTAAGCAATGAGTTCATTTGTGTAACTATTATTAATGGGCAACATTTTGTAGTTGTTATTCTATTATAATTATTTTGATTTGGAAGTGAAAATATCCACAGTCAATTAATCTATACAACTATAATAACCATTTAGGTTTGGAGGGAAAATGTGTCTTTTGGTAGCTATGGTAGTCCTTGTATTTCTAGAACTCTATTTAATAAGCACGTATGCTTATAACAACAAGAAAAAAAAGTAAAATAAATTACAAATTATGTAAGACTTGCATGTCTGAATTTCTGAATATGGCGTCTGTTTGGATTTTCTATCATGTTTTCTTAACATAAATCAAAATCTCCATAAATGTGTTATAATGAGAAAGTCTTTCTAGGAAACAATCCAAATATGTAATTTATGACATTTTATTTGGTACCAGTTGCTGCAGCTTGTTATGGCTAAGGTTTTTTGTGAATGTATGTCTCTGTAAACAGTATACAGTATGAACAAGCACGGATTATCTTACTGGATTCAAATATCTGCATTCATACTAGACATGTGCGCCGTCAAAAAATTTGTTTCGTTTCTTTTGTATTAAAATTAATTCGTATTTCGTAATTCGTGTCCGAAACTCAATTTGGATTTGTACGAAATACGAATTTTCGTTAGATTCGTAAACTTTTCATAACAATTACGAATTTTCGTTATGATGAATTTATCATTGTGAGGGGCTCCCACCATCCCTGTGCTGTGCTGACTTCCTGGGTTTTTTAACTTCATCATAACAAATAATCGTAGTTAACAAACATTCTGTCCAAATCCGTTGTAACGGAATTTGGATCCGAAGTTCATATACGAAATTTCGTACAGAATTCGTATGCATAAAAATTCGTATTTCGGATTCGTACGAATTTCTGGAAATTCGTACGAATTTTCGATTCGTACGAAAATAATCGCACATGTCTAAATCATACCTACAGTACATACACAGCATGCTACATGGAGTGCATATACAGTATGTTAATAAGCTTATCAGAATAAAAAAAAATTTTTTTTACACAGGTTAGGCAGAATAGAAAGTGTTATTGCATTATAGCAGTGATTTTTAATAGGTTACAGCAGAAAGTATTTTATAGGGATGAGCTTCAGGTTTGGGACAACAGAGAGTTCGACTATTGCCGCGTACACACGAAGGGACTATCCCTCGGGATTATCCGCTGGACTCGAGTCCGCCGGACAATCCCCTCGTGTGTGGGCCTTCGACTGACTTTTTTTCCCAAAAGTCCGGCGGACTAGGTTTTAAGTTTTGTTTTAAAATTATCCGCTGGACTTGGCAGTCCGGCGGACAATACGGCCGTCTGTAGTATGGTCCAGCGGACCAAAAAGGACGCATGCTCAGTAGCAAGTATTTTTCTAGTATTTTTCGTTTTCTAGTCCCGTTGTACGTGCTGTACGTCATCGCGTGAACCGCCGGACTTTTAGCGTGATCGCGTGTGGTCAAGTCCGTTCGCTTTCAAGTCCGCCGAAGCCCAGCTGGAAAGTCCGGCGGATTGTCCGATGGACTAGGTCCGGCGGACAAAGTCCCTTCGTGTGTACACGGCATATGGCTCCCAGAGACTTAATTTGGGTTTTGATGCTATGTTCAGTGTTTGTGGATTTTTGCATTTGTTAGGCACACATAAACTGAACCAAACTTCTTGGTTCACACACTTTTTGGTAGCAATTATTATTTAAGTCTGCTTTACCTTGAAATTCCCAATTAGCTTCAGGGAAAGAAAAAAGAAAAATCCTCTGAACCTGACAGAGAGCTTGAGGAGTGCAGAAAGGGCATATTTTAGGTACCCTGCTTGGGAGTTATCATTCTCACACAGTGTACAATGCATCAATATCCTTTATACAGGTAATTCAATTCAAAAAGTGAAACTCATATATTTTATATAGATGTGTTACACACAGAGTAATATATTTCAAGCATTTCTTTTTTTTTTCATTTTGATGACTTACAGCTAGTGAAAACTCAGAAATTAGAATATTACATAAGACCAATATAAAAAAAGGATTTTTATTACAGAAATGTTGGCTTACTGAAAAGCATGTCCATGTACAGTATAGTATGCACTGAATACTTGGTCGGGGCTCCTTTTGCATGAATTACTGCATCAATGCAGCGTGGCATGGAGGCAATTAGCCTGTGGCACTGCTGAGGTGTTATGGAAGCCCAGGTGGCTTTGATAGAGACCTTCAGCTTGTCTGCATTGTTTGGTCTGGTGTTTCTCATCTTCCTCTTGACAATACCCCACAGATTCTCTATGGGGTTCAGGTCAGTGGAGTTTGCTGGCTAATCAAGCACAGTGATACCATGATCTTGAAATCAGGTATTGGTACTTTTATAAGTCCTGCTGGAAAATTTAATCAGCATCTCCATAAAGCTGGTCAGCAGGGGAAAGCATGAAGTGCTCTAGAATTTCCTGCGTCGACTTTGGACTTGATAACACACAGTGGATCAACACCAGCCGATGACATGGCCCCCCCAAATCATCACTGACTGTAGAAACTTCACATGGACCTCATGCAACTTGGATTCTGTGCCTCTCCACTCTTCCTCCAGACTCTGGAACCTTGATTTCCAAATTAAATGCTAAATTTTCTGCAGTTCGTGATGACTTGGCACCTGCCCACACTGCCAAAAGTACCAATACCTGGTTTCAAGATCATCTGCGCTTGATTGGCCAGCAAACTCGCTTGACCTAAACCGCATAGGGAAACTGTGGAGTATTGTCAAGAGGAAGATGAGACAAAGCTATCAAAGCAACCTGGGCTCCCATAACACGTCAGCAGTGCCACAGGCTTATCGCCTCCATGCCACGCTGCATTGATGCAGTAATTCATGCAAAAAATAACCCAACCAAGTATTGGTATAGTGCATACTATATTTTACATAGACATATTTTTCAGTAAGCAAACATTTCTGTATTAAAAATTATTTTTTTATTGGTCTTATGTAATCTAATTTTCTAAGATACAGAATTTTGGGTTTTCATTAGCTGTAAGCCATAATCATCAAAAAATAAATAAAAATGCTTGAAAATTATCACTCTGTGTGTAATGCATGTATATAAAATGAGTTTCACTTTTTGAATTGAATTACTGAAATAAATTAACTTTTCGATAATGTTCTAATTTTTTGAGATGTATAACTTTTGAGCAAAGTTGTTGAAGAAACATAACCAATCTTTGGCACTGATATATGTACAGTGGTGCAGAATAATACAGTCTCGGTATTAACCAGATGTGTTACCAGAGGGCGTCTTCAGTTGGCGTGGGTAGTGTCCCCTACTGAAATATATACAGGTTGATTCTGTAGTTTGCTCTGGCCCTATGCCTTCGTACCAATTACCAGAGCATGGACAAGAAGCCTGCGCTAAGCTATCCCTTCCTTTCCTAAATATTGTCCCTCACAAGGGGTTTCCTGTCCCTGACCATTCACTCACCAAAAGCACACCAAAATGACGTGGGGTCCCTAATATAAAAGTTCTCTCACCCGAAAAGGCCCGACAAAGTCTCTCAAGAATTTAGTGTCCAATCAGACTATTTTCCATTCTCAAGGCACTGTACAGAATCACTTAAGACGCCCATAGATGAGTCATATTTTTTTCATTCAACCAATGGATTGGACAAAAAAAAAAACTTGATTCCCCCATCCACACACTCGATGTGTATGAGGCAATCCTCCCCACTAAGGTATTGTATTCTGACAGTGGGAAGACTTACCCGCCATCAGAATACATTGATCTGCACTGCCGGCTATAGCCATTGACTGCCCACACATGGATCAAAATTCACCCAGTCCCTGTTGAATCGCCCAAATTTTAAGAAAAGGGATCAATTTGCTTATGAGATTCCCCTTTCCATGCAATAAGTCACCTACAGGCAAATAGTCTAACTTGACCTGCCTACAGGTGCACTAATGCTAAGGTTAATATGTTCAAATAAAGCCATAATCAGGTATCAGATTAGCAATTAAAAAATAGTTTATACAAAAGAACAATAAAATTACTTACATGTACCATAGAGCCGAATAACTAATTTAGAGTACCAACCTCAAGAATAATTTCCTCTTCTGTAAGAAGGATAACATGATCTCTAGATGATTCCAATTTCAGCTTTTGTATTCGTCTTGGAGTAATTTTGATGAAAGAAAATGAACTTAAAATACAAAGTACAAGTGTGTACAATACAACAAAAAGATATACAGTACTAGGTAGAATGTCATCTACTAATTTACATTTTTATCTTTCAATGATCCTTCACAACAATTGAAAATTACAGTAGAAATACACACAAAAGTTATAAAGCTCAAAGTCCTAGGAACAATGCTAACTGATAAGAGTGCACCAAAGACAGAGTATCCAATA
This sequence comes from Lithobates sylvaticus, assembly GCA_028564925.1. Classification (NCBI taxonomy): domain Eukaryota; kingdom Metazoa; phylum Chordata; class Amphibia; order Anura; family Ranidae; genus Lithobates; species Lithobates sylvaticus. The sequence continues at coordinate 655,813,640 of CM053026.1, forward strand.
ATTTATGAAAGCTAATATCTGCTTATAATGACAAGTAAAGGATACTCTGTTATAGCCGGATCCCTCTTTTGGGGTTGGTAAGAAAAATTTGCACTCATTACTTCTTTTATGATGTCATCCATCAGAGGATCATCCTGCAAAGAGATGTACACATGATAATAATCTTTGGGGGAATATCCTAAACATGTAAAAATACAAGCTATGACCATGACCCATACAAATCATATCAGAATTCAGGGGCATTCTACTACAAGCTGAAGTAAGAATTTGCCTTTTTAAATACGGTAAGCTCAATAGCTATTTCCCCCATATTGTACTGGAACAGAGAACTGCAATTTCAGTGCTAAGCCTTATGATGGAGCAGTCTGAGCAACAGCAGTAAAAGCGACATGGGAACACACTTGGTCCATGGGATCAGATGAGCCTACAAAACCAAACCCAGAGCTGTTCAAACCCCTCTTTTTCTTTTAAGAAGGAGATATATCTGTATTTATATTTGTCCATTTTTTTTTTTTTCATAAAAAAAGGTGGTAATGGTTGCCATCACAGTCATCCAGATACTGGAGCATATGCCATTTTGCTAGACTAGTACACACATACAGTATATCATTTATTTATTTTATATAGGGGAGTAAAGAGTAGTAACCAGGTGGAGGTGAAGGAATGGATAGCGTCTATAGTGGATAGAAAACCAGGAGTAAAGGGGTATGAGAGAATGTATAGGTTGGAAGGAGGGGGTTAAGGTATGATAGGGCCTGTTAGAGAGCACGTCTCAACTGGCCTGGTTAGAGGTCAATCAATAAGTAGCAACAAAATTTTAGGCATAGGAATAGTATATGGGAGGCAGCTATTGAAGACGATCACAAGGATCTTAGACCCCTTTCACACTGGGGCGGGAGCAGCATCAGCGGTAAAGTAGCGCTATATTTAGCGCTGCTTTACTGTCGTTTTAGTGGCGGGATTCGGCCACTAGCGGTGCGGATTTAACACCCGCTAGCGGCCGAAAAAAAGGGTTAAAACCTCCTGCAAAGCGCTGCTGCGGTATATTTTTATTTATCTTTATCGATATTTATGCACAATCTCTTTTAATTGATTTGAGATACAGCGTTATCCAGTCACGTATATGAATTGGTTATTAATTAATTAGTTAATTACTATTTATTGATTAATTTATTTATTAATTAATTATTTATTCACTATTTATTCACTTATTTACACCCCTCTTGCATATTTTGCACTTTTTGACCATCTCCTTCTGGTCCTGGACCCCTTCCTTATCCTAGACTAGTGCCCCCGGAGGGACCTAGTCATTATTGCATTTCTTACAAATTTATATTTGTATTTAAGTTTGCGCGAAGTATCTCAACTTATCTAGGTATAGCCGCGCTGCCCCATTGATTTCAATGGGTAGGAGCAGTTTAGGAGCGGTGAATAGAGGGGAAAGTAATAGAGGGGAAATCTTCCAATGGGGACACTAGTTCTGGTGACCTGGGGGGGGGGGGGGGATTCCCTTAAAGTGTCTAAACCCTAGACCTTGCATTCACTGTATCTGGTCTCCCAAAGTACACAGAACATTGAAATGCAATAGTTTTTTTTAAACGGCTAAACACCTTTTCTTATCAATGGTTAGAACAGTCTTGTGGCTTCTATCAGTGTCTGGTTAAAGCTTGTAGGAGGAGTTTTCATTCTCCCATGATTGTCCTATCAGGCTACAGGACCCCTGACCCTTTGTCTGGACAGTGCTGATTGGCCCTGTGCTGATCACATGCACTCTCTAGCAATACACACCAAACTGAGCATGTGCAGCTTGCCCCCAAGGCTTTGTTCTATCAGGAGATGGTTTGGGAACTGTGGAAGAAGGGGAGGATCAGAGAACTATATTTTCAATCAAACAGCATTTTTACACAATGCAACCCTTTAGGTTCCACAAGTATAACAAGCATGCTTTACTGCATATACAGACTCATTTCACTGTTGTTGGGTTAGTAACACTTTAATTTTGGATTTTCTCTCAATTCTTGTTTTGGCTATGGGACAGGAAGTGAAGGTAGATCCCCCAATGGAAGACACAGGGCAAAAATAAACCTCCTTTACTCTATCCAAAATGTAAAAAAGTTTTGCCTATTTTTTCTACTTTAGATATTAGGTAAATATTCATTGAGCATAATTCTAGTGATCTATGTTTGACTTTGGGGGAAGTTTTTTTTTTTTTAGTTTTTTTCCAGGATCCTACAATCGTCTGTTTAGTTGCTATGAACATATGTAAACCCATTTTGATAACCACAAAAACACTCAGATTTGATATTACAATAAACTATTTTAACAGCCATTTTAAACATCTTTGATTTGGCAACATACCATTTCTAAGCCCTTCAGAAAGTCACTCCCTAGTGGGTTTGTACTCTTAGGTTCTTTTCTGCCAAGAAATAGACCACCACAAGTATTAGTTAAGGAATTATTATAATTAATGCATTTTGGGGCTAATCTTTACAATGCTCTTCTTAGTATAGAAGGTCACAAACTGCATCAAAAAAACATTATCAGTCAAGTAATGTGCTATAAAATGAGTCAGTGGCATGTTAAGAAGAGACAGCTGCTATTTATGTCCTCATAATAAAAAGACATTGGCTAGGTAATAAAAGACATGATCTGATCATATGCTCAATGAGATAGAAGTCTGTAATCAGATACTCGATACTTATGTTCTCCACCACCTGAGTTTAGATCTGTCCATCAATAGCAAATTGCTATGTACCAGAAACCTCAATTGTCAATTGCTCCCACATTGTTACAACATTATGATTAACTTGGTATCAGTAAGATACTATTAAGTTCTCATTGACTTCTATTGTCCCTTCCTGACTGATTTAGACCAGATCCCAAGAGGAGGAGAGTGTTGAAGAGAAGAATCATGGGATATATAGTTCCATCAGATTTTGGTGGGACTACTTTCTGCTCGGAAAGTAGCTACAGCTCCCAGGGGTCTTTGCAACAAAAGAGGGGGAGAGAGGAAGACTTTTACAAAGCCACCAGGGAAAACTGGGGGCCACTTGGCACCTGATCACAGAGACAAAGGGGGAAGCAGAGTATGGAGACCGAAACACCCGTTTCTTGCACAGCCAGTACCTCACCTGCCCAGTGATAGAGGGGGGCATTGCCCACCTGTTTGTAGTCACATCCAAAGCTTAGCGCAGAGCTGCTGGTCTACCTGCAGTGTTCAGGAATTGCACAGCAAAGTCGCTGGTCTGTCCCCTCAGACAAACCAAGACACAGATTAGGTGCAGAAGATCCAAACAAGTCTATTCAAGGACAGTGCATCAGAATTTGAGGGGCCCCTCCACTGACAGGACCTACCACAAAAGCTCAGGAGCTGGTAAGAGGGTTGCTAACCCATTCTTTCCATTGTTTAACTGATACAGTACAGTTTACCACAATTTGCTTCTACCATCCCTTCAAGAACCCACCCAGCCAATCAGACCACTTGCAGATTATTGCAATAACTTTGCTAGTTCTCCACCCAAACCTTCATAATATTACATGGATAATCTCCCTTTCTCCTACCACCTGTTGTTTTTGTTTTGTTCACTAAACTTTTTACACTACTGAAACAGATTTTTGTAATCTGCATTAGCACCCATTTGTTTAATCTGATTAACGGCCTACTGATTTTTGACCAAGTGTAAACAGTGAACTCCATTAGACGTGCACCACCATAAGGGCCCCAACCAAGCAAAATATAATTGTTGTTCTCTGTCAAAATATTTATTTTTCTTGTTCTATTTGAGGAAATTATTCAATTCTGGTATCCTAATGCGGCGTACACACGCTCGGACTTTCTGGCGGGATTGTCCGCCGGACCTAGTCCAGCGGACAAAACGCGGGACTTTCCAGCGGAGGTCCGCCGGACTTGCCCACACACGCCCGGACTTTTCCGGTGGACAATCCGCGGGAAAAAGTCCGCGGGACTTTTGAAATGAACGGACTTGCCGACACGCGATCGGAAAGTCCGTTCATTTACAACGTGACTGCAGGTAGACGGGACTAGCGAAGGCAGTGAATGCCGCCGCGCTAGCCCCGTCACCTGGTATGGATTTAAAGGGCATACCTACGCCGAAAAAAATGGCGTGTGGGTCCCCCCCCAAATCCATCTCAGACCCATATCCGAGCACGCAGCCCGGCCGGCCAGGAAAGGGGGTGGGGACAAGCAACCCCCCCTTCCTAAGCCATACCAGGCCGCGTGCCCTCAACATGGGGGGTGCACTGGGGAAAGGGGGGCCCGGCGGCCCCCCCACCCCAAAGCACCTTGTCCCCATATTGATGAGGACAAGGGCCTCTTCCCGACAACCTTGGCCGTTGGTTGTCAGCGTCTGCGGGCGGGGGGCTTATCGGAATCCGGGAGCCCCCTTTAATAAGGGGGCCCCCAGATACCGGCCCCCCACCCTATGTGAATGAGTATGGGGTACGATGTACCCCTACCCATTCACCTAAGGTGTAAAAGTGTAAATAAAAAAAACACACAATTTTTGTAAAACATTTTATTGTACAGCTCCGGGGGTCTTCTTCCGTCTTGGGGGGTCTTCTTGCCGGACTCCTCAGCTCTCTTCTGCTCTTTTACCTAGCTCTTTCACGAGCGGAGGAGCCCGACTTTCTTCTTCGTCGCTGCCGTCGTCGCCTGGGCGTCTCGTTCCGCCTTCGGTGGTCTTGTCCCCGCTCTTCGGTTCTTCTTGCCCCTGTCACCGCCTTGTGCGCCTTCTGCGTCGTTGTCTTCTTCTTCCGATGTTGACTCGTCGTTCTCTCTGGCCGGAATGGCAGAGACACGCGGTGTTGTGACTTATATAGGGACAGGGGGCTCATGTCACATGGTTATTAAAGGGGGCTCCCGGATTCCGATAAGCCCCCCACCCGCAGACCCCGACAACCAATGGCCAGGGTTGTCGGGAAGAGGCCCTTGTCCTCATCAACATGGGGACAAGGTGCTCTGGGGTGGGGGGGCCGCAGGGCCCCCTTTCCCTAGGGCACCCCCCATGTTGAGGGCACGCGGCCTGGTACGGCTCGGGGGGGGGCGCTCGCTCGTCCCCACCCCCTTTCCTGACCAGCCGGGCTGCGTGCTCGGATAAGGTTCTGAGATGGATTTGGGGGGACCCCCACAACGTTTTTTCGGCGTAGGGATTCCCCTTTAAATCCATACCAGGTGACGGGGCTAGCACCGCGGCATTCACTACCTTCGCTAGTCCCGTCTACCTGCAGTCACGTTCTAAATGAACGGACTTTCCGATCGTGTGTCGGCAAGTCCGTTCATTTCAAAAGTCCCGCGGACTAACACACAGACCGCCGGACTTTTGGGAGGAAAAAGTCAGCCGGCGCCCACACACGGGCGGATTGTCCGGCGGACTCTAGTCCGGCAGACAATCCCGCGGGAAAGTCCGCTTGTGTGTATGCGGCCTTAGTGTAGTAGGTCTCTGTATAGAGTTAGGGGTTTGTATTCTTTTTTTTATTATTTCTTGCTGGATTGTTATCCTAGTGTAAGCTGCCATTTAAATTGGTGTCATTAATTCCTTGTCAGAGTGGACAATGCAGTATTATTGGGTGTTTGGGCCCTGAGTCATACTCAGAGGGTGTAATTAAACTATGGTCCCTAAGAGGGTGCTCTACATTTCTAAACCGCTGACTACGAACAAGGGTGCAAATCATAAAGTGAGAGTGAAAGCCCAACTACAGGCCGAGCAACTCCATCTCCTCCATCAAAACATTCCTGCTACCTTTATTTAAAAAAATTTATATATATATATACAGTGGTGTGAAAAAGTGTTTGCCCCCTTCCTCATTTCCTGTTCCTTGCATGTTTGTCACACTTAAGTGTTTCGGAAAATCAAACCAATTTAAACAATAGTCAAGGACAACACAAGTAAACACAAAATGCAATTTGTAAATGAAGGTGTTTATTATTAAAGGTGAAAAAAAATCCAAACCATCATGGCCCTGTGTGAAAAAGTGATTGCCCCCCTTGTTAAAACATACTATAACTGTGGTTGTCCACACCTGAGTTCCATTTCTCTAGCCACACCCAGGCCTGATTATTGCCACACCTGTTCACAATCAAGGCATCACTTAAATAGGAGCTGCTTGACACAGTAAGGTCCACCAGAAGATCCTTAAAAGCTACACATCATGCCGAGACCCAAAGAAATTCAGGAACAATTGAGAAAGAAAGTAATTGAGATCTATCAGTCTGGAAAGGGTTATAAAGCCATTTCCAAAGCTTTCGGAATCCAGCGAACCACAGTGAGAGCCATTATCCACAAATGGCGAAGACATGGAACAGTGGTGAACCTTCCCAGGAGTGGCCGGCCGCCCAAAATTACCCCAAGAGTGCAGCGACGACTCATCCAAGAGGTCACAAAAGACCCCACAACAACGTCCAAGGAACTGCAGGCCTCACTTGCCTCAGTTAAGGTCAGCGTTCATGCCCCCACCATCAGGAAAAGACTGGGCAAAAATGGCCTGCATGGCAGAGTTCCAAGGAGAAAACCACTGCTGAGCAAAAAGAACATCAAAGCTCGTCTCAATTTCTCCACAACACATCTTGATGATCCCCAAGACTTTTGGGACAACATTCTGTGGACCGATGAGACAAAAGTGGAACTCTTTGGAAGGTGTGTGTCCAAGTATATCTGGCGTAGAAGGAACACTGCATTTCAGAAAAAGAACATTATACCAACAGTAAAATATGGTGGTGGTAGTGTGATGGTCTGGGGCTGTTTTGCTGCTTCAGGACCTGGAAGACTTGCCGTGATAAAAGGAACTATGAATTCTGCTGTCTACCAAGAGATCCTGAAGGAGAATGTCTGACCATCTGTTCGTGTACTCAAGCTGAAACGAACTTGGGTTCTGCAGCAGGACAATGATCCTAAACACACCAGCAAGTCCACCACCGAATGGCTGAAGAAAAACAAAATGAAGACTTTGGAGTGGCCTAGCCAAAGTCCTGACCTGAATCCTATTGAGATGTTGTGGTATGACCTTAAAAAGGCCGTTCATGCTCGAAAACCCTCTAATGTAACTGAATTAGGACAATTCTGCAAAGATGAGTGGGCCAAAATTCCTCCAGGACGCTGTAAAAGCCTCATTGCACGTTATCGCAAACGCTTGGTTGCAGTTGTTGCTGCTAAGGGTGGCCCAACCAGTTATTAGGTTTAGGGGGCAATCACTTTTTCACACAGGGCCATGATGGTTTGGATTTTTTTCACCTTTAATAATAAACACCTTCATTTACAAATTGCATTTTGTGTTTACTTGTGTTGTCCTTGACTATTGTTTAAATTGGTTTGATGTTCCGAAACACTTAAGTGTGACAAACATGCAAAGGAACAGGAAATGAGGAAGGGGGCAAACACTTTTTCACACCACTGTATATATATATATATATATATATATATATATATATACACACACACACTATATTACCAAAAGTATTGGGATGCCTGCCTTTACACGCACAAGAATTTTAATGACATACCAGTCTTATTTCGTAGGGTTCAATATTGAGTTGGCCCACCTTTTGCAGCTATAAAAGCTTTAACTCTTCTGGGTTTAGGAGTGTGTCTATGGGAATGTTTGACCATTTTTCCATAAGAGCATTTGTGAGGTCAGGCACTGATGTGGATGAGAAGGCCTGGCTCTCCACTCTAATTTGACCCAAAGGTGTTCTATCAGGTTGAGGTCAGGACTCTGTGCAGGCCAGTCAAGTTCCTCCACTCCAAACTCGCTCATCCATGTTTTTATGGACCTTGCTTTGTGCACTTGTGCGTAATCATGTTGAAACAGGAAGGGGCCATCCCCAAACTGTTCCCACAAAGTTGGGAGCATGAAATAGACCAAAATGTCTTGGTATGATGACACCTTAAGAGTTCTGTTCACCAAGCCCAACCCCTGGAAAACAACCCCACACCATAATCTCCCCTCAACCAAATGATTTGGACCAGCGCACAAAGCAAGGTCAATAAAGATATGGATGAGCGAGTTTGGGGTGGAGGAACTTGATTGGCCTGCACAGAGTCCTGACCTCAACCCGATAGAACACTTTGGGATGAATTAGAGTGGAGACTGCGAGTCAGGCCTTCTCAGCCAACAGTGCCTGACCTCACAAAAGCACTACTGGAAGAATAGTCAAACATACCCATAGACACACTCCTAAACCATGTGGACAGCCTTCCCAGTAGAGCCAAGGTATCCCAATCCTTTTGGTAATATAGTGTATATATATATATATATATATATATATATATATATATATATTTATATGTAGTACCCTGCTCCTACTGAGCAGACGCTATTATTTTGTAAATTTAAGTTGTCTGAAGCTGCAGTTTGGCTCAGAATAATTATACTAAAGTTCTGGCTTCTGTACCAGTTTGGCTGGGTTGTGCTAATTTCCACTTGGCCGTGGGTGTCGCTGTCACCACCGGTAAGTGTTAGAAATGCAACAAGCTAAATGTATTGGGTATCCTTTTACTCAGAAACAGCCCGGAGGGAGTGGTCTACCCGCTGAGCATTCTTGGTAAGGGTACATAAGGTACCAACGCCATTTTCTGGGGTTCGTTATCCCGACCTCATGGCCCTCCTGGCCTAAGGTGTGTGCTGCCTTATTCAATGTCTCGGGGCCGGCTGGCTTGAGGCTCTGCAACTGAAAAGTAGGCCCAGAAGCTCTGGGGCCTACTGATCCAGAGATGGTCCTGTGCTGTCTTGCCTGAGGGGAGGAGCCACGCAACAGGAGGATCCAGGGGAGGACTTTTCGGAAGAGGACAGAGCAACAAGGCGCGCACCTCATGGAAAAGCCTGGAAACTCAGTTGGAGGATGCATCCTGGGTTATCTACCACACAGTATCGCCGGGTCGGCTGAAAGAACCAGGTACTGTGGGGAAAATCTTTAACTTTGCATTAAGAATCTTATTGTGCCTTCATGTGGCAGAGGATTGCACAACAAGATCGCTAAACTTGTCAAGTCTGTGGCAGAGACTTTGACCGAGCATCTCATCGGCTGCTAGGTCAGGAGAGGGACCTATCTGGTGGTTGCTGGCTCCAGCCTGTGGAAGTTGTTTGTCCTCTGGATCAAGGAAATACCTCTAACCCGCAAAGGTACCTGAATTACCCTTATCCTCTACCCCTCTATTGCAAAAGTGTGTGTTTTTGTTAAATGAACATCCAGAAAAAGGACTAATGCCCCGTACACACGGTCGGAAATTCCGACGGAAAATGTCCGATCGGACCATGTTGTCGGAAAATCCGCCCGTGTGTGGGCTCCATCGGAAAATTTGAGATCCTGCTCTCAAATTTTCCGACAACAAAATCCGATCGGACCTTTTCCGATCGTGTGTAGAGAATTCCGACGGACAAAGTGCCACGCATGCTCAGATCAAATTACGAGACCAAAGCTATTGGCTACTAGCCTCTACGTAGTTCCGTCGTACGCAACGAACATCACCAAGTTCAGAATGATCGGATTTTCCGACAACTTTGTCCGACCGTGTGTATGCAACACCAGTGTTGGACAAAATCCGCCGGAAAAAATCAGACGGATTTTGTGGTCGGAATTTCCGACCGTGTGTACGAGGCATAAGTGTCGGAGCACTATTCTTTGACCAACCCTTTTTATACGACCCCTGAGAAGGACACAGTGAACAGGTGAGGTAACGGTAAGCCCAACAAAAACCAGCAGCTCCTTTGGGGGTCAGTGCTACAGTACAGTATAGATATATTTCTCTTTTCTATCGGTTTTCATTCTGTTTATGATGCAATGTTACAGGTTTTCTTCTGTTTCTTGCTATTCCAGCAGTAGGTGGTCCGCAATGCTGCTGGTAATACTGCAATGATTATTTTGTGCACCCGGGATAACCCTCGGGGGGCATGTCCTGTCCTGGACTTACAGGAAGGGGTTTGAATGCTACTTGACATTATTCAACTCCAGAAAGGACCAGCAATGGGTCGCAGAGCAGTGAGACTGTAGGGTACAGCACCAGAGATATGGTAAGTATTGCAGAGAGAGATGAATTTTTATTTAAACTACCAGGGAAATGTTTTTTTTTAAATTAAGATGCAGTTGGTTGGGCTTGAAGTCAGAGCTTGCAAACTGATTCCAGGTCATTGACCACTGATTCAGCATGACATCCGGGCAACAGGAATTTTCATAAGGTCAGCAATGGCATCCTCAATTCTTTCTTGGAATACATTTTCTTTATGAAGGGAGCATTTTATTTTTAATTAGAGCAACAGAAAACAGACAGGTTCTGTTCTAGAAGGCAGAACATATCATTAACCACCTAGCGAACCCCTTTCTTTCATCATAAAGATTCCTGTATTTATTTTGGATAGTTCTATGCATCTAATAAAGCACTGAAACACTGTTTGACATAAATAAATGATTTCATAAAAGCAAACTCAAGAAATGCAGCATGTAAATGCCAGCAAGATTTATTATGCAAGCCCTTGTTCAAATTAATAAGCATCTTTTCTGGTATTTTATTAAATGTGTTGAGCAGAGTCTAATGTACTCTGGCACAGATCCAATGCTTTATAGACTCCAGCCTTTAATTCCTTTAAGCCTTGCCTATCTTCACATCTAATTTCCTCTACATAGGATGTGAACTCTGTTATATACTGTAAATCCATTTCAGCTTGTTGGCATGCCATGCTGTAATCATTGATTCTACCCGATTTTTGTGACAGCTCTGAACCACAAGGCTTAGTTGGTCATAAACTTTCTTCATCTTATCTTTACCTTTAACCAAATTCCAACCTAATCAATATATTATTTTCAGAGTTTTATATCCTTGTATAAGTCATCACCTTGTGGCATCTGGATTGTATCATAAATAATGAGATCTATAGCAGTTGTATAAAACACTTAGCTGACATGTGGTTGGGATGCAATGTTAGCCAAATCTTTGACAAAATGTAGTATTTGAGGTCACTACATCCACAAAGTATAAAGCCAATGGGAATTCAAACAATTAGTTAACAGACAAATCACCAGGTCTGCAAAAAGGGTTGTGTGTGACCTGATGGAAAGAGCATTTTTTTTAAAACCTTGCATTCGGAAATGAACTGTCTCCATGTAACAGACACTAAATTGCAGGCAAATATTAACAGAAATCTGAAATCCTATGAAACGCCAATTAATACAGTTATGTATTCAATAAAATGTATTAACTGCATTTTTGTATTCAACTGTTGTAACCAGATTTGACTTGGTATCCGCCTCTTCTGAAGCCCTGAAGTAGGGGAGAGAAGGACAGTAATCATGACAGCTGCATGAATGTGTGCTAACAAGGAACATGCTAACAGGAGGAGAGAGAAGAGTACCGTAAATAGTGAGATGATCTCATTCTGCTGAGGACCAGGCTGCAACGCTTAAAGTCATGTCACCAACCTGGCTCTACTGCTTGTCATGGCTGTATACATATAATTACCAGATGAACATATACTGTATGTATTTCCATTTTAATACTTTGATGTTTGATGGACTTCTACATGGTGGCTAACACATTGGAAGGCCTCTGTTGTAATGGATTTGGTGAGAAGGTTTGTAATACATTTCAGTGTTTGATCTCCTTTTTCCTCTTAGGCAGAAAATGTATACTCTTCCTTTGGGAACACACACAATATGCACCATGCCCCCAGTGACCGGTGGGTTGATTTACTAAAAGCAAATAGGCTGTGGATTTTGCATGGGAAGTTGCACTTTGTATGGGAATTTGCCCTAGACCTTAGTGAATGTGGTGAAGTTTCACTTTGCAAAGAATACCCAATCACGTGCAAGGAACAGTTAAAAAAAAAAAAAAACATTTTTTCTTGGACATTATTGGATGATGGAAGTCAGCAAAGTTTAATTTCCTTCACTAATTTCTGTGGCAAATTCTCATGCAAAGTGAAGAGCTTATTTTAGTAAAGACAACCCCCAAAATGTCTGACTTCCTCATAATAGAGTTTAGTTTCCAAGTGCATCGCTGTGAATTAATTCAGGACAACTGGAAGACATCTGGTTTTGAGGGTCTCCATGCAGTTGAAGCAAATCTTTTGAGTCTCTGGGAGATGAGCTGAATTTACAGTCTAACTGGGAAGGAGGTCATGTCATCAGAGGTCGTTAGATGTGGGTAGAGAGCCCAGAAGCCCCTCATTCTCTGCGCATGTCCCTGCAATGGTGTTAAGAGGGAACAGTTGTAGAGTATGAAGTAGCAGAGTTCCTGAGTAGCAGAAAGTTTGCCAGTGGTGTTCAGGGCTGTGCCGGGGGGGGGGGTGCTAAAGAGGCAGGGAGGTTCATAATCAGATGTTTATTGGTAGGCAGGGGCAGCCCGTCAATAGGGGGCACAGAGGTGCTGCCCTCCCCAAAGCTACTCATCATAAAAAAATTGTAAAAAGTTAAAAATTGTCCCTTTAAGTGTGTGCAGGGCACCAGACACACAGGTGTCTATGGGAAGCATGACATTTTTGCAATCACGTGATTGCAGCTAAGAAGCTCTATTGGCTTCCTTTAGAGCAGGGGTAGGCAACCTCAGCCCTCCAGCTGTTTTGAAACTACAGGTCCCATGAGACATTGCAAGACCCTGACAATACCAGGCATGAGTCCTAGAGGCAGAGGCATGATGGGATTTGTAGTTTCACCACAGCTGGAGGGCCGAGGGGCGCAGAATTATTTCCTGTGGTGGTTACTGATTGGCGTGGTCCATACGACATAGGGCAGTGCTTTTAACAGAAGCGCTGCATCACTTTTGGTTTCTCAGGTGACTTGTCCCAGTCCAAAGATGGATGGAATGCAAACCCTGAGCCTCTCTGAGTCGGCCGGTGAGCAGGGTGCACTAGGAAAGAGTGGATGGGCTTAGTTCTGATGTGTTTAGCTGGTGCGAGCACACTTCTCCACTGAAAAAGTGACTGTCGCTTATCCCTCTCCCTCCATCTCCGCACCACGCCAGGCCGGCAGAGGTCTCCTGTCTTGTAATCAGTCCTCTTCCGTTCCCGGTAAGAAGACCCTGGGTCCAAGCACATTTCTCTGCTGAAGACATCCCTCTCCCTCCATCTCCATACCGATGGCCCGGCTGAGGTCTCCTGTCTTGTAATCAGTCCTCTTCCTGGTAAGAAGACCCTGTGACATTGTATCTTTATATCTGCATCTCTTCTATTTGATCTCTATAGATGTGATATAGGAAGGATTGCATGTATTAGGAAGGTGCACACCCCATGTGGATCAGGCTGGCTGTAGGAGGTATGCTCTCTCTGTAAGAAGTCTGTTAACTTTACTTTGTAAATAAAATGAAATAATGTGTAATTCAACCAAGCCAGCAAAAAGATTAGGTGGCAGCGGTGCAAGTGGGGGTGGAGGTTTGTTCCCCCCCCCCCAACATATTGAGCACTAGCCGCCACTGGTGGTAGGTGTAATGGGTGACCAAAACGTGCAGTGTCTTGGTTATTGGGGTGTAGTATGAGGGGTGTTCGAAGGCAGGGATGTTCATAGTCAGGGGTTTAGTGGTAGGAATGCTGGTTGTCAGGGAAATGCAATGTCAAGGTGCAGAGTGCCAGGTGTACTGGATTCTTCATAGGTCGGAATGTAAAATCTGTCTACTTGCAAGCCTGCAGTGCATCTTCTCCAAATGAGGGCCACTGAATATGGTAAGTGGAAGGGGGTTTAATTAATATTGGGAGGGGGGGGTCATTAGGGTTAAGTTATTTGATGGTATAGATAGCTTTTAGGCCCCCTTTAGAACTATGTGTTGCAATAATATTTATTTTTACGTGCATTATCACAATGCAGGGTAACATCCCAAACATAGAATGGCATCCACAATACACAAGTACAGCATGTGACAACAGACCTGCGCCGACGCACTGCAGTGCACATAAAATCTACGTCTTGCATTGTGGCACACTGCATTAAAAAAAATGCACAGATCTTATTTTTTTTATGTTGCTGCACATTCTTGACTTCACACTGTCCCAGTGCAATCCTGTTGCACTCTGGGCAAAGTTCAGCTAACCCGCAGGTTTTGTGAGGGTTAGCTGCGATTTCCCATAGATTTCTATGATGTCCTGTGGTTTTGGTGTTGTTGCAGAAAGCGCAAGGAGTTTTGGTACACATTTTGAAACCGCACCAAAACCACAGGACCTCTGATTCATAGGTTGGACTTAATGGACTTGTGTCTTTTTTCAACCTCACCTACTATGTAACTATGTAAGTCTATGGGAAAGCGCAGCTAACCTGCATGACAATTGCAGCAGGGCAATGTGAAGCTGCCCTAACGGGCAAAATACTGCACATTAATGTATATGCACTAATGTAAAACAACGGAAGGATATAGTTTGATGGGGGCTACAGTAGTTTGATCTGCATTGCTGGCCATGTGATATGTAATCTGTAAGGACGGATTAATCTACTGGGCCCATAGAACTCTATGGGGTTCTACTGCACATGCACAGGGGTTCAGAAAACAACCACTGCTTCCAATTTGATCCATGAGGGTGCATGTACCCGAACTCACACCATCTGCATTCCCACATGGATTTCAGATTGGGACAAGCAGCTGTTTTCTTGCAGGTGCTGCATTCCAATACACATAAATGGGACTGCCTGCATATGGATGCACAGAACACACGTGCATCCCATACAAGCAAACATGGCACTCGCATAGGTGTACACTTAAAAGTATAGTTCACCTTTACAAAAAACCTGCCTATGCAGGTAAGGGATGTTTGTAGATTAAAATAAACTGTGCAACTCTGACTAAAGATGAATATTACCCTTGCTATAGGTGTAGGCCATTTACATACCTTATGAAGCCTGACTGGAATACTCCCTGGACGTTACTAAGTACTCCCAGGATGTTGCTAAGTGAGGCCTAGTCATCACTGCTCACCTCTACCTCTACAACACCTTGCCCCTCCCTGGGTTCTTTGAAACCACAGCAGGGTACACAGGTGTTTCCTTTTCACCCACTCTTGAAATATCTTGAAACTCTTTAAATATCTCTCCTTGTCTCATTGACAAAAAATTCATTATATTTTTAAACTTTATAATCTGCAAGTTTGTATCCAGAAGAATCTCTATTAAACAATGTTCTAGCTTATAGCATTTTACTGGTCTATATTACTTAAGCCATTCTAAACGGAATGTGAATTTACCAACCTGGGATCATAAGAAAGACTCAGCATATGGGGTCCTGCAGCCTGTAGTGGTTGCCCTGTACAAGAAAGAGATATACAAAGCAGATCACTTATCAAATATGTATATGCACCACCATTAATCTGGTTTTAATCTACCTGTCTGTTGCACTTTTATAAGTCATTTACACTCATGCTGTTTCATGTTCAAATTCTCAGACTAATTCCTAGGGGCAGATGCGCCTTGGGTCATATTTTTCTCCTCTTGCGTGTGAAAATTAGGAATCAAAGAGACTGACTTCTCCCTGTATGGTGACTCAGCATCATAAAGTAACATTAGACAGTGTCTAAGTCACGTCACGCTAAGTTTAAATTAAAAAAACTACAACTATTTACACTCTCCAGACGTGCCACATTTTTGTCATATCATTCATTCCTATAGGTAAATGACCACTAAGTAACATTTACTATCAGTAATTTGTGGTGTTTGTAAATCTATATAATTAAAAGCTAACTCCAGACATTTGGACAATATGGGAAAGAGTTTTTATATTCATAGATATATATCATATATCGGTGTTAAAATATGCTGTTTACATAAGTATATAAATCCAGTGTTGTAGAAGCATCACATTCACAGGTAAAAACAGTTCCTCAACAGAGACAGTTACCTTTTGACTTTGACTCCATTAGTGAATAATTAAAAAGACAACCCATTTTCTAGACCCCACTGTTAAGGAATTATTAATATATTTCAGCTTTTGACATTTCAATGTAAATTAATACAAGGGTTAAAAACTAGAAACACGTGGGAAACAATACCCAAGTGTTTGGGTGTTTCTGTGGTTAATCTTGATTTAGTTATGAGCAACTGGAACCTATACTAAATCCAAGCGTTTTCTTTTAAAACACTGCAAAAACCAGAAGGTGACCCATAACAGAAGCCACAGAAAGGCTGCCAATCACATTACAGTAGCTATAGAGTACACAGTAGCTGACACTGAAGTAAAGGTGCATTTGTCAACCTTAACTTGCATTCTGAACAGCTTTTATCGAAGTATGACACAAAAAAAATCACACAAAGGAGCAATCCAAAACCATTATTCAGCTGCAATGTGGGAAGGAAGTTTGTGGTCAGGTGAGGCTAAGATAACCCTTGTTTGGCCAAAAAATGATAAGGGGGGTGAGGGCCTTTGACTTCTTCTGTCATCTACAATTAAGTAATCTCTGCCCTTGCAGTTTGACAGCAATTCACACCTTCAGCCATGCATTCAGAAGTATTAAGGCTTGTTGCAGACTTTCTTACTTTAACCTCCCTGGCGGTATGATTATGTCTGGAATTTTTTATTTTGCATCGAAATTTGGCGTTTTATATTGTAGGCATGCAATTCTTATGAATAACTCACTTAAATCTGTCCAAACCCGAGTCTAGTAGACATCCCGGGTATGATAAAGTTTGAAACACAATATCATAAATTATAATATAATAAATAACTATAAAAATTATTCAATAATGTAATCAAATGAAAAACACTGAAATTTGCTCAGTTGCAGAATAGTCGCTGTCATTAAATTTAGTGTTTGATGATGAATTGTGATTCTAATTTATTATCGCTGTTTTCTAGCTGGTCTAAAACCACTTTTGACATACAGGGACACTTTTTGGTTGCTATGGACAATCTCCAGTTTCCAGGCAGAAACAAATGTATTTATTATATAAAATGACATGCAGGGCACTGGGCAGACCACTAGGGACAAAGGGGATGTGTATTTTTTTTATACAGTACTGTAATCTGTAAGATTACAGTACTGTATGTGTATTGTGTGTTTTAACTTTTTTGAATTTGACGCCGATCTCCGCTCCTGTGCGTCATAACGTCACAGGGAACGGTGATCAGCGGCACTCGCCACTGTGTGAATCGAGCAAGGAGACAGCTCGCACACACAGCGGGAGGACATCGCAGAATCCAGGGGACAAGGTAAGTAAGTCTCCCTGTATCCTGCAATGCGAGCCCGAGTCTGGCTCGGGGTTACTGCCTATGGTACTAAAGTTCCACCCCGAGCCAGACTCGGGATTACCGCCAAGGGGGTTAAGGGATGGGATTATACTATTAGAAAAGGGTGGTTCCACAACTTTCACACCTCTGATCACATCTTGGACAATCAAAATCTGTCTTGACACATTCGATGATTATTGGAGTAATATAGGACTGAAGCAAGAACTATAGGTTAAATGCTCTAAAAGGGCTTAGACAATGCCCTGTTTGTAGTCTACATGAACATAAATGGCATAATTACAAATTGGAATGCACAGGTCTTATCCAACTAACCAGAATAGCCTAAAGTAACCAAAAATAATAGGACAAAATAAATACACCCTTTCCTAAACAATGACACTACCAATCTAATAATCCACTAACTTGCTATCTCTCGCCTTGACTACTGCAACTTCCTCCTCATTGGCCTACTCCAACACAGGCAATCCCCCCTTGAATATATCATGAATGCTACTGCTAGACTTATCCACCTTATTAATAGCTCAGTGGCTGTCACACCTAATCCTAATCCTTCCACTGGCTTCCAATCGCTTAACAAATAAAATCTGAAATACTAACAACAATTTACGAAGCCATCCACAACTATGCCCAACTATATCACCAACCTCATTTCAAATTAAACTGCCTTTTTTGCTGCTCTCAAAACTTTCTGTTCTTTAGTTTTCTAAACACCTTCTCCCTTGCTCACCTCCAGGACTGTTCCAGGGTTTCTTCCATCCTCTGAAACACCCTACCCCAACTCTTACTGGGGTAGGGTGTTTCAGAGGATGGGAGAAACCCTGGAACAAATCTCCTACTCTGTCTGCCTTTAGGTGATTCCTAGAAAGTCATGTTTTTAGGGAAGCCTATCCCGTCTTTACCTAACTAATGCATTTTACTTCCTTGAACAATTCATCCACTCATAGGTAACACATTTTGTATCACTTTCTGTTCCCTTTAGATTGTAAGCTCTCACGAGCAGGGCCCTCCTAACCCTTTTCTCTAGAATTGTATTGAAACTGTACTGTCTCCCATTATTTTGTAAAGCACTGTGTAAACTGTTGGCTCTGTATAAATACGGTATATTAATATTACATGCTGTTATTTTAAAATATGGCTCTAGAAACTGTATTAACCATTTAAGGCTCAGAAGGATTTATCCCCATAATGACCAGGCTATTTTTTTGCGATACAGCACTGCGTCGCTTTAACTAGTGTCGTGCGACATTGTATGCAAACAAAATCTATGTCCTATTTTTCCCACAAATAGAGCTTTCTTTTGGTGGTATTTGATCACCTCCTGCGGTTTTAATTTTTTGCACTTTAAAAAAAAAGACCGACAATTTTGAAAAAAAACAATATTTTTTACTTAAGGCCTCATGTACACTGCTGCTGGCAAACAGATGTTTAGAAGCAGTTGGGCATTTTTTTCAACTGCCCCCGGAACCCTCCTATATGTTATCTTATCAGTACATGTACACAGGGTCATTTATAGTCGTTTCCAGGCAGTTGAGTTTAGAAGCATTTTTTGGAACGCAAATAAATGGGTTCAGGACTAATGTTCAGAGGCATTTGAAACGCCAAATTCCTGTAACAGCCTGTAAACGATGCTAAACGCGTTAACTCGTGTTTAGCAGTGTTTCGTTTACAGACATTTTTCATTTTGACAAAAAAAAAATTATAATCTTTTTTTTTTTTTTTACAAACTCTTCTAGACGCAAACGTGGCTAAACGCGGCATGTAAACGTGACTAAACAGACGTTTTAGACGCCGGTTTCTAGCTTTCACGCTAAATCATTCAGGAGACATTAAACAATATCCTGTGTACATGAACCCTAATAAATATCCCCCAAAAAAATTAAAAAAATAATTAATTTCTTCATCAATTTAGGCCAATATGTATTCTGCTACATATTTTTGGTAACGCAATAAGCGTATATTGATTGGTTTGCGCAAATGTTATAGCGTCTACAAACTATGGCATAGATTTATGGCATTTTTATTTTTTTACTAGTAATGGCGGTGATCAACAAATTTTAATGGGACTGCAACATTGCGGTGGACAGATCGGACATTTTTGACACTTTTTTGGGACCAGTGACATTATTATAGTGATCAGAGCTAAAAATATCCACTGATCACTGTATAAATGACACGGGCAGGGAAGGGGTAAACACTAGGGGGCGATCAAGGGTTTAAGTGTGTCCTAGGGAGGTTTTTTTAACTGTGGGGGGAGTGGACTGACTGGGAGTACAGAGAGATCGCTGTTCCCGATTACTAGGAACAGACGATCTCACTGTACTCTCCTGCCAGAACGGGGATCTGCTTGGTTTACAAAGGCAGATCCCAGTTCTGCCTCTCTGAGGAGTGATCGTGGGTGGCCAGCGGTCGTCGCGGCCACCGGATCTGCGCATTGGCTTTCCCGCTGTGTAGTGGGCGCGCGTGCCCACAGTGACTCGTGCATGAAATGATGTACGGGTACGTTGTTTCACGCACTAGGGTCGCCCTGCCGCAGTATATATGCAGTGGGTGGTCTTTAACCACTTCCCACCCGGCCAATGTAGATATACGGCCGGGTGGGAGCCGTCTACTTCTGATAGGACGTTCAGGAACGTCCTTCAGAAGTAGAGGGATCGCGCGCGCGCGTGCCCGCGCAGCGGCGCGATCCCGATGCGGTCGTGTCACCCGGACACGGCGCATCTCGAATCGGCAGGAGGGCACGGTGATTGGCCCTCCTGATCACATGACGGCCGTGACGAATCACGGCTGTCATGTGATGTAAACAAACAGCCGGTTGCTAGGCAATCGGCCCTCCTCTCCTCACACGGAAGTCGTCGGTGAGGAGAGGAGAGCGGATCGCTGCAGCCGGCTGGTGATCAGTGAGTATGAGATGTTTTTTTACTCACTGATCACCAGTCTAGGGTCCCCCATAGTAAAACACACGTCCCCACAGTAAAACACACATGTCCCCACAGTAAAACACACATGTCCCCACAGTAAAACACACATGTCCCCAAAACACACATGTCCCCAAAACACACATGTCCCTAAATAATAAAAACACCTGTCCCTCACATATGTCCCACTAAAATCACATGTGCCAATGATTATCTGCACACATATGTCCGTGATCACCTGCACACCCCTTTTACATGATCATTTGCGTACATATGTCCGTGATCACGCGAACCAATTATTATACACTTAACGGAATTTTTTTTTACAAAAAACATGTAGCAGAATACATTTTGGCTTAAATTTATGACAAAATTTGATTTTATTGGATTTCTTTTAAAAAAGAAAGGAGAAAATATTGTTTTTTTTCAAAATTTCCGCTATGTTTTCGCTTATATCGCAAAAAATAAAAAACGGAGTCGCGAATAAATACCACCAAACTAAAGCTCTATTTGTGCGAACAAAATGATAAAAAATTCATTTGGTTACAGCATTGCATGACCGCGCAATTGTCACTGAAAGTGCGCGAGCGCTGAAAGCTGAAAATTGGTCTGGGCAGGAAGGGTGTTTAAGTGCACAGTAGGCAAGTGGTTAAGGCCCCTTTCACATGGGCGGACCGTATGTCCGTATTTCATCCATCCGTTTTCGGATGAAATACGGACATACATGCATCCATATGGGATAGCGGGTGTCAGCGGATGAACAACTGACGCTGACACCCGATATCGTCCGTCTCCGCTGTGGTCCGATTCCGCAGACGGAGGAAAACCCTATTTTTCCATCCGTCTGCAAAGCGGATCGGATGAACACGGACAGACGGTCCGTGTTCATCCGATCCCCCATAGAGAAGAGCAGAGATCTGACAGACCGCCCTGTCATCCGCCGGCTCAGCGGGGATCAGCGGAGCGATCCCCGCTGAGCAGCGGATCTTTACGGGGCGGATCATTACGAATCCGCCCCGTGTGAAAGAACCCTAAGTGGTTTTATCCCAACTCAACTTTAATTTTAAATCAGTTAATCGATTTAAATCGAGCATAAATAAAACCTTTTATGTTTTTTTTTTATTTCTTGAACCCAAAATACAAGAAAAGGCATTCCAATAATTTGAAATTAAACATTTTACAGGAAATATAATTTCAGCGTGAGATTTTCTAGTCAGTAAAATGAAATTGGTCAATACTTTTACAGATACCATAACAAATAATTTTCCTTTTCTAGTAACTTGAGGATTTACTACACATGCACTAAATCACGTCCTGTCTGAAAAATGTCAAAAACATCCCTTACACTCTTATAAATAAATTGTCTTCTCTCCATTCTGCATGAACTGTGCGTTTATGTGGATTTCCTGTCATTTAAATACCATGCACAAATATGGTGTTTTTCCCTTTACACTATTCTATCAATGTTCTGTTATTATTACATGTACTGATTAAGAGAAATTGGAGATGTCAGTTCTTCTTTTTTATTGACTGGATGGAGCACAGGAAACTGGAAATAAAGACATTTTGGCAAGTCTGTTAATTATGAATGCATACTTTCTGTTTCCAGTGCTATACGGTGTTCCTGAAATAAAAATGTATATACTAATATACTATACACTGTTGGATCTCCCTGGGTTGGGTTCTCGATTGCCTGGCTCCTGGCCATATTTGGCAATCTCCATGTTCTCTGATAGACATACATGACACAACACTGAATAGCTATAATCGGTAAGGGCATACCATTACCAAAGAACTCATTCTGTGCTTCTAGATTCTTCAGCTTTTTCTTCAAATGTCCCTTGGCGGCTTCAAGTTTTCTTGAAAAAATAAATGATATTCTATATTTAGGATATTTTTACAACATCACTCTACATTTTATTTAGTTGTCTGTCCTCTTGAAGACATTCTTTTGGAAATTAGATAAGTTGAAGAAATAAATAGGGGGTTATTAACTGAAGAGAGATCTCCAGACAAAACGTGTCTTCATAATAATATGCTTGTTATACAGTGACAAATTAAAATTAGCTTGAGCAATAGCTAAGCTACAGGTCTTAGCAACATATTTGTAGGTAACAATACAAAAAATTCTTAAGCGCATCCATAAGCTTTCAAACACTAATTGATATACTTAGTACCGTCTGTTTAAAGAGGTCAAATCATTTTGTGTATTTAGGGCTCCATTTCTCTTTATAGCTCACATCATCTGCTACTAATACTTATTCTTCCTCCAATGCCCTGTAAGCTCTGTGCAGGTCTACATCAGGCCTTCCTCTCCTGCCTCATGTGACAATGTTCTGGCAGTTAACCGCACTGTATAAAGAGGGGAATGTCATATGCTCTGTCATACCCGGAAGTATTGGGGAATTCCAGGCATTCCAGCAAAAATGAACAGCAAGGGAGTGTGGGCAAGGTAAGTATCAGAGGAGCTGGTTTATAAAGAGAACCTGTTAATTTGCCATGAATGTGCAAAGTGACAGATTTACATGTTCCTTATCGCCTTGCTAAAACTTGACCCTCTGTCAAGTTTTCATTGCTGTCGGTGTCCATATTCACCCCTCTATTTTGACAATTGTCACTAAAAAATAAATCAATTTTAGAGTTGTCCTAGAACAAGAGGTAAAGGGAAATCTTCCATGGGGACATCTGTTTTGTGGTCTAATGCCCCGTACACACGGTCAGAAATTCAGACGGAAAATGTCCGATCGGACCATGTTGTCGGAAAATCCGACCATGTGTGGGCTCCATCGGACTTTTTGAGATCCTGCTCTCAAATTTTCCGACAACAAAATCCGATCAGACTTTTTCCGCTCGTGTGTAGAGAATTCCGACGGACAAAGTCCCACGCATGCTCAGATCAAATTAGGAGACCAAAGCTATTGGCTAATAGCCTCTACGTAGTTCCGTCGTACGCCACGAACGTCACCACGTTCAGAATGATCGGATTTTCCGACAACTTTGTCCGACCGTGTGTATGCAACACCAGTGTCGGACAAAATCCGTCGGAAAAAATCCGACTGATTTTGTGGTCGGAATTTCCGACTGTGTGTACGGGGCATTAGAGGGACGATTCCCTCTTTAGGAGATTTCATCTAAATTTTATGTTGTCTCTGTGAGACAGGAAGTAAAGAGATGCTTCCCTAATGGTTCACATACAGCTAAAATAAATATCTTGGCAGGGGTTTTAACCCTTACCTACTCTTTCCAAACTTTGACCTAACACACACTTTAATGCAAAAAATCTCCACCGTCAGCTTTTCTCCAAAGTTAATTGGAATGGCAGCGGAGGCATAGGTATATTTTCTCTCTATAGCTGTTAACCACATATATTTTTCCCATTATCCTTCAAATCTTTCATCTCATATAAGATTACTTTACACAGTCACAATATTTTCAGCCAAGTTTAGAACAGTAATGTAAGAAATGTTCTGGTAAAGAAAAGATCCTAGCCTTGCTACTGAGAAAGCAAAAGAGTGATCAGCTTTCCATACAATATACAATTTTCTTGCACAATTTTCCTTTGCATTTACCAAAACCACATAATATGAGGTCAAACCTAAACTCTTTCAATTTATATGCAACCAGGCAGGCCATTGCACTACATATTTAAAGGTAAATCTAAAGGAAATTGAATAAGAAAAGTGTATAATTTACAGCTAGCTTAAAGTGGTTCTGCACTCATTTCATTGAGTAAATCTCTTTGCCTTCCAAATCAGGCAAAGAGTACTAAATGAAATGTTTTTTTTTTTTTTTTTTTTTACTTACCTTGTAATTGAAGACTTCCGGTCTTCTCCCTCTGCGGCGGCGGGCGGGGTCTCTGCGTCGATCGTCGTCACGCCGCACTGTCTCCTGGGATCTGGTGTCATTGATCCCAGGAGTCAGTGCGGGCATCTTCCGAAATCTCGCGAGATTTCGGCCACATCTTCCGAAATCTCCCGAGATTTCGGCCGCATCTGCCGAAATCTCGTGAGATGTCGGCAGATGTGCCGTTACTGCGCACGCGCGAGTAACGGCGGTGCATGCTGGGCCATCAACAGTGCCTGTGGGGTTTCACATGCCCACAGACAAGATGGCCCCCAGCACTAAAGAAGAAGACGAGGAACTTCAGCGGACGAAAACCGGCGGCGATCGAGATGGAAGATGGAACAGGTGAGTCCCCTAATAAAGGTAAGCATACTTTATATTACGTCCTTAAAAAAAAATTTTTTTACAGAGTGCAGAACCGCTTTAAAGAATAAGTTCACCTTTTTTTTTTTTTCTGAATTCCTGCTCTCCTATGTACCAATATAGCATTAATGTACTTATTTTACAAAAATAAAACAGCTTTAAATGAATTCTACACCAGCTTACCTTACTCTCTTCATAGTTGTGTAAACACACTGCTCGATTACGTCTGCCTTACTTCCTGGTCAGACTTTAGGTCTTGACACAGGAAGGAGTTGACCAGCTGAAAGTAGATGATGCAGGTTGTGTGCTAATGAGATCAGCTGGTCAACTCCTTCCTGTGTCATGACCTAAAGTCTGACCAGACTGGAAAAATTAATCGAGCAGTGTGTTTAAACAGCTATGAAGAAAGTTAAGTAAGCCTGTGTAGAATTAATGGAAAGCTGTTTTATTTTTGCAAAATAAGTACGGTATATTAATGCTATATTGGTATATAGGGGACCTGGAACTAAAAAAAAAAAAAAAAAAAAAAAGGTGATCAAAGGTGAACTTAGCCTTTAAGTGAACAAAAACCTGGGCCCAAATTTGCTTTACTGATTGTAAATTAGATTGAGGGATTCAGAAGAAGACATTATCCCATCTAAGCTTTCAGCCTTTAAAAGTTTTGAGAGGTTCTCAGTGTTAAGATTTTTCCAATATGGACAAAACTAGCCACTTTACACAAAACCATTCAGTCCCTATTGTTCTATCCACATTTTCACCATACCAGTACCAATACCAGTACCTTTACTATCTGTAATTCTGTCAAAATTGCATAAGAAATCTAACAGAAGGTGCCATGATTTAGATGGGGTATTTTATTTAATAAAAAAAGGTTGCTTTAAACTAAAAGTTGCCAGGATGGTCCTCATTCAGGCACTTGCTATAAGATGACAATGTTATGTCCCTTTGTTTTGCTGTTTTATCACCATGCCACACAAGTTTATGATGGGGGCTACAAGTGGCTGTTTCAATACACATCATATGGGCATGGCCCACTGCTGTTGTTTTCATTAGGAAACCTGCTGTGAGAAATGCCTATAGGCCATTGCTGGAGCGAGTGTATGTCGACAGGAAGTGGCTGCTGGAGATCAGCAGCATTAAAATACAAAAAAGGATGAAAAAAATAATATAATTACTTTAAAGAATGTAAATTAATTACAAATGCTTTAACAAACAAAATGTGCTTCTGTTAGGGTGTACAATAACTTTAATCTCAGCATGTAAAGTTTCGTCATACCTGATAGCTTCATTCAAATCCTTCATATGGTCTGCATGAGCCAGGCTCCTTCTGATCAAAACCTTGTCAATCACCTCTTGCTTTGGAGGAGCACTATGTGATTTTTTCATAGTGCCTATACGAAAACACAGAAAAGGATAACCAACACATTTATAATCAAAAATATTTTATGTTAAACATCTTTCAGCTACTACATGGGTGTATGGAATTTTGCAAGAGTATCATTATTATGATTCACCATAAAGTTACATGGACCGAAATGATGCATAAAGAAACCATGAACCCTGGATATACTCATACACAGTCTGGATCGATAAATCTGACTTATATGGTAGGGTTCTCTTGCTTCGTGATGATGTGAACCAGCTTCCTAAAACATAATGTACATACAGTGTCTGCTTACATAAAAAGTACAACGGCTGCAATTTATCCAAAGAGGAAACCCATGGCTGAGTTATATAATGCTTCCTCTTGTTATTACAGTGGTCTACATAGAAAGAGAGTTAAGCTTTTGTATGTCAGGAAAGTAGATTTAGTGAAGAAACATGTGCAGTTTAATGTTAAAGCAGAATATTACTTAAAGTAGTTTTAAAGGCTGAAGGTTTTTCCACCTTAGGCCCCTTTCACACGAGGCGGATCCGCTTCCACGGAGTCCGCCTCTGTCCGATGATCTCCGCTGAGCTGGCGGATGACAGGGCCCTCTCTGCTCACTGAGCGGGGAGGGGCTTGTCGAGCGCCGCTGGATTCTATGGAGAGATTAGATGAAAACATGTCAGTTTTCATCAGATCTCACCCGATCCGATCCGCCAGCGATGGATCCGGACGTAGGGCCATCCGTCTGTTTTTGGCAGATCGGACCGGGTTGGATGTCAGCGGACATGTCACCGCTGACATCCGTCGCTCCATAGACCAGCATTGAGCGCCCGCTCTAGGCATAATTATTGCGCAGGTAACTATAACATTTGTTAACATTTGTTGTTTAAAAAAAAAAATGATAGCTTTACAATCACTTTAAAATATATTATATGTAAACCCAATTATTCAATTCCTACTCCCTCCTCTTCCACAATCGGAATAAAAAGAAAAATTGTATTACCTTTTTTGGGGAACACATCGTAGATTCCCATCTAGGCAAGACTGACATAATTGTCTACCTGAAGCTTCCCGGGATACTTACATCAAGCATACCAGGAGGCCTCGGGGGACTCAACAGCATATGTGCTGTGATGTGTCATCAGGGGGCTGGCTGTCTCTTCCTGGTTCTTGCTGCTGGCCCCCTGATAATGTGCCACTGTGCATGTGCATGATCAGGGTGCCAGAAGAAAGAACCCCACACAAAAAAAGCTGGCTACCAATGACAGAAATGGAATCTGAAGTGCCATACCACTACTAAAAGGTCCAAATAAAACTTTTTTCCAATAAAAGTCAGATGAACAATCCAAAGTGACACCCAATGTGTTTCAGGGGTCCAAAAATAATCCCTTCCCATGAGGTCTTGATTCAAAACAATGTGAATGAACTAAAAGTGAATTGAACCATTAATGATATTTTTTCCTGTGTGATTTCAAGCACAGGCCTTGTTAGCTGCTGGTTTGGCAGCACTTTGCAATGGCGTCAGAGAAATAGATGGCTTGGCAACAGGTGTGAAGCTGCGGAATGGTATATCCTTACAGAACATCACTGGAGAAAAAGGTAAAAGGGCGACATGAGGGAGGGGAGTGAAGTTCCTTTTTAAAACACTTTCTGTGGGAAAATGCTATGTCTCTGTCTCGAACCTGTACATGCATTGTCATGCTCTTCTCTGCAGACTAGAAGAAAAACCCATTTTTTTTAAACATAAACAATGAGTTTAAAAAATCTAACTGTGATAGCACTTAAAGTGTTACTAAAGCAAAAAAAAAATGTTTAATTAAAAAAAAAAAAAAAATGCTAAATCCTCCTTTTCTTCATGTTTCCCCATAGCAAGGCATTTGTCTGCGCACTCCCGAGCTGTGTGTCTATGGGGACTTAGCCCTGCCCCCACTTCCTCCTCGCTGCATTTAAATGACACCATTCGCTCGTGCTGCTGCTCGAGTGCTGTGTGAAGAGGAAGAAAGGGGCGAAGAGAGCCGTTTACAATGCTGGATCTATTTTCCCCTCTCTTCCCCTTTAAACAGGGAAGGGGATGGGGGGATAGAGAAATAGAAAACGTATTTTACCTTAATGCAAGGAATGTAGTAGCCACCCTGGCGGTATGATTATGTCAGATTTTTGTGTCTCAAATCGGTACAATTGTTTTGCATAGAAATTTGGCATTTTATATTGTAGGCCTGTAATTCTTGGCGCTATATACTAAACCGGTGGCTAGAATAAAGATTAATGCAGGGGTGCCCAACCTTTTGAAGAGTGAGGGCCATTTAAGCGACTAGGTAACCAGTCGCGGGCCACAGTGAGTGGATCGGATGGATGACATGCATACTGCAGAGCGGTTATGGACGCAGCCCACTTTACTCTATGCGCCCTCTGATCCGATCTGCCCAGATCGAATTGGAGGTAGGCGGGTGTAAATGGACACAAGTTCGTTTGCATCTGCCGCTCCATAGAGGTGAATGGAGGGTCTGATTGGGTCGGACTGATCCTGTGAAAGGGGCCTGAGGCTGATTTCACACTGTTGTGCTGAGGTTTACCCACACCGTGGGTGCAGTGCACTTGTGGATTTCCTGCGGGTTAGCTGCACTTTGCCATAGAATGTTCTGCATGTGTGGCGCACTTTCAGAAAGCG
This sequence comes from Lithobates sylvaticus, assembly GCA_028564925.1. Classification (NCBI taxonomy): domain Eukaryota; kingdom Metazoa; phylum Chordata; class Amphibia; order Anura; family Ranidae; genus Lithobates; species Lithobates sylvaticus. The sequence goes on from CM053026.1 coordinate 655,841,960, forward strand.
AGCCAAACCTGCATGTAATTACAGAAGTCTATGGCTCAGTGAAGGTAACCCACCGGTACACTGCGCTGCACCTGCAGATCAGTTTGAAAGTAGCCCAGTAACCAATGCAGAAGCTATGCCCATATATACACTGTGATTTTAGTACTCAACTGACCTATAATAACCATCAGGTATTGTCGGCTGTTGCTGTCCCAGGCAGAGCACATTTGGTATCACTCCCCCTGTGACAGGAGATCTGGGCTTGCCAATCCACCATCACAGAGTAAGAGGCCGCGGGCCACATCAGAGGGCTCCGCGGGCCACTGGTTGGACACCCCTGGATTAATGGATCATTGACAACAAGTTTCACTATACAAAATGATACCCGCCAGGGATGCCCACTATCTCCTTTACTTTATGTCTTAGTAATGGAGCACTTAGCAACAGCAATTAGACAGAATCCTTCCATTACTGGCATACAGATAAATCAAAAGGAAATAAAACTAGCTTTGTTTGCCGATGATTTATTACTTTATGTTACCAACCCACATGTTTCTATACCCTCTATATTATCTGAATTTCAGTGTTTTGGAACCCTGAGTAACTTTAAAGTAAATGTATTAAAATCTGAATTCTCAATGTGTCACTCACACCACAACAAGTTACAGCGCTGAGAAATAATTTCTCGTTTAAAATTTGTTCCTCTGCATTAAAATACCTAGGTATTACAATTCCCCCCGACCGAGCCACTTATACTCAACAAATTATATCTCCCTTATGCAATGTACCCTACAGGATCCTAAAAAATACGACGTTAATCAACATTCGTGGTTTGGGAGGATCAACATATTGAAAATGGATATAATACCTCGGTTTTTGTACCTTTTCCAAACTACTCCTGTCTTTGTCCCTAGATTGTTTTTTTCCACTTTACAATCAGCCTTTACAAAAATTTATCTGGGGCTATAGGAAACCTAGACTACACAAGAAATTACTATCATTTTCTATATTTATATCAGGATCTTGTGAGAGAGTTTCTTATGGGAGAGGACACATTGAGCACAGCGGTGTGGTGGAAGGTTAAGAAGAACATTTGAAAATATTTTTGAGAAGATTCACTGTCTCTTTAAAGGAGCATCACTTTAATTATTTTTCAATTGTGTTTTCGTTACTTCAGTTTGGACACTATATGAACAGTGTGACACCTGTAGAATATTTTTTTTGGAGAAATTATTGCAATATTTTTTCACTGATTTAAAGGTTTATTCACTTACCACGTGGGAGTGTACACATATTATATTTGTTTTTATGATTGTGTCACGTTTATATATATTTTACACATGAATTATCATTTTAGATTAGTTTAGAATTGTTTAAGCGCTATTATCTAACTTAAATCCAGTGAGGACCACAGTTTGATCATTTAACAAAAAATTACTATCATTGCCTAAAATGAAAGGAGGAGCAGGCGCACCAGACTTATACTATTATTATGTTTCGGCGGCTCTGACCAGACTAGTGAACTGGTTTCATTACTCTGATACTAAACAATGGGTATTAATAGAGAAATGGTTGAACCAATTTGACCTTAAGGTGCTTCCCTGGCTAGATTTATCTACCAGTGATACTCATTGAGAGTTATTACATACTATGCCCTCTCTTACATCCCATCTATTGAATATCTGGGCTAAAACAGCCTTACAGTTTGAATTGTCCTCTTATGTAGGACCTATGACACCACTATTTGGTAATCCTCATTTCCAGCCGGCATTAAACCGGATAAGTTTCCTTGCATGGAATAAAGAGTCTCATCAAGGAATGAGCCAGATTCTATGCCAGGGAACAGTAACCCTCACCTATGCAAAGGTTGGAATATTGGCAATTACTGTCATTTTGGTCCTCTATCCCCTCAAATAAATCCTTGTGTAGAGATTTAACCCAACTTGAACTTCTTTTGTTACAAGACTCTAAACCAAAACATGTTCTATCAACATTATACAAGATGCTTATTATAAAAAAACATCCTGAGCCCCCGGAATACATAAACAAATGGGTGAATGAGATTAATGTTCAAATTGAAGCTGAAGAATGGGAGAAGGCATTTAATCTAACACACTGTCTGTCACCAACAACTAAAGCACAAGAGACAAGCTATAAGCTCCTTTCCAGATGGTACTGGAGTCCATTGTCACTCCAGCGTATATATCCAGATACACCAGATATATGCTGGCGGTGCCATGCAGATAAGGGCTCGCTGCGTCATATCTGGTGGGAATGCCTCCAAATTTTTAACTTCTGGGGAAAGATTATGCAACTGTATACCACAGTTACTGGGGAGTTAATTCCAAACACGCCTCAAATTACCCTGCTCTCTATCCTACTAGGACCATATAAAAACATCAAAAGGAGTCTTCTTAGACATTGGTTAACTGCAGCGAGACTGGTTATACCGCGGCACTGGCGGTCAACACAGTCTCCATCGGTTAGCGAATGGGCCATAGAAATGGATTGTATAGAAAGGTTGGAGATACTTTTAGCACATGAATTGGGCTCACACGAAGAATGCCTCCGGACGTGGGCATCCTGGAGAATGTATAGGGAAACAACAAGAAACTAGAAAACCTCTAGGGAAAGAAAGTAAGGACTATGGATGTGTTAGGTAAGGTTTCAATATAAGATGTTTATTTGTTGCCACATGTTCCCCCTTTCCCTTTTTTCTTTTTTCTTTTTTTCCTTCCACTTTTAGTGTTTTTTGATGGATGTGTGAAAAGGTACCTATAATCTGTGTGACGAAACGACTATGCCTTCTATATATGTATGAATTTGTGTATGTCTGAACTTGTTTATGTCTGTACAATAACTTACAATAAAATTAGATTGAATATATAATTACCATCTTAATCAGCCACAGGACCTTTGTAATCATTATGGGTTCGGTTTTAAAGGGATGAGGTGGCAACCCTACTGCCAGCCATGGTATATACTGTACATTTTTACACTGGTCAAAGCTGGACCAATGTAATTGTGTATATAATATTAATACCTGGTATTAATCTTTTAAAAAAAAATTATATTTTAGTAATGAAAGTGTGGCAACAGCACATCCCAACCTTCTAGGTAACTTTCTGCCAATGAGTGAACTGCAGAGTTTCCATATTGCTTTAGAATTTCTTTATTCAGCTCTCTTCCAGTCCTGTACCGGTTACCAGACACAAAGGGCTTTCCAGTGGAGTCATCTGCCTGTTTAGAGCCGGGCTTGTGAAATGTCAGCTGCTGTAGGCAGAAAAGAAACATTGTGTTAGAAATGTCCTATGATATCTGAGTATTTCAGCTTTTAGAATTTCCCAGGCTCAGTGTGATTTGTTTCATACAAAGCATAGTGATTTCAGGTTCCAATTACAAGAGATTCCTGTCCCTAATCAGAGCCAGGTCTCCAGCTCTCTCTTCCGCTGCTTATATAATGTCCTAGCAATGTAAGGCATCTCTGCAATGGGCGCATTTGTAGACTTGGTGGCGCACAGAGAACTGCAAGTCACAAGTTCTATTTATCTGACACTCTAATGTTTATATAGTATTCTGTGATCCCGCACTTCACATTCAACATACTCTTCCCCCCAACTATGAGTCACGCTAATTCAGACATGGTCTGTTTTATTTGGATCAGTAAAAAGATTGTCATTGTTTTAAGGCTAATATCATATATGGGATAGAAGTTGTTATATTTTTACTGCAGGAAGATGTGTTATGGCATCACATGAACAAAAAAAAAAAAAACTATATTTTTTTAACCCAAGTGTGATATGTAAATCAGTTTATGAACACTGATTTTCTAACTGAAACCAGTTTGAAAACTATTCATTTAACCACATCAATACTGGGCACTTTCGCCCCCTTCCTTCCCAGACCAATTTTCAGCTTTCAGCGCTCTCGCATTTTCAATAAGAATTGCACGGTCATGCAATGCTGTACCCAAATTAAATTTTTATCATTTTGTTCGCACAAATAGAGCTTTCTTTTGGTGGTATTTATTCACGACTCCGTTTTTTTCTTTTTTGCGATATAAGCGAAAAAAGAGCGGAAATTTGGAAAAAAAACAATATTTTCTTTATTCTATTTTAAAAGAAATCCGATAAAATCGAATTTTGTCATAAATTTAAGCCAAAATGTATTCTGCTACATGTTTTTGGTAAAAAGAAATCCCGTTAAGTGTATAATAGTTGGTTCGCGTGATCACGGACATATGTACGCAAATGATCGTGTACAGATGTGTGCAGGTGATCACGGACATATGTGTGCAAATGATCATTGGGACATGTGATTTTACTGTTATATATGTGGGGGACATGTGTTTTGGGGATCATTACTATGTGGGGACATGTGTTTTGGGGACATGTGTGTTTACTATGTGTGTTTTACTGTTGTGACACTAGACTGGTGATCAGTGAGTAAAAAGCTGTAAAAAACAGCCCATACTCACTGATCACCAGCCAGTTGCAGCGATCCGCTCTCCTCTCCTCAGCGACAACTTCCGTGTGAGGAGAGGAGAGCCCATCGCCTAGCAACCGGCTGTTTGTTAATATCACATGATGGCCGTGTCCAATCACAGAGCCCTCCTGCCGATCTAAGATGCGCCGTGTCCGGGTGAGAATCGCGCGGCTGCGCGGGAACGTGATCCCGCTCCTTCGGAGGGACGTTCCTGAATGTCCACTCAGAAGGAGAGAGCGCGCACCCAGCCGTATATGTGCAGTGGCCGGGTGAGAAGTGGTTAAACAATTACAATCCAGGCAGCTCAGTGGCTGAGTGGTTACCACTCAGGGTTGCCAACCACCAGTAAATTTACTGACAGTTTGTAAAAATCTGTGATTTTTTTTTACAACTGCCAGTAAATATCAGGGGCTAATAATTTCATGCTGTGTTGACTTTTTAAGTGTAACTCAAGCAAATTACTTTGTGATAGGTATTGTCAGTGTTTCCATATCATTGTTATACTGTTCAAATATTCACTGTATTAGTTTTCAATAGGAGTTCTGTAATTTCTCAGGTTGCCAGTAAAAAAATGTCCTCCGCCAGTAAATTTTCCATGTTTTGTTAGTAAAAATTGCTGCCAGAGGTTGGCAACCCTGCTTCCACCTAGCAGTACTAGGTTTGCTGGTTTGAATCCCAACCACAACACTACCTGCCTGGAGTTTGCATGGCCTCCCTGTGGTTTTCCACGCACACTCCAAACACATGCTGATAGGTTAATTGGCTCCTGTCTATTTTGGCCCTAGTATGTAGTGTGTATGTGTTCACCCTGTGTTTGTGTGGGTTTCCTCCCAAAGACATGTTGGTAAGTTAGTTGGCCTTAGTATGTGTGTACAAATTGGCTATGCACATGTAATACTGCATACTGCTCCCAAACATGAGAAATTGGGGAGGGTTGAGAAAAGACTTTGGGACCTTTATCACAGAAAATTTTATGGGAAAAGGGCTCTCAAGCGCATTAGAGAGCTTGCCCAAAAACTGCTGAGAGTTGGATATGTATATATTAGACATGTGCGATTCGTTTCGTACGAATTCGTAATTCGTACGAATTTTTCGAAATTCGTACGAATTTACGAATCTGTAGTACGAATTTTTTTTTTTTTTTTTACGAATTCCGTACGGAATACGAATTTTTTTTTACGAATCGTTAGTAAAGTTACGAATCGTTACGAATCGTTACGAATCGTTAACGCGGCTAATGAATTGTTGGTTCTCATAACACAGAGAACAATTCGAATCCAACTACAAATATCGAATTTCAATTTCAAGTTACGAATCGTTACGAATCGTTATGAATAGTTACGAATCGTTACGAATCGTTATGAATAGTTACGAATCGTTAGTAAATCCAACTACCAATATCGAATTTCAACTAATTTGAACGAAATTATTATAGCAGATATAACGAATGAATTCGAATGACAAAGTGTCATTTTTGCAGAAAAAAAAAAAGCGTAGGGGTCCCCCCAAATTCAATAACCAGGCCCTTCAGGTCTGGTATGGATATTAAGGGGGACCCCAGCCAAAAAAAAATAAAAAAAATGGCGTGGGGTCCCCCCCAAATATCCATACCAGACCCTTCAGGTCTGGGATGGATTTTAAGGGGAACCCCGGCCAAAAAAAAAAAAAAAAATGGCGTGGGGTCCCCCTCAAAATCCATACCAGACCCTTTATCCGAGCACGCAACCTGGCAGGCCGCAGGAAAGGAGGGGGGGACGAGAGCGGCCTCCCCTCCCGCCTGAACCGTACCAGGCCACATGCCCTCAACATTGGGAGGGTGCTTTGGGGTCCCCCCCAAAGCACCTTGTCCCCATGTTGATGAGGACAAGGGCCTCATCCCCACAACCCTGGCCGGTGGTTGTGGGGGTCTGCGGGCGGGGGGCTTATCGGAATCTGGAAGCCCCCTTTAACAAGGGGACCCCCAGATCCCGGCCCCCCCCCTGTGTGAAATGGTAAGGGGGTACAAAAGTACCCCTACCATTTCACCAAAAAAGTGTCAAAAATGGTAAAAATGACAGGAGACGGTCTTTGACAATTCCTTTATTAAAATCTTCTTTCTTCTGGTTCTTCCTTTCTTCATCTTCTCTTTCCGTCATCTTCTTCCATCTTCTTCTTCCTTCGATTCGCTTCTTCTTCCTCCGGTCTTCTCGTCCTTCTCGTCCAGCGTCGTCCTTCTCGTCCGGCATCGTCGTCTCTTCTCGCAGGCCGCTCCTCGCAATGGGAGGCTCCCGCTCTGTGAGGCTTCGCTCCGGGTGACAGGTCTTTTATAACGAAGGCACCTGGTGACCCCGCCCCCTCTGACGCACGGGGACGTCATGTGGAATTCCCTATGGCTTTCCCCATGACGTCAGAGAGGGGGCGGGGTCACCGGGTGCCTTCGTTATACAAGACCTGTCACCCGGAGCGAAGCCTCACAGAGCGGGAGCCTCCCATTGCGAGGAGCGGCCTGCGAGAAGAGACGACGATGCCGGACGAGAAGGACGACGCCGGACGAGAAGGACGAGAAGACCGGAGGAAGAAGAAGCGAATCGAAGGAAGAAGAAGATGGAAGAAGATGGAAGAAGATGACGGAAGGAGAAGATGAAGAAAGGAAGACCAGAAGAAAGAAGAAAGAAGATTTTAATAAAGGAATTGTCAAAGACCGTCTCCTGTCATTTTTACCATTTTTGCCACTTTTTTGGTGAAATGGTAGGGGTACTTTTGTACCCCCTTACCATTTCACACAGGGGGGGGGCCGGGATCTGGGGGTCCCCTTGTTAAAGGGGGCTTCCAGATTCCGATAAGCCCCCTGCCCGCAGACCCCCACAACCACCGGCCAGGGTTGTGGGGATGAGGCCCTTGTCCTCATCAACATGGGGACAAGGTGCTTTGGGGGGGACCCCAAAGCATCCTCCCAATGTTGAGGGCATGTGGCCTGGTACGGTTCAGGCGGGAGGGGGGGCCGCTCTCGTCCCCCCCTCCTTTCCTGCGGCCTGCCAGGTTGCGTGCTCGGATAAGGGTCTGGTATGGATTTTATGGGGGACCCCACGCCATTTTTTTGGGCTAGGGTTCCCCTTAAAAATCCATCCCAGACCTCAAGGGTCTGGTATGGATTTTGAGGGGGACCCTACGCCATTTTTTTTTTTTTTTTTGGCTGGGGTCCCCCTTAATATCCATCCCAGACCTAAAGGGCCTGGTTATTGAATTTGGGGGGACCCCTACACATTTTTTTATCAATGACTTCAATGAATGACAGTTCTCTGTATTACGGATCCAACAATTCATTTGCCGGCAATAGCCGCGACTCGATTTTAAATAGTTTTTTTTTTTCCTGCAAAAATGACACTGCAGGAACAGTTCTCTATATTAGATATACTGAATCTCGAAGCATTCGAAGCATTCGTTATATCCGCTATTATAATTTCTTTCATATTAGTTGAAATTACATATTTGTTAGTTACAATACAACATTCGAATTGTTCTCTGTATTGCGGGAATCGGCAATTAGCCGCGAGTGATTTTAAATGTCTTTTTTTCCTGCAAAAATGACACATTGTACAGAGAGAGTTCTAAACACAGGAAACCTGCGCCCTTCTATATACTATATACTATATAGTATGTCTATGAAGGGGGTCATGTTTCCCGTGTTTAGAACTCTCTCTGTACAATGTGTCATTTTTGCAGGAAAAAAAGACATTTAAAATCACTCGCGGCTAATTGCCGATTCCCGCAATACAGAGAACAATTCGAATGTTGTATTGTAACTAACAAATATGTAATTTCAACTAATATGAAAGAAATTATAATAGCGGATATAACGAATGCTTCGAATGATTCGAGATTCAGTATATCTAATATAGGGAACTGTTCCTGCAGTGTCATTTTTGCAGGAAAAAAAAACTATTTAAAATCGAGTCGCGGCTATTTGCCGGCAAATGAATTGTTGGATCCGTAATACAGAGAACAGTCATTCATTGAAGTCATTGATAAAAAAAAATGTGTAGGGGTCCCCCCAAATTCAATAACCAGGCCCTTCAGGTCTGGGATGGATATTAAGGGGGACCCCAGCCAAAAAAAAAAAAAATGGCGTAGGGTCCCCCTCAAAATCCATACCAGACCCTTGAGGTCTGGGATGGATTTTAAGGGGAACCCTAGCCAAAAAAAATGGCGTGGGGTCCCCCATAAAATCCATACCAGACCCTTATCCGAGCACGCAACCTGGCAGGCCGCAGGAAAGGAGGGGGGGACGAGAGCGGCCCCCCCTCTCGCCTGAACCGTACCAGGCCACATGCCCTCAACATTGGGAGGATGCTTTGGGGTCCCCCCCAAAGCACCTTGTCCCCATGTTGATTAGGACAAGGGCCTCATCCCCACAACCCTGGCCGGTGGTTGTGGGGGTCTGCGGGCGGGGGGCTTATCGGAATCTGGAAGCCCCCTTTAACAAGGGGACCCCCAGATCCCGGCCCCCCCCTGTGTGAAATGGTAAGGGGGTACAAAAGTACCCCTACCATTTCACCAAAAAAAGGTGACAAAATGGTAAAAATGACAGGAGACGGTCTTTGACAATTCCTTTATTAAAATCTTCTTTCTTCTTTCTTCTGGTCTTCCTTCTTCATCTTCTCCTTCCTTCATCTTCTCCTTCCGTCATCTTCTTCCATCTTCTTTCATCTTCTTCTTCCTTCGATTCGCTTCTTCTTCCTCCGGTCTTCTCGTCCTTCTCGTCCGGCGTCGTCCTTCTCGTCCGGCATCGTCGTCTGTTCTCGCAGGCCGCTCCTCGCAATGGGAGGCTCCCGCTCTGTGAGGCTTCGCTCCGGGTGACAGGTCTTGTATAACGAAGGCACCCGGTGACCCCGCCCCCTCTCTGACGTCATGGGGAAAGCCATAGGGAATTCCACATGACGTCCCCGTGCGTCAGAGGGGGCGGGGTCACCAGGTGCCTTCGTTATAAAAGACCTGTCACCCGGAGCGAAGCCTCACAGAGCGGGAGCCTCCCATTGCGAGGAGCGGCCTGCGAGAAGAGACGACGATGCCGGACGAGAAGGACGACGCCGGACGAGAAGGACGAGAAGACCGGAGGAAGAAGAAGCGAATCGAAGGAAGAAGAAGATGGAAGAAGATGACGGAAAGAGAAGATGAAGAAAGGAAGACCAGAAGAAAGAAGATTTTAATAAAGGAATTGTCAAAGACTGTCTCCTGTCATTTTTACCATTTTTGACACTTTTTTGGTGAAATGGTAGGGGTACTTTTGTACCCCCTTACCATTTCACACAGGGGGGGGGCCGGGATCTGGGGGTCCCCTTGTTAAAGGGGGCTTCCAGATTCCGATAAGCCCCCCGCCCGCAGACCCCCACAACCACCGGCCAGGGTTGTGGGGATGAGGCCCTTGTCCTCATCAACATGGGGACAAGGTGCTTTGGGGGGGACCCCAAAGCACCCTCCCAATGTTGAGGGCATGTGGCCTGGTACGGTTCAGGCGGGAGGGGGGGCCGCTCTCGTCCCCCCCTCCTTTCCTGCGGCCTGCCAGGTTGCGTGCTCGGATAAAGGGTCTGGTATGGATTTTGAGGGGGACCCCACGCCATTTTTTTTTTTTTTTTTTGGCCGGGGTTCCCCTTAAAATCCATCCCAGACCTGAAGGGTCTGGTATGGATATTTGGGGGGGACCCCACGCCATTTTTTTTTATTTTTTTTTGGCTGGGGTCCCCCTTAATATCCATACCAGACCTGAAGGGCCTGGTTATTGAATTTGGGGGGACCCCTACGCTTTTTTTTTTTCTGCAAAAATGACACTTTGTCATTCGAATTCATTCGTTATATCTGCTATAATAATTTCGTTCAAATTAGTTGAAATTCGATATTGGTAGTTGGATTTACTAACGATTCGTAACTATTCATAACGATTCGTAACGATTCGTAACTATTCATAACGATTCGTAACTTGAAATTGAAATTCGATATTTGTAGTTGGATTCGAATTGTTCTCTGTGTTATGAGAACCAACAATTCATTAGCCGCGTTAACGATTCGTAACGATTCGTAACGATTCGTAACGATTCGTAACTTTACTAACGATTCGTAAAAAAATTACGATTCGTCCGAATTTCGTATTTCGTACGAATTCGAACGGAATTTCGTACACGAATTACGAATTACGAATTTTTTTATATACGAAACGGGACGAAACGAAACGAAACGAATTTTTTGGCAGTTCCCATGTCTAGTATATATGATGTAGAGCAGGGGTGCTCAACCTGTGACCCACAGAACCCTCTGAATTGGCTTACGACCTCAAAGCAGGGAAGTGCATGCCTGGGGTTGGCAATCCATTGATCGTGATTTGGGCTTGCTGACCCGCAATCCTTGAGCACCAGAGTGCAGTGAGCCGCAGAGGGAGCAGAGCCATATAAGCTGATGCTTCCTCTGTAGCGCTGACTCCTGTCCCAAGAGGATTGAAACCAAGTGCACTCCACCTCTAATCCTTTCTAGCAGCCTGGAGAGCTATGCCAGCCTAGCGGAAAAGAAGATTGGTATGTTAAACAACACATACACTGGGTATAATAGCTTTTACATTGGGCCTATTAGCACCTATAAACAACTATTAAGCAGTGCATCTGGGACTTTCCTGAGGGTTAGCTGTACTGAGCCATAGACTTCTATTTTATCCTACAGGTTTGGTGCGCTTTCTGAAAGTGCACCACACCTAAAAGATGTAATAGAAGTCTATGACAAAACGCAGCTAACCCACAGGAAAGTCACAGATGTACTGTGCTACACCTGAAGCGCGGGTAAACCACAGTACATCAGTGTGAAAGCAGACGTAAATTGGCTCAGGACAGTAAGGGGTTGTTTACATTTTTGGATTGGGGAGGGTAAAACCCCATAGTTAACTTCCCTGGAGGGAAATCCAGAGTCTGGCACGGGGCGGAAACTTCAGTACCAAAAGCGGTGACCCCGAGCCAGACTCGGGCTTGCATTGCAGGATACAGGGGGAAGTTACTTACCTTGTCCCCTGGATCCTGTGATGTCTCCCCACTGTGTGTGCGAGCTCCTCCGCTCGATTCACACAGTGCCGAGTGCCGCTGATCTCCGTTCCCTGTGACGTTATGACGCACGGGAGCGGAGATCGGAGCCAAATTCAAAAAAGTTAAAACACACAAAACACATACAGTACTGTAATCTTACAAATTACAGTACTGTATAAAAAAAATACACATCCCCTTTGTCCCTAGCGGTCTGCCCAGTGCCCTGCATGTCATTTTATATAATAAATAATTTTTTTTCTGCCTGGAAACTGGAGATTGTCCATAGCAACCAAAAAGTGTCCCTTTATGTCAAAAATGGTTTTAGACCAGCTAGAAAACAACGATAATAAATTAGAATCACAATTCATCATCAAACACTAAATTTAATGACAGCGACTATTCTGCAACTGAGCAAATTTCAGTGTTTTTGATTTGATTACATTATTGAATAATTATTATAATATTATAATTATTAATACATTATTTTATACTTATTTATCATAATTTATGATTTTGTGTTTCAAACTTTATCATACCCGGGATGTCTACTAGACTCTGGTTTGGACAGATTTAAATGAGTTATTCATAAAAATTGCATGGTTGTTGCCTTTAAAATCCCACTTAATGAGGTTTATTAATCTAGCATTTTTGGGGATGATGGCAACCCTAGTGTCTCTAAGTAAGAGTTCAAACTTTTTTCATAAAAAAACAAATACTGCAGCTGCTGACTTTTAATAATCGGACACTTACCTGTCCCAGGATCCAGCGATGCGGGGGATCGAAGCCCCGCTTGTCTCCCCCCTCCTCTTGGCAGCTCCGGCATTTTAACTGTGGGCGCCCAGCTTTGGCTTCACAGCCGGGCACCCACTGCGCATGCACGAGCCGTGCCACGCTCCGTGACTGGCCGCGCAATCATCTGGGACCTGTCACGTGTCTCAGATGATTCACAAGAGGGAGGGGGAGAGAAGCGATCTCCCTTCCTGTGCCGAGGTAAGTGACGTCAGGAGCCCAGGCGCCGAAGGAGGCAGACTACGAGGGACACTCTAGTAACATGCATTTAGAGGTGAGTAAAAAAATGTTTTGTCTCCAAATGTTTTTTATTTATTTTTTTTAAGCACATTAATACATTTATTTTTTTGGGGTGGAACTCCACTTTAAGGGACTGTACTTGTGAATCATAGGTGACCCATTTGGAATCCAGCTCTAAAGCAAAACAAAATTACAGATATTAAAAGGATTAAAATTTTGATTGCAATGCACAATGTAAATAATGTTGGCGGAATGTAGCATACACAAAGTAGGATTTTTTTTTAGTTACCTCTGATTTTTGCAGTGCTGAAAGTCCAAGTGTCTGCTGCAAGGCTTGCACCTTATTGTTGTACCGTGACCAGCTTTGGACAAAATTAATTTTATCCATCTATTTAAAAAAAAAATTATGATCGGATAAATACATTGCTAACCTAATGCTGTATAATTATAGTTGATGTATAGGAACCTATAAAGAGAAATGGATAGAATAATTAAGAAATGTTTATATTATATTTATTAAGTAGGCTTGTATTTTGAGAAGAGAAAACATCCCTAAGACCTTGCCTTAAAGAGTTACTAAACCCAAAACCTGCATTTACTATGTCTGGTCTCCCACAGTACACAGAACATGGAAATGCAATTACTTTAGTAAATACAAACTGATAAATTAATTTTCTCATCAGCAGTATATAGCAGCCTTGTGACTTCTATCAGTTCCTACGTAGGGGTGGGGGCAACCTTGGGAGAATTATAACTCCAACGAGGCACCGTCTCTATGAATTTTGTTCTGTCAGTTCCTAGTAAAGCTTGTAGGCGGAGTTTTCATTCTCCCCTGATCCTCTGTCTGGACATGTCTGGACAGTGCTGATTGGCCCTGATCTCATCACATGCCCCCTCCCAGGAAAAAAAGAAAAAACTCTCTAGCAATACACACCAAACTGAGCATGTGCAGCCCGTCCCCTGGCTCTCTAAATATCAGGTTATTTTTTAGAGACAATGGAAGAAGAGGAGGATCAGAGAGACACCAGACACAATGCAAAGGATTAACCCCTTGGGTTCCACAGTGAGTATAACAAGCATGCTTTACTACATATACGGAGTGATTTTACTGTTGTGGGTTTAGTAACACTTTAACTTTGGCACACAAGTTTATACAAACTCTTTCCCTAGAGAAGGGTTTAGCTGCTTATAGAAGTGAATTAATTGTACAGCCATGATCTGACCAATCTCAGGTCTGTAGCTGCAATTAGAAGGGGCTCTTAATCCACCCTCTGGGTTTTTTAATTATTTTATACTTGTTAAGTAATATATACACTAATATATATATATATATATATATATATATATATATATATATATATATATATATATATATATATATATATATATATATATACATACATATACACACACAGTATATATGTGTATCAGGTATTACACTTTAAATAATTTCTCACTTAAGAAAATAGATGGATAATATTGTTTCTTATTCATGACTTTGATGAATAGCCAGTTACTACATGTCATAGTCTCTATTGAAATTTTAAATTCACTGTGTTCATATATGACAAATGAACCAGGGTACAGTCCTCAGCGATGTTTATAGGGTGCACAGTAACAAATTAAGTTATTTCACCAAGGGTTTAATGGAACAATTGTCATTTGGAGGCCTATTCACGGACTAGTAAAATGTGTTTTTATTATTATTGTGTATTTATAAGGTGTCAGGGGACGCAGTGTTCGTTAATGAAGTGATAATTATTAAAACATTCCAAGCATGTACTTTTTAACAGACTCAGAGGCTGCAGTGTTAGGTTACTGTGGACTATCAGATAATTCATGTTGTAAGGCTTTATATGGTAAATTAGTTTAAAGCCGAACTCTAGGCAAACAGCTAAGTACACAATTGAAATATATACAGTATAAGGAAGCTTCTTACCTGCCAGTTGACGTTTACACAGCTCTATCAGACAGCACAGTCTGGCCATTGACTACTCTTTGCATTAGGTAAACCATACCGTTTGGAATCATAGAGGGCTATTTATTAAGCAGTGAATCTGGCATTAACCAAACATTAACTGCAGGTGAATCTTCCAAGTTCATGTGGTTTAAATGACAGTGATTGATTTACCACCAGTGAATGTTTACGATTGATTCACCAGCAAAGTCGCATTCACTACTTTATAAATACCCCCCCCCCCCCAAACTTAGCTAAGTCCTCACTCGATCCTGCACTGTACCAGTCTGCAGCAGCTCTCTCTCTCTGCCTACATCTCAGGACAGAGAACCATTGGCTTCTGCTGCTGTCAATCAAATCCTGTGAGCAGAGAGCGGGGGCGGGGCCGAACTGCATTGTATATGTGTCAATAGACACACACAACCCAGCTCAGGAGCAAGAAGAAGAAGAGCCAAGAACGCTGGTGGGGGACCCCAGAAGAAGAGGTTCGGGGTCACTCTGTACATACCATTGCACAGAGCAGGTACAATGCCTTGAAAGAGTATTCATACACCTTGAAATTTTCCACATTTTGTCATGTTACAACCAAAAACGTAAACATATTTCATTGGGATTTTATGTGATAGACCAACACAAAGTGGCACGTAATTGTGAAGTGGAAGGAAAATGATAAATGGTTTTCAATTTTTTTTACAAATAAATATGTGAAAAGTGTGGCGTGCATTTCTATTTAGCCCCCTTTACTCGGATACCCCTAACTAAAATCTAGTGGAACCAATTGCCTTCAGAAGTCACATAGTTAGTAAATAGGGTCCACCCGTGTGCATTTTAATCTCAGTTGTTCTGTGAAGCCCTCAGAGGTTTGTTACAGAACCTTAGTCAACAAACAGCATCATAAAGGCCAAGTAACACACCAGACGGGTCAGGGATAAAGTTGTGGAGAAGTTTTAAAGCAGGGTTAGGTTATAAAAAAATATCCCAAGCTTTGAACATTTCACGGAGCACTGTTCAATCCATCATCCGAAAATAGAAAGAGTATGACACAACTACAAACCTACAAAGACATTACTGTCTACCTAAACTGACAGGCCGGGGCAAGGAGAGTATTAATCAGAGAAGCAGCTAAGAACCCCATGGTAACTTTGGAGGAGATACAGAGATCCACAGTTTAGGTGGGAGAATCTGTCCACAGGACAACTATTAGTCATACACTCCACAAATCTGGCCTTTAGGGAAGAGTGGCAAGAAGAAAGCCATTGTTGAAAGAAAGCCACGTTTGCAGTTTGCGAGAAGCCATGTGGGGGACACAACAAATATGTGGAAGAAGGTGCTCTGGTCAGATGAGACCAAAATTATACTTTTTGGCCTAAAAGCAAAACGCTATGTGTGGTGAAAAACGAAAACTGTGCATCACCCTGAACACACCATCCCCACCGTGAGACATGGTGGTGGCAGCATCATGTTGTGGGGATGCTTTTTTTCAGCAGGGACAGGAAGCTGGTCAGAGTTGATGGGAAGATGGATGGAGCTAAATAGAGGGTAATCTTAGAAGAAAACTTGTTAAGTCTGCAAAAGACTTGAGACTGGGGTGGAGGTTCATCTTCCAGCAGGACAATGACAAAATGTGGAAAATTTCAAGGGGTATAAATCATTTTTCAAGGCACTGTAAGCATACCATGTTTGTTATTTTAATAAAAAAAGAGCCTTTACAACCTTTTTAAAGTGATTCTAAAGGTTGGAATTTTTTGAAAAAAAATATAAAAAACATGTTATACTTATGAAGAAATTACCACTCACGCCAATGCTCCACATACTGTGCAGCTGCTATCGCAAATCAATCAAAATAAATTGCAAATAGTACCAATCATGTGCTAGATAGAGCTTGCATAAAACAAATATGTGAATATAATGAATACTACCATGAATTATATAAATTAATATGAATAAAGTGCTCAGTCCATAATGTAACATCTGTGTACAATATTTCACAAATAAGTGACAGTCCATAAAGGAGTGAAGATAACACTTGTGACACCAGAAATCCTCCCTATACAAGGAAGGACCTTTCCTCTTGACAGACGTATCACTTTTATTTGTGGATATTTTACACAGATATTATATCATTATGGACTGAGCACTTTATTAATATAAATTTATATAATTTGTGGTCGTATTCATTATATTCACATATTCATTTTATGATTGAAAACATGTTATAGTTACCTATTCTGTGCAATGGTTTTGCACAGAGCAGCCCCAATCCTCTTCATTTTGGATCCCCTGCCTGAGGTCCTGGCTCCTCCCCTGCCGAGGAGTGCCCCCAATAGCAAGCCTCTTGCTATGGGGGCACTTGAGCACGCTCCTGTGAGTGGGCACAGATAAGCTGCACTGATGGGCATTTATAACCTGCAGCGCTTTACAATAAAAAAGGGGGATGATACAATTACAATACAGTTCAATACAGAAGGAATAGGAGGGCCCTGCTCAGGGAGCTTACAATCTAAAGGGAGGGGGAGGTGGTACAAAATGTAAAGGCTGCAGGGGATGATCTGATGGAGGGGACTTAATTACAGTTCTTAGGTGGAGGTGGAGTAGGCTTCCCTGAATAAGTGAGTTTTCAAGGATCGCCTAAAGGCGGACAGGGTAGGAGCTGACCAGACATACTGGGGCAGGGAGTTCTACAGGATGGGAGAGGCTCTGGAGAAGTCCTGTAGGCAAGCATGGGAGAAGGTAACAAGGGAGTTAGCGAGCAGGAGGTCATGGGAGGAGTGGAGAGGACAATTTGGGCAATATCTGCAGATGAGATTGGTAATGTAGCTAGGGGTGATGTTGTGGATGGCCTTGTATGTTGTGGTTAGTTTTTTGAATTATATACGGTGAGGTGGGGGAAGCCAGTAGAGAGATTGGCAGAGAAGGGCAGCAGTCACGGGTCATGTAAGTAAGGTGTATTAGTCTGGCAGCAGCATTCATGATAGACTGAAGGGGGAATAGCATGTGTAAAGGTAGGCCAGTGAGGAGGGAGTTGCAGTAGTTAAGGCAGGAAATAAGCAAGGAGTGAATAAGTTGTTTTGTGGTGTTGTTCGTTAGGAAGGGGCGAATTCTGGAGATGTTCTAGAGGTTAAGACGGCAAGATTTAGCCAGTGATTGGATGTGGGGGCTGAAGGAGAGGTCAGAGTCTAGGGTTACACCCAGTACCCTGGCATGTGTGGAGGGACCAATGCTTGTGCCATTGATCTCAATGGTAAAGTCATGGGGAGGGGATCAGGAGGAGGAAATATTACAAGCTCAGTTTTAGAAAGATTGAGTTTGAGGAAGTGGTGTGACATCCATACTGATATGTCGCTCAGTAATTTGTGATGCGTGAGGAGATTAATGTGGTGAGTTGAAGAGTCAAGCGATAGATCTGGGTGTCGTCGGTATAGAGGTGGTATTTGAAGCCATGGTAAGTTATCAACTGGCCCAGGGAAGAGGTATAGAGAGAGAATAGGAGGGACCCAAGGACAGAGCCTTGGGGTATCCCAACAGAAAGAGTAAGAGGACCGGAGGAGATGTTGTTATATGTGACACTGAAAGTGCGCAGAGATAGGTAGGAGAGGGACCAGGAAAGAGCAGAGTCAAGGAGGCCAAGGGAGTGAAGTTTATTGAGGAGGATCAACTGTCTCAAAGGCAGCAGAAAGGTCTAATGCATACACACGATCGGACTTTCCGGCGGACCATAGTCTGGCGGACATTCCGATCCTGTGTGGGCTCCGGCGGACTTTGTCCTCCCAAAAGTCCTACATTTAAAACATGTTTTAAATCTTCCCGCTGAAAGTCCGCCGGACCCAGTTCCTGGCGGGAAGTCCACCCGTCTGTATGCAGGTCCGACGGACTTTCGAAATGAATGGACTTGCCCACACATGGAGTAAAGTCTGTTCATTTTGACCGTGACTCGAGGTACGATGGGACTAGAGAAGGAAGTCAATCTCGCCGCTTTGATCGGCGAGATTGACACCTTGCGAGCCCTGTCCCCTGGTATGGATTTTGAGGGTAACCCCCTACGCCAAAAAAACGGCGTGGGGGTCCCCCCAAAGTCCATACCAGACCCTTATCCGAGCACGCAGCTCGGCTGGTCAGGAAAGGGGGTGGGGACGAGCGAGTGCCCCCCCTCCTGAGCCATACCAGGCCGCATGCCCTCAACATGGGGGGGTGGGTGCTTTGGGGGAGGGGGCTGACGGCGGCGATGACTAACCAGAAGCCCGGGCCAACGCTAGTAAAAGAGCTGGAATAAGAAAGCGGAGGAGCCCGGCAGAATAACCGAAGAGCGGGAGAAAAACTGGAGAGTGGGAGAAGAGGCCGGAAAGCGCGGAGAGACCCCCGAAGTCGGAAGAAGACCCCCGGAGCTGCCTAATAAACTACTTTAAAAATCTGTCTAGTGTATTGACTTTTTTTCCCTAGGTGAATGGGTAGGGGTACCATGTACCCCATACTCATTCACATAGGGTGGGGGGGGCCGGGATCTGAGATCGGATTCCGATAAGCCCCCTGCCCGCAGACCCCGACAACCAACGGCCAGGGTTGTCGGGAAGAGGCCATTGTCCTCATCAACATGGGGACAAGGTGCTTTGGGGCATGCGGCCTGGTACGTGTCAATCTCGCCGATCAAAGCGGCGAGATTGACTTCCTTCTCTAGTCCCTTCGTACCTCGAGTCACGTTCAAAACGAACGGACTTTACTCCGTGTGTGGGCAAGCCCATTCATTTCTAAAGTCCGTCGGACCTCCGCCGAAAGTCCGGCAGATTGTCCATCGGATTTAGTCCGCCGGAAAGTCAGTTCGTGTGTGCTCGTGTGTGGGCAAGGCGCTCGCTCAGAAAGTCCGGCGGACCTCCGTTGGAAAGTCCAGCGGATTGTCCGCTGGACTAAGTCCGCCGGATAGTTCGATCGTGTATACGCGGCATAAGAGTATGAGTATGGAGTACTGGCCATTGGTTTTAGCAGTTAGAAGGTCATTGGTGAGTTTTAGTAGGGCAGTTTCAGTGGAATGTTGTGGGCGGAAGCCAAACTGTAGGGGATCCAGAAGGTTGTTGTCAGTGAGGTAGCAACTCATTGTGGACAAAGCGTTCAAGAGGCTTGGAGGCAACAGGAGCAAGGAAATGGATCTTAAGTTATTTAAACAGGTGGGGTCCAGTGAGAGTTTTTTAAATAAGGGGGTAACCAGTGCATGTTTGGGCGAAGAGGGAAAGGTGCTGGAAGAGAGGGAGAGGTTGAAGATGTGGGTTAAAGAGTTTAGGATAGAGCAGGGAGGTGGTCGCAGTAGTTGCAAGGGGACAGGTGGTGAGGTGGGCTGTGGAAAAGAGTTTGGCAACTTCCTCAGTGCTAACACGGTTGAAGGAGGAAAGTGTTGAATGTGGTGTTGGACTTGGTGTGTTGGTTGGTGGAGGAAGCTGGACGCTGGATATCTCATCACGAATTGTGTTGATTTTGTTTTTGAAGTTACTGGCAATCTCCTGGGCAGTAAGCAAGTTGGTGGGTGGAGGCAGTGGGGGGGGGGGGGATGAAATAAGGAATTAAGTGGGGGGGGGGGGGATGAAATAAGGAATTAAGAGTAGAAAAGAGTTGACGAGTTGGATGAGAGGGTTTTGATGAGAGTGGTGTAGTAGGTTTGATTAGCGTAATGGAGGCAGGAGTTGTATTTGAGAAGGGCAGATTTGTAGAGGGTGAAGTCTTGTAGGAATTTTGTTTTACGCCACACTCACTCAAGGGCACAGCTGCATTTTTTAAGACTTCTGGTGTCATCTGTTTGCCAGGGTTGTAGCAAGCGAGGCCTGGTTCTGCGAGTAGAGAGGGGGGCAAGTGTGTCTGAGCAGGACAGGGGTGTGATTTTATCATAAAGGCAATCAGCAGCAGAATGAAGAAGGGAAGGGTTGAGGTGGCGAAGGTTCCTGCGGGTAACTGTTTGCAGGTTGGCGGCATGGGAGGTAGGAGCCAGGGAGAGTATGAAACTGGTGAGGAGTGCAGAGTGTATGGCAGTGGGTAGTATGTGCAGGAGAGGAGTGCGGATTGTATGGCGTTGAGTAGTATGTGCAGGTGAGGAGTGCGGAGTGTACAGTGGTGGGTAGTATGTCCAGGTGAGGAGTGCGAAGTGTATGGCGGTGGGAAGTATGTGCAGGAGGGTGTCAGTTGGAGAGTGGACTGTGTCAGTAGTTCTTTATTTTTATTATTTTATTTTATTCTTACAATTTCATTTTTTATAATTTTTTTCAATATTAAAAATGCTTTTTGGCAGTGGACGGTGTCAACAGAGCAATAGACAGTGTCCGACGTTTTTTATTTTTATTATTTTTTACAATTTTATTTTTTTATTATTTTTTACAATTTATTTTTGTATTCATTTTTTTAACAATTTTAGGGGCAGTGGACAGTTTCAGTAGGGCGGTGGATGGTGTCAGTAGTTTTTTATTCCTATAATTTTTTTTTGTATTATGTTTTACAATTTAATTTTTTAATTATTATTTTAAAAAGAATTCCACAATGCTTTGGGGGGGGGGGGGGGGGGTGTCAGTAGGGCAGTGGATGGTGTCAGTAGTTTTCTGTTTTTATTATTTTATTTTCTATTATTTTTGTTATAATTTTTTTTAAATAGTTTTTTCACACTGCTTTGGGAAGGGGGTGGGGCTGCAGTGTACAGTGTCAGTAGGGCAGTGGACAGTGTCAGTAGGGCAGTGGACAGTGTCAGTAGAGCAGTGGACAGTGTCAGTAGAGCAGTGGACAGTGTCAGTATTTTTTTTTTTTTTTACAATTTTCTTTTTTTTTCAAATATTTATTACAATTCTTTTTTTTTTTATCAGCCCTGTTGGGGGGCTTTGGTGAGATATCAGGGGTCTAAACAGACCACTGACATCTCCATTTTGAGACAGGGAAAGGGACTGAGCACACAGATTCCCCAGTCACCTTCTCTGCAGCCTCAGCTGAACTGAAGATGAATGAGGAGGAGACAGAGGCTCCTGTTCATTCATAAACTGAAACATAGTAAATACAGTTTACGATGCTTCAGTTATGAATGGACAGGGACAGTGATCACTGACTCTGCTCATTCACAAAAGGAATGGGCCAGTAAATTACACATTTACCGTCCCCTTCCTCCGTTCTCCATCCTGACAGATCGGGACCAGGGGGGGTGCGGAGGATCACACAGGGGAGCCAGAGGAGCACAGGGGCAAGAGGAACAGGCAGGGGAGCCAGAAGAACAGGCAGAGGAGCCAGAGGAGCACAGGGGCCGGAGGAACACGCAGGAGAGCGGAAGGAGTAGGCAGGGGAGCCAAAAGAAGCACAGGGCAAGAGGAGCAGGCACTGGCGAAAGAGCCGGAGGAGCAGGCACTGGCAGGAGAGCCAGAGGAGGAGCAGGCACTGGCAGGGGAGCCAGATGAACACACAGGGGAGCCAGAGGAGCACACGGGGGGGGGGGCAGAGAAGAAGGGAAATCCGATGGACAGTCGAAGTGATCGGTGCAGCAGTGGGGGCAGTTATAAGCACCGATCTCCCTGTATGGCTTTCAGTGAAGCAACTGACAGCCATGGGAGGGAGAGGGGAGAAGCAGTTTTCAGCTGCTTCCTTGAAAGCCATACAAGGAGATCAGTGCTTGTAACTGCCCCCACTGCCGCACCGATCAATCCGACTGACAGATATCAACATCCATGTTTCATCATCGATGGGTGCGATGTGGATCAGACCACAGTGGGCCCCCCTTGGTGCCCGTGTGCAGTGAACACCCTGCACCCATGGATGATACTCCACTGCATGTGACAGAGTCAGCACACTGGAACCCACTCCTAATCTTTAATAGAGTAACATCAGCCAGTAGGGTAGACTGGAATTCATAGCATTAGTATGTTGTCCATAGAGGGGCAAATGAGTAAGCCAATGTGAAGCCACTGCCTCTCGGGGGGGAACATTCTAGCACAATCAATAAACAGCAAATGGTCAGGTACACATAATCTTAAAATAGAAGGACTGACTTCCCAATGGGGAACCATCCAGACCCAATGTGAGTAAACCACCATAAAGACAGCATGGTAGGTAAAGTAGTCAAGGCACTTACTGTATATTCCAAAGAGGGGGCTCTTGATAACTATCTTAGAAACAAACTCAGTTCACATCAATGCAGCCTGTGAGCTGCAATCTCAGACTGGATTGATGTGAACTGAGTTTGTTTCCTAAGATACTTATCAAGAGCCCCCTCTTTGGAATATACCGTGCTGTAAGTGCCTTGACTACTTTGACTACCATGCTGGCTTTGAATCAGCAGGACAGCCAAGCAACTGGCATTTTCAGAACGAGAGCTCAGCTTTGGCATTCTCTGTATTTTGCTTTGTACATGTTTCCTGTAAAATAATATCATCTTATTTGTAAATAACATTAATCCCACTGATTTTGGGGAAACCAGTTCATACAGGCCCTTCGTGTTTTTTACTTTTTAGAACTATGTCGCAATGTACTTTCTCCATGAAAAACCTTCTGCTTGCAATGTTTGTGCATTGTATATACAAGTTATCGGTATATTTCACAGCTGCGCTGGTTCCTACCAGTTCTCTCTATATTGAAGTAGACTCCACAGAGAAGCATGAGGTTGTGCCTCCCCTAATATATACAACGTGTCTGTAGAACATGCTGTCAGGACAATCCAGGGACAGACTCCGGGTTTCATTTGTTACTATTATATGAAGTATGAACCTAGGGTGGAATCACAAGGACTGCTTTATACCGTCTATGACTGGCCTGCTTATCTCCACATCGCTCTCCCTGGATACTAAATATATCTTTGTTTAACACATTAAACATATAGGAAGTAAATATCTAAATGTCTAAGGGCACTTAGAACAGAACAAGCAGGCATTATCGTCTTTTTATTGTTCCGGGGAACATCCTGTGTGCATATGTTACTTACTAAATCTTCCAGTGACAAAATAATAAAGCTGGCAGCCATAGTAACCCTCTACTATAGAGAAAACAGGCAAAAATCAAACATGGAGGATACGGTTTGGGGAGATATTATAGTAGTATGGATATGGAGTAAAGTTTTGTTGATGTGATCACCGTTGACTCCAGATTTTATTGATTCTTGTAATAGCAACTGATATACATTACTGTGCAAAAGTGCGATACGGCACTGTGTCGCTTTAACTGACAATTGTGCGGTGGTGCGACGTTGTACCCAAACAAAATTGATGTCCATTTTTTACCAGAAAAAGAGCTTTCTTTTGGTGGTATTTGATCACCTCTGCGGTTTTTATTTTTTGCGCTATAAACAAAAAAGTGCGATAATTAAAAAAAAAATAAAAAAACTATATTTTTTACTTTCTGCTATAATACATATCCCAAAAAAATATATAAAAAAACAAATATATTCATCAGTTTAGGCCAATATGTATTCTGCTACATATTTTTGGTAAAAAAAAATTGCAATAAGCATATATTGATTGGTTTGCACAAAAGTTATAGCGTGTATAAACTATGAAAAAGATTTAGGGACTTTTTATTTTTTTAATTGTTTTTACTGGTATTGGCGGCGATCTGCGATTTTTATCGGGACTGCGACATTGCGGCAGACAAATATGACCCTATGTGACACTTTTTGGGGACCAGTGACAGCAATACAGTGATCAGTGCTATAAAAATGCACTGATCACTGTATAAATGGCACTGGCAGGGAAGGGGTTATCACTAGGGGGCGATCAGGGTTTAACTGTGTTCCCTGGGAGGTGTTTCTAACTGTATGGGGGATGGGCTGCCTGGGAGAAGAGAGAGATCGCTGTTCCTGATCACTAGGAACAGCAGATCTCTCTCTCCTCCCCTGTCAGAATGTCAGACATTGACAGATCCCCGTTCTGGCTCTCTTTCCCGCAATCGCGGGTGGCCAGCGGACATCGAGTCTGCCGGACCCACGGGCGGAGCATGCACACACACACACACCCACAAAAGCCAGTGCACGAACCGACATACCAGTACGTCGATTCGCGCAGTCGAGCCAACTTGCCACAGTATAACATGGGCTAGCATTAAGGAGTCATTAAACGTACAAAATACAAACACCAAGTAATTCTTTGTAACCATACTTTATTGTTGGAATTTTTTTCTGGCCCTGGTGTTGGTCAAGAGGTAACCTTAAACTTAAATCATAATTTAGCCACCTCGGCTATAAACAAAATTAAATTATTGTTCTAGTTCACAGTGTCCATCCAGACGAAGCTGGACGACTAATCCCCCACTAACCAACACCATGACTTGCAAAAGAATATTTTTAGAGAAGAAAAGAAAAAAGGGGAAGGGTGGGCGGGGGTCCCGGTCTTGCTTCAGAGAGACAGGTAAGGCCGGACGATCCGCTCTTAAAGGGCCCCGTTTCGCGGGCTTTAGCGCTCCCGCCGCCATCCACCAATCAGGCGCTGTTGCTAGCCTGCTGCATTCACCAATAGCAACCTGCAGATGAGAAATCATTCCCCTCATACTCCCCCATGTTCGCCCTGCATATTGCAGGGCTTGCCATGGGCTAGCATTAAGGAGTCATTAAACGTACAAAATACAAACACCAAGTAATTCTTTGTAACCATACTTTATTGTTGGAATTTTTTTTCTGGCCCTGGTGTTGGTCAAGAGGTAACCTTAAACTTAAATCATAATTTAGCCACCTCGGCTATAAACAAAATTAAATTATTGTTCTAGTTCACAGTGTCCATCCAGACGAAGCTGGACGACTAATCCCCCACCAACCTAAGCCGGGAGTGACGCTCCTGGCTGAGGTCCCCCCAACACCAAGGCACTCTCAATCAAGGCCTGCAGGCCCATGTTAAAAATATCCAGGCCAATTGCAGACAAATGGACCTGGTCCTGCCTGAACAGACCTAAGAAAAAACCTTCCAGCTCAAAATGGCGGAATGATACACCACCCAGTGAAACTAACATATTGTGTATGGTTCTATTCAGCCGCCTCCTGATCCTATCCATGTAGCTTAAGTCACCGCCCGGGGCCCACAGGAGCCGTGGGATCATTTCTGAAAAGGCCAGGGTAGTACTTGGGAACAGTAGCCTAAAGTCGCACAGATCCTTCTTGATCTCGCACAGAAGATCCCAAGTCCTAACCTTGCCAATATCGTTTGCCCCTAAATGAATAACCAGGATACTCGGAGGCGGCCAAATAGATGCTAAGTAAAGTAAATGGCATCTGAGATTACGCCATCTCAGACCCCTAATGCCTGACCAAAAAACTGTGTATAAAGAATCGTCCAGACCCAAATTACTTGAGTAGATCCTAGAAGAAGCTTGCTTACCAGCCCAGAAAATGTAGGAGTGGCCTACGATCCAAATTGCCTCAGTAGCTGGATCTGAAACAAAATCATAGCGTTAATAGATCTGGGCGAACATAAATTTTGTACCTATCACTAGCCCACCTACCGACCCTCTTTTGACTTTCTATAGGGAAACCCAATAGATTGGCCGCTGTGGCGGCCCCAACCCTAAATGAATGAGATGAAAATTTAAAACCTGAAAGATTGAGCCGTCTAAGGCAAGAAGCAAGAACAGCTGAAAACTGAAATCTGGTAAGCGGGGAACTGTTCTGGTGGATAAAAAAGGAACCCTCGCATGAGGGGCGCACAGCCAAAAAATTTGATACCAACACTACTGGGCATACTCTCGGATCCGGGGAACTAGCCAGAGGCACCCATTGACCTTTACCCAATCCAAAAGTTTTTGACCTGCAAATAAAGACACGAAGATTATCCGGCCCCAAGACTACATGCCTGAACAAAAGAAAAGAAGAGGAAGACCTATTCCTAGCCGTAAATTCACCGATCCTTAAAGCACCGAAGAAAGTGACCGAGAATGCTGCCCTGAAAAGAAAAACTTCAAACATAGATGTACAAACAACCTCCAGGACCGATAACAGGTTGATTAATAACTCCACAGAAATAGGCCGACGGCCATCCTTAGAAGGAGCCGATTTCCGAAAGCCCTTCAAAATTTGCCTGACTTGAAAAAATGAAGTAAGCGCTTGGCGGTCGGAAAATTTGAGAAAAAAGGAAACACCAGCCACAATCTTGTTAATTGAACCCGGACTCATACCTGCATTTATTAACGAAGATATGAAAGCCAGAGCGACATAACCATTCACCTCCAGAACCCCTGTACCGTGCTGAGAGCAGAAAGAACACCATCTGGACCATGCCAAACCATATTCCTGCCATGTCTTCGGCGCCAGTGAGCCCCGGAGGTGAGTAGCCATCAGTCCCAAATCAAGCCCCAGAGGAAATCTGGGCAGGGGGTGCCCGTTTGGTCCGCCGCAGGCGCCAAATCCCGAAAACGTTGGAACTGTGAACGAGATAAAGCGTCAGCTATATCATTCTGTAAACCAGGTAAGTACTGAGCCTTCAACCAAATGTTACAACGAAAACAATGTAATACTACAAAACGCAGTAGCTTAATCACCATTTCAGATTTTGATGACAGCGTGTTTATGGCAAATAGAACGCCTTTGTTATCTGTATGTACTAGCACCCTCCGATTCTTAAAGAACTCCTTCCATATTATTAATGAAACTACGACAGGAAAAAGTTCCAACAGGACTATATTCCGTATAACTTCCCCCTGTAGCCAGCTGGGGTGCCATTCAGAAGCACACCAACTGCCGTTCAGAAAAGCCCCAAAACCTGATGAACCAGCTGCGTCGGTGAAGAAATTTAATTGAAAATCATCCATAATAGATTGTTGCCATACTGTTGAGCCATTAAAATTAGAAAGGAAAGCATCCCACACCTTCAAGTCCTCTTTCACATTTGCTGACAGGTGAATATGTGAATATGGGGACAGCAAACCACTTGTGGCCAAGGCGAAACGCCTTGAAAATATCCTGGCCATCGGGATCACCCTGGCTGCGAATGCAAAAAGCCCCAATAGGGATTGCGCCTCTTTCAACAATACTTTCCTTTTGGACAAAAACAATGAAATTAATAATCTCAACCGGCACAGCTTTTCTTCCGGTAGCCGAAACTCCATTCGCATTGAGTCGATTGTGATGCCCAAAAATTCAATCGTCGTGGCCGGGAGGACCGTTTTCTCATGGGCGATAGGAATCCCAAAAAGGGTACACGTCCTCAAAAAAGTGTCCAGCGATTTAGAACACAATTGTGAGTCCACTGGACCAATGAACAAAAAATCATCTAGGTAGTGTAACAGGCCCCCCTCCGGGAGGCACTGTGCTACAACCCAGTGCAAGAAGGTAGAAAAGGCTTCAAAATAAAAACATGACAAGGCAAAACCCATTGGTAGACATTTGTCAAAATAAAATTGATCCTTAAAATTAAACCCCAGGGAATTAAATCCCTGCGGATGCACGGGCAGCAGCCGGAAGGCAGACTTGATATCTGCCTTAGCCAACAAAGCCCCCTGCCCAAATTGACGTAACAGCATCAGTGCTTCATCAAATGATGCATAGGACACCGGGGCCAGGACCCCAGAGACCTCATCATTTAGTGAACAACCTGCTGGATAAGACAAGTGGTGTATGAGTCGAAAACTCCCCTTCTCCTTCTTGGGAACAATTCCCAAGGGGGAGAGGCGGAAATTCTCAAAAGGTGGAAGCTTAAAAGGCCCCGCTACTCTACCCTCAGTGATCTCTTTATTGATTTTTTCCTGTACAATGTCAGGGTGCATCCTGACTGAGCGTAGATTCTCAACCCGGACGCACCCAGAACCTGAATATGAAGGGACCAAAAAACCATTAGCAAAACCCTCAAACAGCAGCCGAGCCATCGTGCGGTCTGGGTATTGTTCTAGCCAAGGCTGCATGTTTGATAATTTCACTGGCGTCCTGGCCCTTCCCTCCTGTCTCCCTGGGTACTGCTGTAGAGGAGGATGCGGCCGATTTACGAAAACACCTGTTTGCAGGATGGGCACCACTGCAGAAAGAGCATTCATGCCTATATCTGCAATTAGCCAAGAATTTACAATGCCCTTCGTTGAAGGCGAAACAGCATCCCTTGCGAAAACTATTCTGTGGGGGCACTACCCGGGGAGCAAACTGCGGCTTCTGTGGCAGCATGAGGTTTAGCCATAGACCCACATCCTTGCAACCCCATTGCAACATTGGGTGAACGGCCAGTTTTTGCCTAAAGTTCTCATCATAAGTGAACCATGCTATACCCCCAAAATGGCGAAAAGCCTCCGCTATTATATCCACATGCTGAAAAAGCCCTGAACATTTCCCAGGAAAACGCTCCCCTAGCACGGCCGCATAAATGCAAAAGGCCTGCAACCAATTCTGAAAAGTTTTTGGTATGGACTTCTTACGATCCTCCTCTGCTCTGTCATCAGAGCGTTTATCAACTCTAGCCATAAATTCTTTGGAAGCTGGCAATAAAGACATTAGATCAATAAATTCACCTTTCCAAATTTTATCCTTTACAGTATCTGTTAAGTGAAAACCCAGCGGGGAAATGTCGCATGGCATAGGCAGCCTAAATGATGACTCAGCTGCCCGTGGAGAAGTGGCTGCTTGATTTATGCGCCTGCCTGTCTGCGGCAGCACCCCACCTGCTGATAACTCAGAAGCATCTGCGTGCACACCTGATAAACTGCGCCATACTGGGCTTACTACATCCACCCGCACGCCATCATTAGGCTGCTGTATAGCACCACTAAAGTGTGCCCCTCCAAAAACCGTGTCATTCCTATTATCCTGAAAAGCACCATGATACTGTGCGCCATTAGTTTCTTTAATACCACCATAAGCAGAGTTCTGCAAACATGCACCAGACCGCTGTGCCCCTTTAACGTCATTTTTAGTGATAGAAAAAGCACCAAACTTTTGTGCACCTGTATCATTAACCACACCAGCACCATCTGTGTGTAACCCATGAAAATTATATAAATCCTCCTCAAACTTTTTTACCTCAGTACCACCTGTGTGTACCCCTTTAAGATCATTTACAAGGCTAGATAAGGAAGTCATTAACAAACACATGTCATTAACAGGGATGTTGTAACATGTCTCACCACTGGGCGAACTCCCCTCCTTTAGGCTGGAAGCTGCTGGCTGACTGCATTCTTTCTCAGTAGAGGCAGCGTCCTTGAGAGGCATGCTGCTGGCTCTCCCCTTCTTCCGCGGGACAGGAGAAGCAGAGGACTTTGCTTTCTTCTTCCTCCTTGCTGGCTGTAGGCGCGGACTGCGCATGCTGGCTGTAGGCTCCACCATCTTTTCCCCAGTGACATCCTCGGCCATGCTGAGGGGCGGACCATGCGGAGCCATGTTGGGGCTGTCCTCCAGGCATCTCTGTAGCCACTCCTCTCCTCCAGCTCCCTCCGCCTTCTCTATTAGGCGGCGCAGCAGCGCCTCGCGGTCTCTGGAAGCCTCCATCTTCTTCTGTCAGCTCTGCAGGGGTAGGGGGTCCCGGTCTTGCTTCAGAGAGACAGGTAAGGCCGGACGATCCGCTCTTAAAGGGCCCCGTTTCGCGGGCTTTAGCGCTCCCGCCGCCATCCACCAATCAGGCGCTGTTGCTAGCCTGCTGCATTCACCAATAGCAACCTGCAGATGAGAAATCATTCCCCTCATACTCCCCCATGTTCGCCCTGCATATTGCAGGGCTTGCCATTAGGGGGCTGTGCTGATTATCAGCACAACCCCCCCCCCCCCCCCTGACAGGGAAAGCCATTGATCGGCTCTCCGTCAGTGCGAACCGAGGAAAGCCATTTACCGGCACTTCCTGGTTCACGCGATGATCAGCTGTGATTGATCACAGCTGATCACGTGGTAAGGAGCCTCCGTCAGAGGCTCCATACTACGATTTGAGATGCAGTGTGTCAGACTGACACACAGCACGAGCGATCGGTGTGCTGCACGCCCCCGCGGGAGCACGCCAGGATGTTATCATGCTGGACGTCATATGACGCCCAGTCAGGATAACAGAACCACTTCCCAGCTGTCAATCTGCTATAGGCCGGGCGGAAGTGGTTAAAGTGATTCTAAAGGCTGAAGGTTTTTTACCAAAAAGCATTCAGTGTGCAACTCCTTTACCAATACTTATCTGAGCCCGATCTCGATCCAGCAATGTGCACAAGAGCAGCGGCTCTCCTGGCTCTCTCCCTCCTCATTGGTTCAGAGACAGCAATCACAGCCAGTGAGGAGGGAGCAGGGCTGAGTCCCACTTCATGTGTCTTATGGACATACGGAGTTGGGCCCAAAAGCGAGCAAGCACAAATTCCCCCTAGCAAGCGGTTTGCTATTGTGGCTTGGGTGGAAGAACATAAAGCTCTAGTGTATTTCCCAACCTAGGAGCCACAGACGCGTTGGTACTTGCTTAAAGTGGAACTAAAATTAACTAGTAAAAAAACTGCGCGTAGGCAGCTCTTTATTGCAGAAGAAATATGCTATGTCTGTTCTGCAATAACACACACTTACCTGCCTGTTCGCAGTCTTCTATTGATTGTACACTGTGCTGCACTTGCCGGATTCAGCTTGGGTTCTCGGCAGTCGGCACACTATGGCTTCTGGCTCCTGTGCGCATTCCCCTACCAGCCAACCAAGAGGCCAAAAACCTGGCACCTGGAGGTAGCCAGGGGAGAAGATGATGAGTATTTTTGGGGGGTTCGTTTTGTTTTAAGCAAGTTCATGGTATGTAGTACAGCCCTGGATGCAGACTGTCTGCATCCAGGAACATATGTCTGTACGCATGCACATGTTTGCAAAAGTACAGGCATATACCCATGTACAGCCAATCATTTCTAGGGGATGGCAGTACCCAGCGCCTGCCGGAAATTTGACATTCTACGGCTCCAAGCACCCATGAGCATAAGGACTACATAAAACAAACACAGAAGGCAAAGGTGAATATAGCTAAACTGTATAATCTCCTTTTGATCTACCAACAACTATGGTTTGTAAGGGTTTGCCTGAATGGATAGACAAATAACTGGATAGTTTAATAACTGGTCCTCATGTTACATTTTTGGTATATTTATAGCAGATTGTACAAAGATTATACAGTTCGATTGTAATGTTAATGGCCGGCTTTACAATAGTGGCTTAGGCAATCAGAATTAGGTTCACATTGGTGTGTGGCAGGAATGCACGTGCCTTTGGTGCACATTCCCACAACGCTCAAAAACCTGCATGCTTTTTGCAGGTGCACGGTGGTGCCAATAATTCTTGTCTTGTAGAATTCTGGTCAAATCCTAACTACACTTAACCACTTAAGCCCCGGACCATTTTGCTGGCCAAAGACCGGAGCACTTTTTGCGATTTGGCACTGCGTCGCTTTAACTGACAATTGCGCAGGCGTGCGTCGTGGCTTCCAAAAAAAATTGAGGTCCTTTTTTCCCCACAAATAGAGCTTTCTTTTGGTGGCATTTGATCACCTCTGCAGTTTTTAGTTTTTGCGCTATAAAAAAAAAAAGAGAGACAATTTTGAAAAAAAAAAAAAACGCATTATTTTTTGCTATAATAAATATCTCCAAAAAATATATAAAAAAACATATTTTTTCCTCAGTTTAGGCCGATACGTATTCTTCTACATATTTTTGGTAAAAAAAAACACAATAAGCGTTTATTGATTGGTTTGCGCAAAAGTTATAGCGTCTACAAAATAGGGGATAGTTTTATGGCATTTTTATTAATATTTTTTTTTTACTAGTAACGGCGGTGATCAGCGATTTTTATCATGACTGCGACATTATGGCGGACACATCGGACAATTTTGACACATTTTTGGGACCATTGGCATTAATACAGCGATCAGTGCTATAAAATTACTGTAAAAATTTCACTGGCAGTGAAGGGGTTAACCACTAGGGGGCGGGGAGGGGTTAGGTGTGTCCTGGGGAGTGATTCTAACTGTGGGGGGATGGGCTAGCAGTGACACGACACTGATCGCTGCTCCCGATGACAGGGAGCAGACCATCAGTGTCCTTTCACTAGGCAGAACGGGGAGATGCTGTGTCTACATCAGCATCTCCTCGTTCCTCAGCTCCGTGACACGATCGTGGGAACCCGGCGGACATCGAGTCCCATGAGCATGGTCACGGAGCTCGCGGCAGGCACGCGCGCACGTGCACGGCGGAAAATTCAAAGTAACGTACAGGTACGTGCCATTCTGCCAACGTATAAGTACAGGAGGCGGCTGGCAAGCGATTAAAGGCTAAGTTCACCTTTTTATTTGTTTAATTTTTTTCTA
The DNA here is from genome assembly GCA_028564925.1 of Lithobates sylvaticus. Classification (NCBI taxonomy): domain Eukaryota; kingdom Metazoa; phylum Chordata; class Amphibia; order Anura; family Ranidae; genus Lithobates; species Lithobates sylvaticus. Next base: position 655,874,641 of record CM053026.1, read on the forward strand.
AATTCCAGCTCCCCTATGTACCAATATAGCATTCATGTACTTATTTTGCAAAAATATCAAAGCTTTCTATAAAATCTACAGACACGTACCTTACTGTCCTACATCAATGATTCCAAACGTATCTATTGCTTCTGTCTTACGTCCTTACAGACTTTAGGTCATGACACCCTGCATCATCCACCCTCCCATTCCCAGCTGCACATTTTTTTATGAAATGCAATCAATCAGTGATCATCCTTCTCATGAAAGACACAATATGCAATCAGATTGCAGAGTTGTGAATGGGGCTTGACAGCTGAGTGTTTCTGTCCACTCCCTCTGTACTTGTATAAAGATGGCCATACACTATGCAATCTGATTGTGTATTTAGTGAGAAGGGTGATTACTGATTGATTGCATTTAATTAAAAAAATGTGCAGCTGGGAATGGGAGGGTGATGCAGGGTGTGTGCTAATGAGGCCAGCTGGTTAACTCCTTCCTGTGTCATAACCTAAATTCTGTAAGGAGGTAAGACAGAAGCAATAGATATGTTTGGAATCATTGATGTAGGACAGTAAGGTACGTGTTAGATTTAAAGAGGAAATAAACCCTGATGGGTTTTCTTCCTCTTTGTTTCCCTGCAAAGGTAAAGCATAATGGACTGCTATGCATCGCATAGTAGCCCATTATGTGTCACTTACCTGACACAGGAGCCAGCGATGTCACCGCTGTCCCCTGTAGCACGAAGCGTCCATCTTCCTTCCAGGTATCGGGCGCTGTGAGTGGCCGGAGCAGCGATGACGTCACTCAGGCGCATGCGCGTGGGAGCCGTAAGTGACACCATGTTTGCCTTCACTTGCGGCGTGCCCAGTGTGCCTGCGCCGTTGTCTACGCATGCGCTGTAGACAGCGGTGCCCTATTTTTGTAAAATATCTCCTTAGCCGTGTAGGTTAAGGAGATATTTCTTGGACCTACAGGTAAGCCTTAATCTAGGCTTACCTGTAGGTCAAAGTGGTCTGTAAGGGTTTACAACCACTTTAATGGAAAGCTTTGATATTTTTGCAAAAAAAGTACATGAATGCTATACTGGTGCATAGGGGAGCTGGAATATAGAAGAAAAAAAAAAGGTGAACTTAGCCTTTAAAAATGCTCCCTCCCCCCTCCTAACACTGATTCTGACCTGTGTAAGAAAAGATCTTTAAACTTACCTGTTTTCAGACCACTCCGGTCTGGTCGTGTGGTCTCGCCCTGGCAGCTGCAGGGGAATAGAGAGAGTGCTCAACAACAGCTAGTAATCCCTAAGCAGTGACATCACCCATATGCCTCGTACACACGTACGGACTTTTGCCGGCGGACCTAAGTCCAGCGGACAATCCGCTGGACTTTCCCGCTAGGTACGCTGGACTAAAAAGCGAACGGACTTGACCACACACGATCACGCAAAAAGTCCGGCGGTTCACGCGATGACGTACGCACGTACGACGGGACTAGAAAAAGGAAGCTCGAGATCCCAAACGACACCCTTTGGGCCCCGTCAGCTAATCTCGTGTGTATCGCGTGTTAGTTGACGTTTGGTTAGAGACGATTCGCGCTTCTCAGACTTCTGCTTAATTCGTTCGCTTCTGCCGTTCAGTTTGTGCTTGTGAGGTTTGTATCTGGCTTTCAGTGCGTGTGGATCAGTTCCTACCTGTTCTCAGGCCGTTCTGGTCCGCTCGTTCCTGTTTTTCAGGTCGTTCTTCATAGGCCTTGCTGTTCTTCAGTGCGTTCTGTTAAGTTGTTTGTTTGATCAGCCGACCGTTTTGAAGCCATGGAGTGTGGACGTACTCGGGAACGAGTTCGTGCTGTGCAGGGGCTCGGTGTTGCGGTTAACACCTTGGCACGAGCCCGGTCCATGAACAGGGTGAGGAGGAGTTCATGGACCAAGAATTGGTTGCGCCAGCGTGACCAATTCTCGCATATGCCTTTGCTCCGTGAGATCCGTGAGAATAATCCTGATGATTTCAGGAATTATCTCCGGATGACGGACCCCATTTTTCACCGTCTGTTGGCTTCGCTGTCCCCTTATATTACCAGGCAGAATACCTGCATGCGGCAAGCCATCAGTGCGGAGCAGAGGCTAGTCGCCACGTTGCGTTACTTGGCGACGGGGAGAAGCTTGCAGGACCTCAAGTTCACGACAGGCATCTCCCCCCAGGCTCTGGGGCTCATTATTCCAGAGACCTGTTCTGCCATTATCCACGTCCTGCAGGAGGAATACATTAAGGTAAGTCTTCTCTTTTAAAATTACCTATGTCTTGTATGTTTGTTAATGTAGTGCATCAATGTCATCATTAGCTAATTACCATGATAGGACTATTCTATGAATGTCCCCTATTCCTTTTATTTTTGGATTTTGTTTTTTTGTCTAGTATTTTATGGTTGACTTATCGAAATAGTTTTAAGAATGTATTATTTAGTGGGTCACATGCATATTTGCTTGCACCAACCTCCCCAGCATGGAAGCTTGGCCCCCTAAACTCCCCTAGCCTAGTCACTTTCTTTGGTTAAAAATGTATATTACCAGCTCCATTGTACAGCTTTACTCACCCCCCCTTTCACCCCCCTTGACCCTCAATTTTAAATTGATTGCATGTGGTTTTGGTCAGCTTGTAATTATCCCCCCCACACCCCCTGATAATTAATAGCATGTGGTTTGGGTCAGCTTGTAATTATCCCCCCCCCCACACCCCCTGATAATTAATTGCATGTGGTTTTGGTCAGCTTGTAATTATCCCCCCCACACACCCCCTGATAATTAATAGCATGTGGTTTTGGTCAGCTTGTAATTATCCCCCCCCACACCCCCTGATAATTAATAGCATGTGGTTTTGGTCAGCTTGTAATTATCCCCCCCCCCACCCCCTGATAATTAATAGCATGTGGTTTTGGTCAGCTTGTAATTATCCCCCCCCACACCCCCTGATAATTAATAGCATGTGGTTTTGGTCAGCTTGTAATTATCCCCCCCCACACCCCCTGATAATTAATAGCATGTGGTTTGGGTCAGCTTGTAATTATCCCCACCCCCACACCCCCTGATAATTAATAGCATGTGGTTTTGGTCAGCTTGTAATTATCCCCCCCCACACCCCCTGATAATTAATAGCATGTGGTTTTGGTCAGCTTGTAATTATCCCCACCCCCACACCCCCTGATAATTAATAGCATGTGGTTTTGGTCAGCTTGTAATTATCCCCCCCCACACCCCCTGATAATTAATAGCATGTGGTTTTGGTCAGCTTGTAATTATCCCCACCCCCACACCCCCTGATAATTAATAGCATGTGGTTTTGGTCAGCTTGTAATTATCCCCCCCCCCACACCCCTGATAATTAATAGCATGTGGTTTGGGTCAGCTTGTAATTATCCCCACCCCCACACCCCCTGATAATTAATTGCATGTGGTTTTGGTCAGCTTGTAATTATCCCCCCCCCCCACACCCCCTGATAATTAATAGCATGTGGTTTTGGTCAGCTTGTAATTATCCCCCCCCCCCACACCCCCTGATAATTAATAGCATGTGGTTTTGGTCAGCTTGTAATTATCCCCCCCCCCACACCCCCTGATAATTAATAGCATGTGGTTTTGGTCAGCTTGTAATTATCCCCCCCCCCACCCCCTGATAATTAATAGCATGTGGTTTTGGTCAGCTTGTAATTATCCCCCCCCCCCACACACCTTTAATTAATTGCATGTGTATTGTGTGACCTTACAATTATTTACTCCCCACCCACATCCCCATTATTATCTTCTCTGGTCCATCAGAGGGGTCATCAATCAGAGATTTGTCCCTTTTATCCTTAATCTTTTGGCTTTATTTCAAGGATGTACTAAATAAATACATATGTTCTTCCAAATTGTTTGTTAATTTGTTGCATTTAGTTTGGTGTTTTGCCTGGTTTATAATTTAAATTGTATCTTTCTGTTTGACTTCACAGTGTCCCTCCACGCCACAGGAATGGCAGACTGTGGCTTCCCAGTTTGCTGCCCGTTGGGACTTTCCCAACTGCGGAGGGGCGATTGACGGCAAACACGTGCGAATTGTGCCCCCACCCCATTCGGGGTCATACTATTGGAATTATAAGGGGTTCCATAGTATCGTGTTGATGGCGGTGGTGTCGGCACAATATGACTTTCTGTATGTGGATGTGGGGAAAAACGGCCGGATGTCGGACGGAGGAGTCTTCAACCACACGGAGTTCGGTCATCGTCTCCAAACTGGTGGGCTGGAGCTGCCACCAGATGAAGATAATGTGGAGGGACTCCCCTTCGTCTTCATTGCCGACGAGGCGTTCGGTCTGGGTGACCATCTGATGAGGCCATTTCCCCAACGATCCCTCACCCCTGAGAGGAGGATTTTTAATTATCGGTTGGCCAGAGCAAGAAGGGTGGTGGAAAATGCATTTGGTATTATGGCCAACCGTTTCAGATTGCTCCTTACATCCCTACATCTGGCAGAGTACAAACTCAATACTATCATTCTTGCATGCTGTGTCTAAGGATGGGCCCGGTGCTCGATGCGAACCCACGTTCGCATCGAGCACCGGGCGTTCACTCGCTCGGCGAGCCCAGAACTATTTTGGCCGCTCGCATCACGTTCGTGTGATGCGAGCGGCCCCGCAATGCATTGCGGCCGGCGCGGCCGACGCAGTGCATTGCTGGCTGATGATTGGCCAAGCATGCACTGTGACCCCGCATGCTTGGCCAATCACAGCCCCGGAAACTCGAAGAGCCATAATTGGCTACAGGCAGGACGCCTGTAGCCAATTACAGCTCAGGGGCTGTAGTACACGCCCCCCCCCCCCTATAAAACGCCGCCACGCCGTCTGCGCCGGTCACATGCTGTTCCGGCGCAGATTGAGCAGGCAGATTCTGTGACACTCTGCTGCATTTAGATAGTTAGAGAGATTCACTTACAGAGATTGAGTTAGATAGATTCAGTTACAAAGATTGATTGAGAAAGAGGGGCTTGTAGTGTGCTCGTGGCAGGCAGGCAGAGCTCCTATATTTTGTTACCAGAAGCACCTATAGGACTTGTAGTGTGTTCGTGGCAGGCAGGCAGAGCTCCTATATTTTGTTACCAGAAGCACCTATAGGACTTGTAGTGTGTTCGTGGCAGGCAGGCAGAGCTCCTATATTTTGTTACCAGAAGCACCTATAGGACTTGTAGTGTGTTCGTGGCAGGCAGGCAGAGCTCCTATATTTTGTTACCAGAAGCACCTATAGGACTTGTAGTGTGTTCGTGGCAGGCAGGCAGAGCTCCTATATTTTGTTACCAGAAGCACCTATAGGACTTGTAGTGTGTTCGTGGCAGGCAGGCAGAGCTCCTTCATTTTGTTCCCAGAAGCACCTATAGGACTTGAAGTGTGTTAGTCCCATCACACACACAGAGCTATATTTTGTTCCCAGAAGAACCTATAGGACTTGAAGTGTGTTAGTCCCATCACACACACAGAGCTATATTTTGTTCCCAGAAGCACCTATAGGACTTGAAGTGTGTTAGTCCCATTACACACACAGAGCTATATTTTCTTCCCAGAAGCACCTATAGGACTTGAAGTGTGTTAGTCCCATTACACACACAGAGCTATATTTTGTTCCCAGAAGCACCTATAGGACTTGAAGTGTGTTAGTCCCATTACACACACAGAGCTATATTTTGTTCCCAGAAGCACCTATAGGACTTGAAGTGTGTTAGTCCCATCACACACACAGAGCTATATTTTGTTCCCAGAAGAACCTATAGGACTTGAAGTGTGTTAGTCCCATCACACACACAGAGCTATATTTTGTTCCCAGAAGCACCTATAGGACTTGAAGTGTGTTAGTCCCATTACACACACAGAGCTATATTTTCTTCCCAGAAGCACCTATAGGACTTGAAGTGTGTTAGTCCCATTACACACACAGAGCTATATTTTGTTCCCAGAAGCACCTATAGGACTTGAAGTGTGTTAGTCCCATCACACACACAGAGCTATATTTTGTTCCCAGAAGCACCTATAGGACTTGAAGTGTGTTAGTCCCATCACACACACAGAGCTATATTTTGTTCCCAGAAGCACCTATAGGACTTGAAGTGTGTTAGTCCCATCACACACACAGAGCTATATTTTGTTCCCAGAAGCACCTATAGGACTTGAAGTGTGTTAGTCCCATTACACACACAGAGCTATATTTTCTTCCCAGAAGCACCTATAGGACTTGAAGTGTGTTATTCCCATTACACACACAGAGCTATATTTTCTTCCCAGAAGCACCTATAGGACTTGAAGTGTGTTAGTCCCATTACACACACAGAGCTATATTTTGTTCCCAGAAGCACCTATAGGACTTGAAGTGTGTTAGTCCCATCACACACACAGAGCTATATTTTCTTCCCAGAAGCACCTATAGGACTTGAAGTGTGTTAGTCCCATTACACACACAGAGCTATATTTTCTTCCCAGAAGCACCTATAGGACTTGAAGTGTGTTAGTCCCATTACACACACAGAGCTATATTTTGTTCCCAGAAGCACCTATAGGACTTGAAGTGTGTTAGTCCCATCACACACACAGAGCTATATTTTGTTCCCAGAAGAACCTATAGGACTTGAAGTGTGTTAGTCCCATCACACACACAGAGCTATATTTTGTTCCCAGAAGCACCTATAGGACTTGAAGTGTGTTAGTCCCATTACACACACAGAGCTATATTTTCTTCCCAGAAGCACCTATAGGACTTGAAGTGTGTTAGTCCCATTACACACACAGAGCTATATTTTGTTCCCAGAAGCACCTATAGGACTTGAAGTGTGTTAGTCCCAACACACACACACAGAGCTATATTTTGTTCCCAGAAGCACCTATAGGACTTGAAGTGTGTTAGTCCCATCACACACACAGAGCTATATTTTGTTCCCAGAAGAACCTATAGGACTTGAAGTGTGTTAGTCCCAGAAGCACCTATAGGACTTGAAGTGTGTTAGTCCCATCACACCCACAGAGCTATATTTTGTTCCCAGAAGCACCTATAGGACTTGAAGTGTGTTAGTCCCATTACACACACAGAGCTATATTTTTGTTCCCAGAAGCACCTATACGACTTGAAGTGTGTTAGTCCCATCACACCCACAGAGCTATTTTTTGTTCCCTGAAGCACATATAGGACTTGAAGTGTGTTAGTCCCATCACACACACAGAGCTATATTTTGTTCCCAGAAGCACCTATAGGACTTGAAGTGTGTTAGTCCCATCACACACACAGAGCTATATTTTGTTCCCAGAAGAACCTATAGGACTTGAAGTGTGTTAGTCCCATCACACACACAGAGCTATATTTTGTTCCCAGAAGCACCTATAGGACTTGAAGTGTGTTAGTCCCATTACACACACAGAGCTATATTTTGTTCCCAGAAGCACCTATAGGACTTGAAGTGTGTTAGTCCCATCACACACACAGAGCTATATTTTGTTCCCAGAAGCACCTATAGGACTTGAAGTGTGTTAGTCCCATCACACACACAGAGCTATATTTTGTTCCCAGAAGCACCTATAGGACTTGAAGTGTGTTAGTCCCATCACACACACAGAGCTATATTTTGTTCCCAGAAGAACCTATAGGACTTGAAGTGTGTTAGTCCCATCACACACACAGAGCTATATTTTGTTCCCAGAAGCACCTATAGGACTTGAAGTGTGTTAGTCCCATTACACACACAGAGCTATATTTTGTTCCCAGAAGCACCTATAGGACTTGAAGTGTGTTAGTCCCATCACACACACAGAGCTATATTTTGTTCCCAGAAGCACCTATAGGACTTGAAGTGTGTTAGTCCCATCACACACACAGAGCTATATTTTGTTCCCAGAAGCACCTATAGGACTTGAAGTGTGTTAGTCCCATCACACACACAGAGCTATATTTTCTTCCCAGAAGCACCTATAGGACTTGAAGTGTGTTAGTCCCATCACACAGAGCTCCTCTATTTTCTTTGCAGAAGCACCCACAGGACTTCTAGTGTGTTAGTGGCATCACACAGAGCTCCTATATATTCTTCTCAGCAGCACCCACAGGACTTCTAGTGTGTTAGTGGCATCACACAGAGCTCCTCTATTTTCTTTGCATAAGCACCCACAGGACTTCTAGTGTGTTAGTGGCATCACACAGAGCTCCTCTATTTTCTTTGCAGAAGCACCCACAGGACTTCTAGTGTGTTAGTGGCATCACACAGAGCTCCTCTATTTTCTTTGCAGAAGCACCCATAGGACTTCTAGTGTGTTAGTGGCATCACACAGAGCTCCTATATATTCTTCTCAGCAGCACCCACAGGACTTCTAGTGTGTTAGTGGCATCACACAGAGCTCCTCTATTTTCTTTGCAGAAGCACCCACAGGACTTCTAGTGTGTTAGTGGCATCACACAGAGCTCCTCTATTTTCTTTGCATAAGCACCCACAGGACTTCTAGTGTGTTAGTGGCATCACACAGAGCTCCTCTATTTTCTTTGCAGAAGCACCCATAGGACTTCTAGTGTGTTTAGTGGCATCACACAGAGCTCCTCTATTTTCTTTGCATAAGCACCCACAGGACTTCTAGTGTGTTAGTGGCATCACACAGAGCTCCTCTATTTTCTTTGCAGAAGCACCCATAGGACTTCTAGTGTGTTAGTGGCATCACACAGAGCTCCTATATATTCTTCTCAGCAGCACCCCACAGGACTTCTAGTGTGTTAGTGGCATCACACAGAGCTCCTCTATTTTCTTTGCAGAAGCACCCACAGGACTTCTAGTGTGTTAGTGGCATCACACAGAGCTCCTCTATTTTCTTTGCATAAGCACCCACAGGACTTCTAGTGTGTTAGTGGCATCACACAGAGCTCCTCTATTTTCTTTGCAGAAGCACCCATAGGACTTCTAGTGTGTTAGTGGCATCACACAGAGCTCCTATATTTTCTTCTCAGCAGCACCCACAGGACTACCGACTACAATGGCTGGAAGACCGCCAAGGGGAGGCAGAGCGTGCAGAGCCAAGAACACAGGGCAGGCAGGCTCTGTTTCTAGTGGACGTGGCCGTGGACGTGGACGTGGTCGTGCATCGTCATCAGCACGTGGCCATGGGACACGCGCGTCTTTGTTTTCGGCAGCTGGACATGTGGAGCCGCATCATGCTGAAGGCTTGGTAGAATGGATGACCAAGCCCTCCTCATCCTCCTCATCCTCTCTCACCCAGGCTCAGGGTACTGACAGAGCATCATCAGCCACCCCTTCCCTAGACCCACCATGTCCTCCTGAGGAGTCCCCCGAACTCTTTGAGCACAGTGTTGGGTACATGCTCCAGGAGGATGCCCAACGATTCGAAGGCTCGGATGACGATACCCAGCTTGAGGAATCTGGCAGTACAGTTCCACCAGCTGCAGCTTACTGCCAGGTTTGCTCTAGTGGTGAAGAGGGAGGGGATGATGAGGTCACTGACTCCACGTGGGTGCCTCAAGGGAGAGAGGATGAGGAGGAGGACGAGGAGGAGGAGGATGCGGCGTCACATGTCCAACGAGGCAGGATGCCCCCTGGAGGCCAGGTAGAGGCCAGCATAGCAACTGTACAACACCGCAGAGCTCCGCCTGTGCAGGGCGCTGCCTCTGCACGTTATCAGAAAAGTTCTTTGGTGTGGGCCTTTTTTGAGACGAGTGCAGCAGATCGCACCACTGCTATTTGCAATATTTGTCTCAAGCGTATCTCGCGTGGCCAAAACATCAGCCGCTTGGGCACGACAAGCATGACCAGACATATGGCGACCTGCCATGCAGCTCGTTGGCAGGCACACATAAAAGACCCACACCAAAGAACTAAGCGGACCTCTCCTTGCTCCTCCTCAGCTGGGATCTCCATCCCCACTACACCTTCAGTCCTCTCTGAAAGCTGCTCTGAGAGGACTGAAGGTGTAGAATTCGGTGTGTCACAACCAAGTACTTGCAGTACACCGACGTCCGAATGCAGCAGGCAAATTTCCCTGCCCCAGCTGCTGGACCGTAGAAAGAAGTACACTCCCAGCCATCCACATGCCCAGCGGTTGAATGCTAGCCTTGCTAAATTGCTAGCACTTCAACTGCTGCCTTTTCAGTTGGTAGACTCGGCCCCCTTCCGTGAGTTTGTTCAATGTGCGGTTCCTCAGTGGCAGGTTCCCAAACGCCACTTTTTCTCGCGGAAGGCGATTCCGTCTCTCTACCGGCATGTGGAGGGCAATGTCCATGCCTCGCTGGACAGGGCGGTCAGCGGTAAGGTGCATATTACCGCTGACTCATGGTCCAGCAGGCATGGACAGGGACGGTACCTTTCTTTCACGGCCCATTGGGTCACTCTATTGGCAGCTGGGAGGGATGCAGGACAAGGTGCAGTAGTGTTGGAGGTTGTTCCGCCACCACGCCTCCAAAACGCGACTACTGCTACTGGTTGTGACACACCTCTCTCCTCCACCCCCTCCTCTTCTTCTTCCTCCAGTGCTCTGTCCTTGGAACCAGCGGTGCTCCGTAGGCGTACAAGGGGCTACGCAAGTACGCAGGCAAAAAGATGCCATGCCGTGCTTGCGCTGGTGTGTTTGGGGGACAGGAGCCACACTGGGCCAGAGGTTCTGGCAGCTCTGCAGGGGCAGGCCGAGAGGTGGTTGACGCCACGTCAGCTTAAGCCAGGAATGGTCGTTTCTGACAATGGCACCAACCTCCTCTCCGCCCTGCGACAGGGGCAGCTCACCCATGTGCCCTGCATGGCTCACGTCCTCAACCTGGTGGTGCAGCGGTTCTTGGGCAGGTTCCCAGGCTTACAGGATGTCCTGAGGCAGGCCAGGAAAGTCTGTGTGCATTTCCGCCGATCTTATAATGCCAGTGCTCGGCTGACTGAGCTGCAAAAGGAGCTGAACCTGCCCAAGAACCGCCTAATATCTGACATGCCCACCAGGTGGAACTCAACGTTGGCCATGCTGCAGCGACTGCACACGCAGCAGAGGGCCATCAATGAGTACCTTTGCGACTACGGCACCAGGACAGGGTCAGGGGAGCTTGGTTTTTTTTCCCCACGTCAGTGGAGCATGATCAGGGATGCATGCACTGTCCTCTCACCATTTGAGGAGGCCACGAGGATGGTGAGCAGTGACAGTGCATGCATCAGTGACACTGTCCCTCTTGTCCACCTGTTGGAGCATACGCTGCGTGGGATAATGGACAGGGCACTTGAGGCAGAACAGAGGCAGGAAGAGGAGGACTTCCTTGCCTCTCAAGGCCCCCTTTATCCGGACAGTGTTCCTTCTGTCCCACCCATCACACAGGAAGAGGATGAGGAGGAGGAGGAGGAGGATGAGGAGGAGGATTGTGTGAGCATGGAGGTGGAGCCTGGCACTCAGCATCAGCAGCAGCAGTCTTTTAGGGATGATGTACAGTCCCAACAAGCCAGTGGACTTGTACGTGGCTGGGAGGAGGTGGCTGGCGATCATGTCATCCTCAGTGACCCAGAAGACTCCGGACCGAATGCCTCAGCTAACCTACGCTGCATGGCCTCCCTGATCCTGCAAAGCCTGCGGAAGGATCCTCGTGTTCTTCGGATCAAGGAGAGGGACCATTACTGGCTGGCCACTCTCCTTGATCCGCGGTACAAGGGTAAGGTTGCGGACCTTATCTTGCCGTCGCAGAGGGAGCAGAGGATGAGACATCTCAGGGAGGCCTTGCAGAAAGGTCTGTGCAACGCGTTCCCAGAAACTGGGAGGCTACAAACTCCTGGTCCTGGGCGACGAGTTGCTGAGGCTTCGGTCAGTGGCAGAAGGAGCGGTGGGGAAGGTGGACGTCTGACCGATGCGTTCAGACAATTTTTTAGTCCGCAGCCCCAAGGTATGATCGGTTCCAGCAACCATCGCCAGCGTCTGATATACATGGTGCAGGAATACCTTGGGGCAAGGTCAGACTTGGACACCTTTCCCACCGAAAATCCTCTGGCTTACTGGGTCCTGAGGATGGATCACTGGCCAGAGCTTGCACAGTATGCAATTGAGCTACTGGCCTGTCCTGCCTCCAGCGTTCTTTCCGAACGCACATTCAGTGCTGCTGGAGGATTTGTGACTGATCATAGGGTGCGCCTGTCCACCGCCTCGGTTGATCGACTGACATTCATCAAAATGAATCAGTCTTGGATCACCACCAGCTACCAGGCACCTGAGGCGGATATAACCGAATAATTTTTAATGTCACATCCCTTCAAGACTGCCTATGCTGATGCTGAGTGACTGTCCTCTTATGTTCACTGACTATCCTCTTCCTCCTCCTCAATGATCCATGCCACCACACCAGTGCCTAAGGCACAATTTTTCAGCCCCTGTTTAACAGGGGCGTGTACTTACAATTTTTTAAAAAAATGCTTCGCAACACGTGTGACTGCTGTGCTCCAAGTACAGTCTCTGTGAGGGCCGTGTTGCAGTGTTGTGGCACCAGCACCAGTGCCTAAGGCACAATTTTTCAGCCCCTGTTTAACAGGGGCGTGTACTTACAATTTTTTAAAAAAAATGCTTCGCAACACGTGTGACTGCTGTGCTCCAAGTACAGTCTCTGTGAGGGCCGTGTTGCAGTGTTGTGGTACCAGCACCAGTGCCTAAGGCACAATTTTTCAGCCCCTGTTTAACAGGGGCGTGTACTTACAATTTTTTAAAAAAATGCTTCGCAACACGTGTGACTGCTGTGCTCCAAGTACAGTCTCTGTGAGGGCCGTGTTGCAGTGTTGTGGCACCAGCACCAGTGCCTAAGGCACAATTTTTCAGCCCCTGTTTAACAGGGGCGTGTACTTACAATTTTTTTAAAAAAATGCTTCGCAACACGTGTGACTGCTGTGCTCCAAGTACAGTCTCTGTGAGGGCCGGGTTGCAGTGTTGTGGCACCAGCACCAGTGCCTAAGGCACAATTTTTCAGCCCCTGTTTAACAGGGGCGTGTACTTACAATTTTTTAAAAAAATGCTTCGCAACACGTGTGACTGCTGTGCTCCAAGTACAGTATCTGTGAGGGCCGGGTTGCAGTGTTGTGGCACCAGCACCAGTGCCTAAGGCACAATTTTTCAGCCCCTGTTTAACAGGGGCGGGTAATTACAAATCTTGATCTAATAGTTCACAGCAGGGCCCATTCCTGCGCCCACCAAGAGTAACTATGAGGGCCTGCAGTCTTGTGGCAACACCGTCCACCACCACCGCCAAAGGCCCAATTTTTCTGCCCTGTTCATCAGGTGCTTGCAATTACAAATCTTGATCTAATAACTCACAGCAGGGCCCATTCCTGCGCCCACCAAGAGTAACTATGAGGGCCTACAGTCTTGTGGCAACACCGTCCACCACCACCGCCAAAGGCCCAATTTTTCTGCCCTGTTCATCAGGTGCTTGCAATTACAAATCTTGATCTAATAACTCACAGCAGGGCCCATTCCTGCGCCCACCAAGAGTAACTGTGAGAGCTTACAGTCTTGTGGCAAAACCGTCCACCACCACCACCACCACCCCCAATTTTTCTGCCCTGTTCAAGAGGTGCATGCAATTACAAATCTTGATCTATTAACTCACAGCAGGGCCCATTCCTGTGCCCACCAGTCTTGTGGCTACACCAACATCTAATAGGGCAAATTTCTGCAGAGTATATACGCCAGGCCCCTACTTTCAAACATCCAACTTACAAACGACTCCTACTTGCAAATGGAAAGAGAAAACAGGAAGTGAGAGGAAATCTACCCCTAGGAAGGGAAATTCTATCCTGTTAGATTTAATTTGGGAAAAAGGTATCTCCTCTCTACTGATACTTTATCACCAATCCTTGTTTCAATTAAAACCCCACTTTTCCAAAAACATTTGTCATTGGGACGGAAAGTGAGGTGACATGTTCTGAACACATGTGCAAAGACAGCAAATGTTACAGGGGTGATAACCCCTCCCTATGTTCTCCAAAAAGCTTAAAAATAGATTTTTTTTTGGGATGGAGCTACACTTCATAATGTACCTGTTCAGATTCTACTTAAGATCAAACCTAAAGCCGCAAGTGGTTTTAAATGGCTTCTTTTTTTCCTTTACAAATGTCATTTTGTGCAAGGACAGTTCTAAACACGGGAAACACATGCCACTTCACAGGCATACTTTAGACACCCCCCAGGTACCATATTTAAAGGAAAATTTCACTTTTTTTTTTTCACTTTATGCATCATTAAAATGACTGCTCCCGAAAAAACGTTAGTTTTTAAAAGTTCTTTTTGCATTGATATATGTCCCCTGGGGCAGGACCCGGGTCCCCAAACCTGTTTTATGACATTAACATGCATATTGGCCGTTGTAATTAGCACTTTTGATTTCGAACGTTCGCGTCCATTATAACGTATAGGGTTCGAAAATTCGCGCGAACTTTCGGTCCGTTCGAAGGTTCTGGTTCGAACCGAACCCGGGGGTGTTCGGCTCATCCCTAGCTGTGTCATGCACAATTATTTACGGAAACATTCAGGAACATACTCCTTACCAATTGGCCCTGAGGCCGGAGTGGAAGGCAACATGACAGGGCTGGATAATCGCCCTCTTGGTTCCGCACCACAATCAGCCCAGCAAGTGCGGGACCTTTATTTACAGTATTTTAATGGTAGGGGGGCCATTGAAATGGCAGCAGACCCTTAAACCATCTTTTTGATTTTCAAAGAATAAATACAGTTATTTATGTTTGAAATATTGGTAGTTTCGTATTGTTTTGCTTTTAATTTGGCCTGTTTTATATGTTGTCCTAGTGCACATCTTAATAGTGGCAAACTTGTTTAGCGTTTAGTAAATAAGCCCCTTTGTCAATGAACCACAACATGTTTTAGTCAAACTGGTAGTATTTAAAAAGAAGAAGCCACACATTTTTGAATTTGTGCAAACATTATTTTTTTTATTATAGTGCACATCCAAAACTTTTGTTTTATAATTTTTTTTTTTTTTTTTTTTTTTTTGTTTTTTTGGTATTTTTTTTTTTTTTTTTTTTTTTAACCAGATTTTTTGTTTTTTTTTTTATGTTATCTTTTTGACATTTTTTTGGTGTTTTTCTCACAACATATTCTTTTTTGGGATTGATTTTTTAAAAAAAACATAAAAACATGTTTAAAATTGTTAAAAAATTTAGGCTTAGCATTTGAAATTATTTACACAATGTAAAAGTCCAGAACTTACAAAGTTCAACAGGTAACCCATGAACAGAAGAAGCCAAATTTTGAATATGCACACTAATTTAACTGGAAAATGGGTAATGTCAACATGTGCTATGTTCCATCATGGGGAATCAATGGACGTGTTTTGTGTGTGAAACCCCTTCCCTCTCACCTACTAGCATTAGGGGTTGCAAACACCAAATGCGTCCATTGAGATCGCCTGATGGCACATAGCACATGTTGACATACCGTGTGCATATTAAAAATTTGGCCTCTAAAATTAGTTAAACAGCGCATCAAAAGGGGAATGAAGGACATGATTGATGTTAAGAAATGTAAAAGGGGTCTTTAGATTCTCCCCAAAACATCAATCATGTCCTTCATTCCCTGCTGCATGGTGGCCATCTCCTTCTGCATATTTTCCAGCTGCAGATTCCAGGCCATGATCTGGCCAATAAGCCTGTGGGCACTGTCAGTGGAAAATGGCTCCGCAGCTTGTCCTTCCACAAACAGATCAGCATCACCTAAAAGTTGGGTAGATAAAACACAAGAAAAAAAGTGTCAAAAACATGCAGACCTTAATTTATTACCTCAATCTGTGTTCTGAGACACTCACTTGGTGGGGTGCAGATTTGATCGACTTCAACGACCTGTTCCGCCACATCCACGCGCGGGCTTGGGCTAACTGCCCAATTAGTCTGGTGATGCCGGGAGGTCCTCGTAGGTTCGGACTGACGTCTGAGTCTTTTGCCCCCTATGGTAATGGAACACAAAAAGGTACACTTTTGAATCACACTGATATTTGAGTGCCAAAATAGGATTAGTAAACATTGTTTAAAAGTCTTGCCAATTATTAGCAGTTTGTTAGAAGATCCTACTTGAAGACAGAATTGAAATGTCTATCTAATGAAACTCCAATACTTAAACCGCCCTTCAACCCTAAATTTGAACTTCCGCTCATTGGATCCCTGCACCCCTGTGGTGTCTTATTTTGAACCTTTTAGGGGGGAGGGGTTGCAGATACCTGTGTAAGGCAGGTATTTGCACACACATCCGGCCCTAGACTCCCACAGAAGTATACGCCACATCCCGTCCCACCGTGCTGTCTGCTGGGACACACAGGGGTCCCCGAGCTCGCGCGGACCAGTCCTATTGCATTGCGCAACTGGCGCATGCCCAATAGTGACCCGGGAAGTGAAGCCGCAAACATTAATTTCATGATTGCAAGATCAGAGATTGTAGCTGCACCATCCAAGGGACAGGTGAGTGTACTTCTTTGAAAAGTCACCACCTACAGTATTTAGAGATGATGAGCATTTTTTGGGAATTGTGAGCATGACACCCTGCTTAACATATTTATCCCCCCCCCCCAAAACAGCCTCTGGAGTCCCTGTGTAAGTTACCCCTAAAACCCTTACTACAGCAGTAATTGTATAGATAGTGACAATAATAAACAACCTTACAACTCCAACAACCCAAAGCCAGGTAAACTCAATAAACGTTATGAAGACAAACGGAACTTTCAACAAATATGCGCAAGTTTCAGGTACGAATGGTAATGAAATCTGCGCAAGTTTCAGGTACGAATGGTAATAACATCTGCGCAAGTTTCACGGACGAATGGTAATTAAATCTGCGCAAGTTTCACGTACGAATGGTAATTACATCTGCGCAAGTTTCAGGTACGAATGGTAAGTACATCTGCGCAAGTTTCAGGTACGAATGGTAATTACATCTGCGCAAGTTTCACGGACGAATGGTAATTAAATCTGCGCAAGTTTCAGGTACGAATGGTAATAACATCTGCGCAAGTTTCACGGACGAATGGTAATTAAATCTGCGCAAGTTTCAGGTACGAATGGTAATAACATCTGCGCAAGTTTCACGGACGAATGGTAATTAAATCTGCGCAAGTTTCAGGTACGAATGGTAATAACATCTGCGCAAGTTTCACGGACGAATGGTAATTAAATCTGCGCAAGTTTCAGGTACGAATGGTAATAACATCTGCGCAAGTTTCACGGACGAATGGTAATTAAATCTGCGCAAGTTTCAGGTACGAATGGTAATAACATCTGCGCAAGTTTCACGGACGAATGGTAATTAAATCTGCGCAAGTTTCACGTACGAATGGTAATTAAATCTGCGCAAGTTTCAGGTACGAATGGTAATAACATCTGCGCAAGTTTCACGGACGAATGGTAATTAAATCTGCGCAAGTTTCACGTACGAATGGTAATTAAATCTGCGCAAGTTTCACGGACGAATGGTAATTACATCTGCGCAAGTTTCACGGACGAATGGTAATTAAATCTGCGCAAGTTTCACGTACGAATGGTAATTAAATCTGCGCAAGTTTCACGGACGAATGGTAATTACATCTGCGCAAGTTTCAGGTACGAATGGTAATTACATCTGCGCAAGATTAGACATATCAAGTATAACCATAGTAGCGCACGTGCTTGACTTACTTTTTTTGATGGCTTTTCGAATTCTCCTATACTGATCGTGCTCCCTGGATTTGATGTCGGACCATCGCTTGCGCAGTTGATCCTTGCCCCTTCGTACGCCGAATTTCTGCTCCAGGGTGCTGACGATTGTAGTGAGAATCTTGTCCTTGCGCAAGTTGGGACGAGGGTACGGGCCATTTTCCCCGTCGTAATCTTCCCTTTGGAGGATGTCCACCATCTCCACCATCTCTTCAAAGGCCATATTGGTGGCCTTATATCTGCTGCTGGATGCAGATGTGTTGGCTTCTTGGCTTTCCTCCGCGCTACTGGCTGAGAATGTGTCCGCCATATTCATGAATTAATTCACCAACAATGCAACGAGGGGAAGCGGGGCGGGGAATACTCGTCATGAGGAACGTCATGGGCGGGCGACGCGGAGGACGCAGGCGGACTTCGACGCGTGCGCAGTGTATATAAGGCTGTTTGAGGGGCCCACGTGTTCCCGAACGGAAGTAGCGAGCGCTCTGTACGAAGGTAAGTGTTTTCTAGGATGCATTACTGTGTTTTTTTTTGGTTTTGGGCCAGCATTTTTTAAGGATATGTGTGTGTTGCTGCCTGTGTGTAGGGGTTGCTACCTGTGTGGATGTGTTGCTGCCTGTGTGTAGGGGGTTGCTGCCTGTGTGGATGTGTTGCTGCCTGTGTGGATGTGTTGCTGCCTGTGTGTAGGGGTTGCTGCCTGTGTGGATGTGTTGCTGCCTGTGTGTAGGGGTTGCTGCCTGTGTGGATGTGTTGCTGCCTGTGTGTAGGGGTTGCTGCCTGTGTGTTGCTGCCTGTGTGTAGGGGTTTGCTGCCTGTGTGTAGGGGTTGCTGCCTGTGTGTAGGGGTTGCTGCCTGTGTGTAGGGGTTGCTGCCTGTGTGGATGTGTTGCTGCCTGTGTGTAGGGGTTGCTGCCTGTGTGTGGGTGTGTTGTGTAATGTTTGTTAAGAAAAACTGGTTGTGCGTTTTAAGTAACATTTGTGTTTTTGGTCTTTTGTATTGCCATTACTAACAAAACAGAAACAAACATGTCATCACCCCAGTTGAATCCATTCAAGGACCAGCAGTTCATGTCCGAATTCATTGCCCTGTACAGAAAAAATACCAACCTGTGGCAGCTCAAGAACCCTTTATATGGCAATAGGGATGTCCGGAAGGCAACACTGGGGCCACTTGTGGCTTTTGTGAAGACTAAAGTCCCCAACGCAAACACCAAGTTTGTGGAAGCCAGAATTGCAAGTTTAAGGCACATGTACAAGCGGGAGCGCAAGAAGATTGAGGAATCAGTCAGATCAGGAGCAGCAGCAGAGAATGTTTATGTACCCAAGCTGTGGTACTACAACCAACTGACTTTTATAGGTGACCAGATGGAACCCAGGCAATCACTGTCGACTCTTCCCTCCACCCTTCCCTCCACTCTTCCCTCCACTCTTCCCTCCACCCCAGCTGAGGCTTCCACGGAAGGAGAAGACCCCTCCACCTTGGAGCAGGCTGATGCGCCCAGCTGGAGCCAGGTATATATTTAGTAGCCTAAATTGTGATTGTGTGAATATTAATGCTGTAAACGTTAAAATGTGAAACAATTAACACCCTGAACTCAGAATTGTGAAAAAAACTGACAAAAATTATGCACACTTCTAAAAAGTGTTGGTGCAACATATCGATACATATATAGTGTATACATACATCCAGTAGTGGCAAAAAAAGCGTTAGACAACATTGGTGATCTGCTTGGAAAATGCAGGGGTCCAAATGATAGCCTTTTGGATCTTTTGGAAAATTTAGATGGTCGTTCCTAAGTTTACAATTGGATGATTGAGGAGGCCAGAAACCACAAAACAGGTGTTTGATTTTTGTTTTTATTTGCACACAGGATGAGCTGACCCAGGATGATGCCGGGACAAGTGGTATGGAGGAGGAGGAGGACATGACCAGCGAGAGCCAGGAGGTGGCTGGGCCCAGCACGAGCCAGAGTGACAGCCAGACCCAATTAAGAAGTCTACCTCCACCCCTGCCCTTACCCCCAAGAAGGCCCAGGAGGATGACCATTGTTGAGGAGGAATCACTGCAACTGATTCGGAAGGCGAGTGCGATTCTCGACAAACCCCCCCTTCCAGAAGAGGCCTATGCCAGCTACGTGTCCAGCAGGTTGCTGGAAATGGAGAGGGGCCAACGGCACCTGTGTGAGGGCCTCATTTCTGAGGCAATTAGGGGGGGTTTGAGGGGTGAATTACGAGAATCCACCCGCCTGACCCATGAAGGCCCGACACCAACTTCTCCTCCTCCTCCTCCTCGTCTTCCTTCTTCTCCTCCTCCTCCTCCTCCTCCTCCTACTCCTCCTCCTACCACAAGTCAGCCTCCAAGGAAGCGTGCAGGGAAGACTGCAGGGAAGAGTGCAGGGCAGCGTGGTGGGAAGAGTCGGAAGTGATTGCCTGGCTTCAGTCTGGTCTCACAGAAGACACAGGCTGTTGTAGTGCCACAGCTTGGGGACATAGATGTCATCTGCTGCTGTTCCTGGTCTGTCTGATTCCTGGTCAATCTTCTTGTGCTCCCTATATTGTATGAAATGTGCCCAAGCTTAATTTTTGGCTTCACAAACTTGGTGTCTGCCGTTGGGGCAAAAAGTCTTCACAAAATCTACAAGTGGCTCCAGTGTTGCCTTCCTATTTTGTTTTGCCTTGTTTGTTTTAACCAGAATAAATGGTCATTTAATTTTCATCAAATAATGATATACGTGCTTGTTATTCAAAAACATAGTTTCTTTAGGAGTAGGCAGGTACATGTCTAAACATTCATTTGACAATACAAGTGTAAAGTGCAACTTCAATGGAACTGCAAGTGCAGTCGCTGGAAAGGTGAGGGTTAAGATCTGAATTAAGGGCAAGCTCTGCTGACTCCACAATTGTATCATGTGTAATAACTAATCCTTTTGATAACCAACAAATAATAAAAAATATCTATATAGAGATATATGTACATATATAATATATATATATATATATATATATATATATATATATATATATATATATATATATATATATATATATATATATTTATTATACACGTATAGATCTATATATCTATATATATTAATATATATATATATATATATGTAGATATCGCTATATATTTTTTTGGGCTTATTGAGAAATATAGATATATTTTTCATTTGGTGATTTGGATATCTATATCTATATATATATATATATATATATATATATATATATATATATATATATATATATATATATATATATATATATATATATATACACAAATATATAACTTCACTAAAGAATGCTGAAGTAAAAACGTTCGGGAGTACTCTGCGTGAATATACAAGCAGCAAGGCAAAATCATTCTTCAAGTACGATAACATACAAATCGCGCTGTCAGAAAAAAAAAAAAAAAAAAAAATTCAGCAGCGTGACGATTGTGCGAGCTTCAAAACGAAGGCTAGTTTTACCAGACCGAGCGAGTCCGTGACATAATAGCTACTGAGCATGCGTCCTTTTTGGTACGCCGGACCATACTACACACGACCGGATTATCCGCTGGACTGCCAAGTCCAGCGGATAATTTGAGAACAAAACCTGAAACTTTAGTCCGCCGTACTTTGGCCAAAAAAAGTCCGCCGGCGCCCACACACGAGGGGATTATCCGCTGGACTTCGGTCCAGCGGATAATCCAGCGGGATAGTCCCTTCGTGTGTACGCGGCATTAGTCCCCATTCGTGTCCTCTTCCCTGCAGGAGGTGTTGGCTGATACAGGGGAGCCGATCACTTGACCGGACTGGAGGGGCCGGAAAATAGGTAAGGATAATAACCTTAGACTGGGCATATATGCCCGTCATGTCTCAGTTTAGTGATAGAAAATGATTTCCTCGTCCTTAGTTACCAGCACTTGTCCATAATTGTCTAGTAAATAGAAAAATACATGGACAGACAATCCAAGGGGATAGACTAGAGCAACCACCGGCTCAGTCTGGAATATCTGGACCTTAATATTCCACATTTCCTACATCACAGTCACAACTCATAACATTTCCAGACATTGGTTTACATTGTTACCAGAGCACCCAAGCAGGAACTGAACTGCATGTCAAAGCGGTCACTGACTCTGGTCTGTGCGTTGAATGATCTATGCTGTGTTATTGAGTACAGAAGAGCGCAGGAATAGACACTAATCATCCACTCAACTGCTAGACACTGCTGTGCTTATGGATTTCCTTTCCACTCCATAAATGCTTAAAGTGTAAAGGACATGAGATGTGTAGTAGTAAGAATCCATACCTGGATGTTGTTAGTCTCATTCAATACGGTGACTGGTTACCATGGAGGCTCCAAACTAAGTGCTGAACTACATACACAGTCCCTGGGTCCTAGAGCCTTCCACCACCTATAACTCTTTATTATGTATCACTTTTATCATACCTTAAAGATAGGTCTATAAGCTTTTTTTCCTAATATGCATTTTTTCTATGAGCTGTTGGGTAGATTTACAAAAGGCAAATAGACTGTGCACTTTGCAAAGTTGAACTGATTTTTCCCAGAGCTTAGTCAATGTAGTAAAGCTTTACTTTGCAAAGAATACCCAATCAGGTGCAAGGAAAAAAACAGCATTTTTTCTTGCACATGATTGTGAGATGGATTATCATCATAGCTCCCAACTGTCCCTGATTTGGAGCAATGTCCCTCTGTCCCTCATCCCTCCTGACTTGTCCCTCATTTTGGTCTGATCTATATAGTTGTATATAAAATGCACTTTTTATCTATCAAAAAGTGTTTTCCAGCGCTAAACCTTTCATCTGATTTCTAAATTGCTGCATTTGTAAATTCCAAAACCCAATATAAAGGAATACTAGTGATAAAAAAGCACTTGTGGGTTTAACCAATCTTATTTTTTTGTACAATTCTCCTTTAACCACTTCAGCCCTGGACCAATTGGCAGCCAAAGGACCAGGCCCCTTTTTGCGATTCGGCACTGCGTCGCTTTAACTGACAATTGCGCGGTTGTGCGACGTGGCTCCCAAACAAAATTGGAGTCCTTTTTTCCCCACAAATAGAGCTTTCTTTTGGTGGTATTTGATCGCCCCTGCGGTTTTTATTTTTTGCGCTATAAACAAAAATAGAGCAACAATTTTGAAAAAAATGCAATATATTTTACGTTTTGCTGTAATAAATATCCCCAAAAAATATATAAAAAAACATTTTTTTTCCTCAGTTTAGGCCGATACGTATTCTTCTACATATTTTTGGTAAAAAAAATCGCAATTAGCGAATTATTGATTGGTTTGCGCAAAAGTTATAGCGTTTACAAAATATGGGATAGTTTTATAGCATTTTTATTAATATTTTTTTTTACTAGTAATGGCGGCGATCAGCGATTTTTATTGAGACAGCGACATTATGGTGGACACATCGGACATTTTTGACACATTTTTGGGACCATTGTCATTTATACAGCAATCAATGCTATTTAAATGCATTGATTCCTGTATAAATGACACTGGCAGTGAAAGAGTTAACCACTAGGGGGCGGGGAGGGGTTATGGTCTGTGACGTGTGTTGTTTTTACATTAGGGGGCGTGGCTGACGTCTGACGTCACTGATCGGCTTTCCCGATGACAGGGAACAGCCGATTAGTGACAGGCAGTGTAGGAAGCGCGGGGAGAGGTTTGTTTACACAGACCTCTCCCCGTTCTTCAGCTCTGTGACCCGATCACGGGACACCAGCGGCGATCGGGTCTGCTGGTCCGGCGGCCGTGGTCACGGAGCTCCCGACCGGGTTGCGAGCGCGCCGCTAGCGGCGCGCACGTGACCCCACGGCTAGGCAATTAAAGGGGACGTACCTGTACGTGATTTTGCCTACATATATGTGCAGGAGGCGGCCGGGAAGCGGTTAAGGAGGTGTGGCAGTGGGTGTGTCCTATGTCTGCTTAATTTTTCTGATAGGTGTCCCTCATTCCCATCTCAAAAACTTGGGAGGTATGTATCAGCAGAGATTAACCACGACTGAGCTCTGGGAAAAATTAGTGTAACTGCCCTTGCATAGTTCACAGTCTATTTGCCTTTAGTAAACCCACCCCCATGCCTGTTTGTGAGATTCTTTATAGGTGGTCAATGACCAAGCATTCATAGCAGATTGTAAAGGTAATCAGGGCACTGATCATTAGTGCCCTGATTATCAGAGCAGTGTCCAGCAGTTATGCTAGTCAGTGACCATCAGTGACACCAATCTGTGCCCATCAGTGATGCAAATTTGTGCCCATCAGTGATGCCAATCTGTGCGTTCAGTGCCCATCAGTGCCGCATATCAGTGCCACTTATAAGTGCCCATCAGTGTTGCCTCTTTAGTGCACATCAGTGAAGGAAAAAAAATTACTTATTTACAAAATTTTCTGACAGAAACTAAGAAACGTTTTTTTTTTTTTTCAACATTTTCAGTCTTTTTTTTTCATTTTTTTTCAAAAAATAAAAAACCCAGGAGTGATTAAATACCACCAACATAAATCTCTATTTGTGTGAAAAAAAAAATGCAAAAAACGTAATTTGGGTACAGTGTTGCATGACCGCGCAATTGTCATTCAAAGTGTGACAGTGCTGAAAGCTTGTCAGGGCTGGGCTCTCAGCCCTCCCTTCTCAGTGCTCAGGTTGCTCAGCTGTCGGTTAATTGCCAGCACTCATCATTACACAGTGGCTAACCTGGTGATCATTTCCTGCTTGTCAGTCCAGCCTGCAGCCAGCTCCTTCTGGCTATTTAAACTGCCTGGTTCCTTTCTACCGTGCATTGCCTTGGTCAACATATCTGGAGACTCTCTGCTGTGTTCCTGTTGAAGACTTGCCTGGCTGACGTCCTTTCTGGTTCCTGATTCTGTCTCCTGCCTCCGACTACGCTGATCTCTGGCTTCCTGATTTACTGACTACCCGCTTTGGCTACTGTACCCTGACTATGTTTTGACTATGTTTACTATTTGTACTATTTTTACCATTATATTAAAAGGTGTGTGATGTTAACTGCATTTTCTGTCTCCATCTGATTCATGGTTCCTGAATCCTGACAAAGCAGAAAATTGGCCTGGGCAGGAAGGGGGTAAAAGTGCCCAGTATTGAAGCGGTTAAGGGAGCATAACTTGTTCAACACTCCTCCATGTAAGAAGAAAAGCAAAAACTCCTTTCACCAACTTGATAGAGAATAACACCCAACGTGCTCTAATACAAGATCTGCTTACCAGAAAATGTTAACTCCTTTAATTAAAAAGTGAGTCAAATGCGCTTTAGCAAGATTTTGCTTTCTGCAATTTTAGAGATCTGAAAGGCAATGAGAAACCCCTCCTCCAGGAAGACCATGGATTGGAATATGTGGAAAAAATATATGGAACCAAATAATGTAATCCTGCTTTATTGTAATGGTAAAAAGATAAAACTTGCCGATTGGCTGCTTACATGATATTGTGCCCCGGCACTGGGCCTGCCAGCGTGTGCTGGATTGAGAGGAGCCTTGCGGCTGACCACCGCTGCTGGTGTGCGTTCCACCGTCTTAACCAGAAGAGCCAAAGGGACTGGAAGTTGCGTGGGATATCGTGACCAAGTACCCATGTTCCGATCTGAAAGAGTTGGGAGGTATGCACTAGATAGAGTGGCTTCTGTCAGACAGGCTGCATTGAGTTTGCTTTCAGGGTCACATAATCATTGTATCTGTCATAATAAGGAATTATTTTCAGATATGTGTTCCAATGGGTTGTAATGTCCCTGCCTTTCTTTCCCATAACAGCAAATAACAGTGGTTTTCTTTTTCGTTTTATTCTTTAGGATACATTTGAAGATTAGATCCGTAGGGATGAGCCGAACACCCCCGGGTTCGGTTCGCACCAGAACCTTCGAACCGACGGAAAGTTCGCGCGAATTTTCGAACCCTATACGTTATAATGGACGCGAACTTTCGAAATCAAAAGTGCTAATTACAACGGCCAATATGCATGTTAATGTCATAAAACAGGTTTGGGGACCCGGGTCCTGCCCCAGGGGACATATATCAATGCAAAAAGAACTTTTAAAAACTAACGTTTTTTCGGGAGCAGTCATTTTAATGATGCATAAAGTGAAAAAAAAAAAGTGAAATTTTCCTTTAAATATGGTACCTGGGGGGTGTCTAAAGTATGCCTGTGAAGTGGCATGTGTTTCCCGTGTTTAGAACTGTCCTTGCACAAAATGTCATTTGTAAAGGAAAAAAAGAAGCCATTTAAAACCACTTGCGGCTTTAGGTTTGTTCTTAAGTAGAATCTGAACAGGTACATTATGAAGTGTAGCTCCATCCCAAAAAAATCTATTTTTAAGCTTTTTGGAGAACATAGGGAGGGGTTATCACCCCTGTAACATTTGCTGTCTTTGCACATCTGTTCAGAACATGTCACCTCACTTTCCGTCCCAATGACAAATGTTTTTGGAAAAAGTGGGGTTTTAATTGAAACAAGGATTGGTGATAAAGTATCAGTAGAGAGGAGATACCTTTTTTCCCAAATTAAATCTAACAGGATAGAATTTCCCTTCCTAGGGGTAGATTTCCTCTCACTTCCTGTTTTCTCTTTCCATTTGCAAGTAGGAGTCGTTTGTAAGTTGGATGTTTGAAAGTAGGGGCCTGGCGTATATACTCTGCAGAAATTTGCCCTATTAGATGTTGGTGTAGCCACAAGACTGGTGGGCACAGGAATGGGCCCTGCTGTGAGTTAATAGATCAAGATTTGTAATTGCATGCACCTGTTGAACAGGGCAGAAAAATTGGGGTGGTGGTGGTGGTGGACGGTGTTGCCACAAGACTGTAAGCTCTCACAGTTACTCTTGGTGGGCGCAGGAATGGGCCCTACTGTGAGTTATTAGATCAAGATTTGTAATTGCAAGCACCTGATGAACAGGGCAGAAAAATTGGGCCTTTGGCGGTGGTGGTGGACGGTGTTGCCACAAGACTGTAAGCTCTCACAGTTACTCTTGGTGGGCGCAGAATGGGCCCTGCTGTGAGTTATTAGATCAAGATTTGTAATTGCAAGCACCTGATGAACAGGGCAGAAAAATTGGGCCTTTGGCGGTGGTGGTGGACGGTGTTGCCACAAGACTGTAAGCTCTCACAGTTACTCTTGGTGGGCGCAAGAATGGGCCCTGCTGTGAGTTATTAGATCAAGATTTGTAATTGCAAGCACCTGATGAACAGGGCAGAAAAATTGGGCCTTTGGCGGTGGTGGTGGACGGTGTTGCCACAAGACTGTAAGCTCTCACAGTTACTCTTGGTGGGCGCAGGAATGGGCCCTGCTGTGTGTTATTAGATCAAGATTTGTAATTGCAAGCACCTGATGAACTGGGCAGAAAAATTGGGCCTTTGGCGGTGGTGGTGGACGGTGTTGCCACAAGACTGTAGGCCCTCATAGTTACTCTTGGTGGGCGCAGGAATGGGCCCTGCTGTGAACTATTAGATCAAGATTTGTAATTACCCGCCCCTGTTAAACAGGGCCTGAAAAATTGTGCCTTAGGCACTGGTGCTGGTGCCACAACACTGCAACCCCTCACAGATACTGTACTTGGAGCACAGCAGTCACACGTGTTGCGAAGCATTTTTTTAAAAAATTGTAATTACCCGCCCCTGTTAAACAGGGGCTGAAAAATTGTGCCTTAGGCACTGGTGCTGGTGCCACAACACTGCAACCCCTCACAGATACTGTACTTGGAGCACAGCAGTCACACGTGTTGCGAAGCATATTTTTTAAAAAATTGTAATTACCCGCCCCTGTTAAACAGGGCGTGAAAAATTGTGCCTTAGGCACTGGTGCTGGTGCCACAACACTGCAACCCCTCACAGATACTGTACTTGGAGCACAGCAGTCACACGTGTTGCAAAGCATTTTTTTTAAAAAATTGTAATTACCCGCCCCTGTTAAACAGGGGCTGAAAAATTGTGCCTTAGGCACTGGTGCTGGTGCCACAACACTGCAACCCCTCACAGATACTGTACTTGGAGCACAGCAGTCACACGTGTTGCGAAGCATTTTTTAAAAAAAATTGTAATTACCCGCCCCTGTTAAACAGGGGCTGAAAAATTGTGCCTTAGGCACTGGTGCTGGTGCCACAACACTGCAACCCCTCACAGATACTGTACTTGGAGCACAGCAGTCACACGTGTTGCGAAGCATTTTTTTATAAAAATTGTATGTACACCCCCCTGTTAAACAGGGGCTGAAAAATTGTGCCTTAGGCACTGGTGTGGTGGCATGGATCATTGAGGAGGAGGAAGAGGATAGTCAGTGAACATAAGAGGACAGTCACTCAGCATCAGCATAGGCAGTCTTGAAGGGATGTGATATTAAAAATTATTCGGTTATATCCGCCTCAGGTGCCTGGTAGCTGGTGGTGATCCAAGACTGATTCATTTTGATGAAGGTCAGTCGATCAACCGAGGCGGTGGACAGGCGCACCCTATGATCGGTGACAAATCCTCCAGCAGCACTGAATGTGCGTTCGGAAAGAACGCTGGAGGCAGGACAGGCCAGTAGCTCAATTGCATACTGTGCAAGCTCTGGCCAGTGATCCATCCTCAGGACCCAGTAAGCCAGAGGATTTTCGGTGGGAAAGGTGTCCAAGTCTGACCTTGCCCCAAGGTATTCCTGCACCATGTATATCAGACGCTGGCGATGGTTGCTGGAACCGATCATACCTTGGGGCTGCGGACTAAAAAATTCTCTGAACGCATCGGTCAGACGTCCACCTTCCCCACCGCTCCTTCTGCTACTGACCGAAGCCTCAGCAACTCGTCGCCCAGGACCAGGAGTTTGTAGCCTCCCAGTTTCTGGGAACGCGTTGCACAGACCTTTCTGCAAGGCCTCCCTGAGATGTCTCATCCTCTGCTCCCTCTGCGACGGCAAGATAAGGTCCGCAACCTTACCCTTGTACCGCGGATCAAGGAGAGTGGCCAGCCATTAATGGTCCCTCTCCTTGATCCGAAGAACACGAGGATCCTTCCGCAGGCTTTGCAGGATCAGGGAGGCCATGCAGCGTAGGTTAGCTGAGGCATTCGGTCCGGAGTCTTCTGGGTCACTGAGGATGACATGATCGCCAGCCACCTCCTCCCAGCCACGTACAAGTCCACTGGTTGGTTGGGACTGTACATCATCCCTAAAAGACTGCTGCTGCTGATGCTGAGTGCCAGGCTCCACCTCCATGCTCACACAATCCTCCTCCTCCTCCTCCTCCTCCTCCTCCTCATCCTCTTCCTGTGTGATGGGTGGGACAGAAGGAACACTGTCCGGATAAAGGGGGCCTTGAGAGGCAAGGAAGTCCTCCTCTTCCTGCCTCTGTTCTGCCTCAAGTGCCCTGTCCATTATCCCACGCAGCGTATGCTCCAACAGGTGGACAAGAGGGACAGTGTCACTGATGCATGCACTGTCACTGCTCACCATCCTCGTGGCCTCCTCAAATGGTGAGAGGACAGTGCATGCATCCCTGATCATGCTCCACTGACGTGGGGAAAAAAAACCAAGCTCCCCTGACCCTGTCCTGGTGCCATAGTCGCAAAGGTACTCATTGATGGCCCTCTGCTGCGTGTGCAGTCGCTGCAGCATGGCCAACGTTGAGTTCCACCTGGTGGGCATGTCACATATTAGGCGGTTCTTGGGCAGGTTCAGCTCCTTTTGCAGCTCAGTCAGCCGAGCACTGGCATTATAAGATCGGCGGAAATGCACACAGACTTTCCTGGCCTGCCTCAGGACATCCTGTAAGCCTGGGAACCTGCCCAAGAACCGCTGCACCACCAGGTTGAGGACGTGAGCCATGCAGGGCACATGGGTGAGCTGCCCCTGTCGCAGGGCGGAGAGGAGGTTGGTGCCATTGTCAGAAACGACCATTCCTGGCTTAAGCTGACGTGGCGTCAACCACCTCTCGGCCTGCCCCTGCAGAGCTGCCAGAACCTCTGGCCCAGTGTGGCTCCTGTCCCCCAAACACACCAGCGCAAGCACGGCATGGCATCTTTTTGCCTGCGTACTTGCGTAGCCCCTTGTACGCCTACGGAGCACCGCTGGTTCCAAGGACAGAGCACTGGAGGAAGAAGAAGAGGAGGGGGTGGAGGAGAGAGGTGTGTCACAACCAGTAGCAGTAGTAGCGTTTTGGAGGCGTGGTGGCGGAACAACCTCCAACACTACTGCACCTTGTCCTGCATCCCTCCCAGCTGCCAATAGAGTGACCCAATGGGCCGTGAAAGAAAGGTACCGTCCCTGTCCATGCCTGCTGGACCATGAGTCAGCGGTAATATGCACCTTACCGCTGACCGCCCCTGTCCAGCGAGGCATGGACATTGCCCTCCACATGCCGGTAGAGAGACGGAATCGCCTTCCGTGAGAAAAAGTGGCGTTTGGGAACCTGCCACTGAGGAACCGCACATTGAACAAACTCACGGAAGGGGGCCGAGTCTACCAACTGAAAAGGCAGCAGTTGAAGTGCTAGCAATTTAGCCAGGCTAGCATTCAACCGCTGGGCATGTGGATGGCTGGGAGTGTACTTCTTTCTACGGTCCAGCAGCTGGGGCAGGGAAATTTGCCTGCTGCAATCGGACGTCGGTGTACTGCAAGTACTTGGTTGTGACACACCTAATTCTACACCTTCAGTCCTCTCAGAGCAGCTTTCAGAGAGGACTGAAGGTGTAGTGGGGATGGAGATCCCAGCTGAGGAGGAGCAAGGAGAGGTCCGCTTAGTTCTTTGGTGTGGGTCTTTTATGTGTGCCTGCCAACGAGCTGCATGGCAGGTCGCCATATGTCTGGTCATGCTTGTGGTGCCCAAGCGGCTGATGTTTTGGCCACGCGAGATAAGCTTGAGACAAATATTGCAAATAGCAGTGGTGCGATCTGATGCACTCGTCTCAAAAAAGGCCCACACCAAAGAACTTTTCTGATAACGTGCAGAGGCAGCGCCCTGCACAGGCGGAGCTCTGCGGTGTTGTACAGTTGCTGTGCTGGCCTCTACCTGGCCTCCAGGGGGCATCCTGCCTCGTTGGACATGTGACGCCGCATCCTCCTCCTCCTCGTCCTCCTCCTCATCCTCTCTCCCTTCAGGCACCCACGTGGAGTCAGTGACCTCATCATCCCCTCCCTCTTCACCACTAGAGCAAACCTGGCAGTAAGCTGCAGCTGGTGGAACAGTACTGCCAGATTCCTCAAGCTGGGTATCATCATCCGAGCCTTCGAATCGTTGGGCATCCTCCTGGAGCATGTACCCAACACTGTGCTCAAAGAGTTCGGGGGACTCCTCAGGAGGACATGGTGGGTCTAGGGAAGGGGTGGCTGATGATGCTCTGCCAGTACCCTGAGCCTGGGTGAGAGAGGATGAGGAGGATGAGGAGGGCTTGGTCATCCATTCTACCAAGCCTTCAGCATGATGCGGCTCCACATGTCCAGCTGCCGAAAACAAAGACGCGCGTGTCCCATGGCCACGTGCTGATGACGATGCACGACCACGTCCACGGCCACGGCCACGTCCACTAGAAACAGAGCCTGCCTGCCCTGTGTTCTTGGCTCTGCACGCTCTGCCTCCCCTTGGCGGTCTTCCAGCCATTGTAGTCGGTAGTCCTGTGGGTGCTGCTGAGAAGAATATATAGGAGCTCTGTGTGATGCCACTAACACACTAGAAGTCCTATGGGTGCTTCTGCAAAGAAAATAGAGGAGCTCTGTGTGATGCCACTAACACACTAGAAGTCCTATGGGTGCTTCTGCAAAGAAAATAGAGGAGCTCTGTGTGATGCCACTAACACACTAGAAGTCCTGTGGGTGCTGCTGAGAAGAAAATATAGGAGCTCTGTGTGATGCCACTAACACACTAGAAGTCCTATGGGTGCTTCTGCAAAGAAAATAGAGGAGCTCTGTGTGATGCCACTAACACACTAGAAGTCCTGTGGGTGCTTCTGCAAAGAAAATAGAGGAGCTCTGTGTGATGCCACTAACACACTAGAAGTCCTGTGGGTGCTGCTGAGAAGAAAATATAGGAGCTCTGTGTGATGCCACTAACACACTAGAAGTCCTATGGGTGCTTCTGCAAAGAAAATAGAGGAGCTCTGTGTGATGCCACTAACACACTAGAAGTCCTGTGGGTGCTTCTGCAAAGAAAATAGAGGAGCTCTGTGTGATGCCACTAACACACTAGAAGTCCTGTGGGTGCTGCTGAGAAGAAAATATAGGAGCTCTGTGTGATGCCACTAACACACTAGAAGTCCTATGGGTGCTTCTGCAAAGAAAATAGAGGAGCTCTGTGTGATGCCACTAACACACTAGAAGTCCTGTGGGTGCTTCTGCAAAGAAAATAGAGGAGCTCTGTGTGATGCCACTAACACACTAGAAGTCCTGTGGGTGCTGCTGAGAAGAAAATAGAGGAGCTCTGTGTGATGCCACTAACACACTAGAAGTCCTATGGGTGCTTCTGCAAAGAAAATAGAGGAGCTCTGTGTGATGCCACTAACACACTAGAAGTCCTGTGGGTGCTGCTGAGAAGAAAATAGAGGAGCTCTGTGTGATGCCACTAACACACTAGAAGTCCTATGGGTGCTTCTGCAAAGAAAATAGAGGAGCTCTGTGTGATGCCACTAACACACTAGAAGTCCTGTGGGTGCTGCTGAGAAGAAAATATAGGAGCTCTGTGTGATGCCACTAACACACTAGAAGTCCTATGGGTGCTTCTGCAAAGAAAATAGAGGAGCTCTGTGTGATGCCACTAACACACTAGAAGTCCTGTGGGTGCTTCTGCAAAGAAAATAGAGGAGCTCTGTGTGATGCCACTAACACACTAGAAGTCCTGTGGGTGCTTCTGCAAAGAAAATAGAGGAGCTCTGTGTGATGCCACTAACACACTAGAAGTCCTGTGGGTGCTGCTGAGAAGAAAATATAGGAGCTCTGTGTGATGCCACTAACACACTAGAAGTCCTATGGGTGCTTCTGCAAAGAAAATAGAGGAGCTCTGTGTGATGCCACTAACACACTAGAAGTCCTGTGGGTGCTGCTGAGAAGAAAATAGAGGAGCTCTGTGTGATGCCACTAACACACTAGAAGTCCTATGGGTGCTTCTGCAAAGAAAATAGAGGAGCTCTGTGTGATGCCACTAACACACTA
Organism: Lithobates sylvaticus; assembly: GCA_028564925.1. Classification (NCBI taxonomy): domain Eukaryota; kingdom Metazoa; phylum Chordata; class Amphibia; order Anura; family Ranidae; genus Lithobates; species Lithobates sylvaticus. The sequence continues at coordinate 655,907,431 of CM053026.1, forward strand.
GAAGTCCTGTGGGTGCTTCTGAGAAGAAAATATAGGAGCTCTGTGTGATGCCACTAACACACTAGAAGTCCTATGGGTGCTTCTGCAAGGAAAATAGAGGAGCTCTGTGTGATGCCACTAACACACTAGAAGTCCTGTGGGTGCTTCTGCAAAGAAAATAGAGGAGCTCTGTGTGATGCCACTAACACACTAGAAGTCCTGTGGGTGCTGCTGAGAAGAAAATAGAGGAGCTCTGTGTGATGCCACTAACACACTAGAAGTCCTATAGGTGCTTCTGGGAAGAAAATATAGGTCTGTGTGATGGGACTAACACACTTCAAGTCCTATAGGTGCTTCTGGGAACAAAATATAGGATCTCTGTGTGATGGGACTAACACACTTCAAGTCCTATAGGTGCTTCTGGGAAGAAAATATAGGTCTGTGTGATGGGACTAACACACTTCAAGTCCTATAGGTGCTTCTGGGAACAAAATATAGGATCTCTGTGTGATGGGACTAACACACTTCAAGTCCTATAGGTGCTTCTGGGAACAAAATATATGATCTCTGTGTGATGGGACTAACACACTTCAAGTCCTATAGGTGCTTCTGGGAACAAAATATATGATCTCTGTGTGATGGGACTAACACACTTCAAGTCCTATAGGTGCTTCTGGGAACAAAATATATGATCTCTGTGTGATGGGACTAACACACTTCAAGTCCTATAGGTGCTTCTGGGAACAAAATATATGATCTCTGTGTGATGGGACTAACACACTTCAAGTCCTATAGGTGCTTCTGGGAAGAAAATATAGGTCTCTGTGTGATGGGACTAACACACTTCCAGTCCTATAGGTGCTTCTGGGAACAAAATATATGATCTCTGTGTGATGGGACTAACACACTTCAAGTCCTATAGGTGCTTCTGGGAACAAAATATATGATCTCTGTGTGATGGGACTAACACACTTCAAGTCCTATAGGTGCTTCTGGAACAAAATATATGATCTCTGTGTGATGGGACTAACACACTTCAAGTCCTATAGGTGCTTCTGGGAACAAAATATATGATCTCTGTGTGATGGGACTAACACACTTCAAGTCCTATAGGTGCTTCTGGGAACAAAATATATGATCTCTGTGTGATGGGACTAACACACTTCAAGTCCTATAGGTGCTTCTGGGAACAAAATATATGATCTCTGTGTGATGGGACTAACACACTTCAAGTCCTATAGGTGCTTCTGGGAACAAAATATATGATCTCTGTGTGATGGGACTAACACACTTCAAGTCCTATAGGTGCTTCTGGGAACAAAATATATGATCTCTGTGTGATGGGACTAACACACTTCAAGTCCTATAGGTGCTTCTGGGAACAAAATATATGATCTCTGTGTGATGGGACTAACACACTTCAAGTCCTATAGGTGCTTCTGGGAACAAAATATATGATCTCTGTGTGATGGGACTAACACACTTCAAGTCCTATAGGTGCTTCTGGGAACAAAATATATGATCTCTGTGTGATGGGACTAACACACTTCAAGTCCTATAGGTGCTTCTGGGAACAAAATATATGATCTCTGTGTGATGGGACTAACACACTTCAAGTCCTATAGGTGCTTCTGGGAACAAAATATATGATCTCTGTGTGATGGGACTAACACACTTCAAGTCCTATAGGTGCTTCTGGGAACAAAATATATGATCTCTGTGTGATGGGACTAACACACTTCAAGTCCTATAGGTGCTTCTGGGAACAAAATATATGATCTCTGTGTGATGGGACTAACACACTTCAAGTCCTATAGGTGCCTCTGGGAAGAAAATATAGGTCTGTGTGATGGGACTAACACACTTAAAGTCCTATAGGTGCTTCTGGGAACAAAATATATGATCTCTGTGTGATGGGACTAACACACTTCAAGTCCTATAGGTGCTTCTGGGAAGAAAATATAGGAGCTCTGCCTGCCTGCCACGAACACACTACAAGTCCTATAGGTGCTTCTGGGAACAAAATATAGGAGCTCTGCCTGCCTGCCAGGAACACACTACAAGTCCTATAGGTGCTTCTGGGAACAAAATATAGGAGCTCTGCCTGCCTGCCACGAACACACTACAAGTCCTATAGGTGCTTCTGGGAACAAAATATAGGAGCTCTGCCTGCCTGCCACGAACACACTACAAGTCCTATAGGTGCTTCTGGGAACAAAATATAGGAGCTCTGCCTGCCTGCCACGAACACACTACAAGTCCTATAGGTGCTTCTGGGAACAAAATATAGGAGCTCTGCCTGCCTGCCACGAACACACTACAAGTCCTATAGGTGCTTCTGGGAACAAAATATAGGAGCTCTGCCTGCCTGCCACGAACACACTACAAGCCCCTCTTTCTAAATCAATCTTTGTAAATGAATCTATCTAACTCAATCTCTCTAAGTAAATCTCTCTAACTAACTAAATCCAGCAGAGTGTCACAGATCTATCCTGCTCTATCTGCGCCGGAACAGCATGTGACCGGCGCAGACGGCGTGGCGGCCTTTTATAGGGGGGGGCGTGTACTAAAGCCCCTGAGCTGTAATTGGCTACAGGCGTCCTGCCTGTAGCCAATTATGGCTCTTCGAGTTTCCGGGGCTGTGATTGGCCAAGCATGCGGGGTCACAGTGCATGCTTGGCCAATCATCAGCCAGCAATGCACTGCGCCGGCCGCGCCGGCCGCAATGCATTGCGGGGCCGCGCGCACCACACCAACGTGTTGCGCGCGGCCAAAATAGTTCTGGGCTCGCCGAGCGAGCGAACGCCCGGTGCTCGATGCGAACGTGGGTTCGCATCGAGCACCGGGCCCATCCCTAGCTGTGACCAAGAAAAGTATAGGAAAAAAATGTTTTGGCCTCTTAATGGATAAATGATAGGTGGTTCTTTGCCAACGAACTCATTTTTTTTTCAGGCTTTTTCTTTAGGCCCCGTTCACATCTGGGCTTTCTAGAATCGCCAGCAGAATCACATGATTCTACCCGCGTTTCTAAAACGCGGTAAAAATTGATGCGCAATGCACATTTGGGTGCCAATATTGTTAATGGCACCCCAAACACGCAAAAGAATTGGGAGTCTTGTTGCACGCAAAACACTCAAAACCTCATCAAAACATCATCAAAAGCTCATCCCGAAATTCATACAAAGGTAAGCACAGTGCACTTAACTCCACTCCACACAGTCTTATCTATGTACATTGCAGGGATTTTTTTAACAAACTTTCTTGCAGTCAGATTGCATACCTTTTGTTATTCTGAAGTAATAGCTGTTTGTTTGTCATGTTGTGCACTTAGTCACTAAATCTTAATGGGAGTGATTTCATAATATTTCTCAGCTATTGCTTTCCCAGAATTTCAGTATCTCACCAAAATATATATAGAGGAATGTGGTCACTGGGAGGGGCACTGTCAATAATTTTTGCATGGCACAGGGCGCCTAAAGGACTAAGGCTGGCCTTGGGAACCGCCATACATGTAGTATATTATGGATAGAAAACGTAGAGCTGACTGCGTGGGGTGAGAGAGAAAGTAAAATCAGAACAACTTTATTTTATTTTTCCCTAATTCAACCCCACAGATATATAAAACCTCTAATGATGGGTCAAGTCAAGTAAGTGCACCACCACAGTAAACTATTTTTAAGTGTTCCAAAATATAAAATTGACTCTAAGGAACAACAGGCCACTGAGGCCAGGGAAAAGGCAATAGCAAAATAGATTGTGTGCACCGGATTACCAGTCAGACTGATCTGCTGCTCTATGCTGTCTGTTTGTGGAGGTGCTCTGCCTGGGTCTTCTGCGTCATTTTGAAAGAAACCCAAAGACTATCTGCTTTGATGTGGATAATGCTTTTTCCACTTCCTGTGATTTGTCAATATTCTCCTCTTCTTACACATCATCTTCAGGGTCAGACAGATCCTCATCTTGTAAGTGGGGCAATGTGGATTCTCTTATGGCATGGGCATACTGTTCTGCCTTCTTAAGCAGTTCCTGAATATTTTCATCTGCCACATCAACAAGGGTTTTCACAGACTGCAAAATTGACAAAAAAACTGCTGCTGCAAACACTGGTGAGAACTATTCATCAGTTACTTGGATCTAAGAATGTATGAAGCAAAATGCTGGTTCACAGTCTCTTTCATTTTCTGTGCAATTGGGGCACATTCTTGGTAGCTAGCTTGGTAGGACATGGATATGGTGTCACTCCATTCCACTCTGCAAAAGGCAGCAGTAGGTCATGCAATTATGTAATTTATCCATTTAACTAGGGAGCAAGCTGTGTCCCACCCCATGTTATTTGCGGTTTGGCAGACCGACTTTTTCAGTTTAAGGAGTCTTTCGATCATGTTGAATGTACTAGTAGTATTACTTGACCAGCGTGTGGTGCAGTCATTTAAAAGAGTAAGTCCAAAATGCTCCAATATCTTCAGTGTTGCAATGGAATGGAAGACTTGAAGATGTTCACTATTGATTTAGCTTCATCAAAGATTCTTTTAACACTTGCCTCCATGCACCAGACGAGACCACACACGGTGTCTGTCCAACATCTTATGGGAATAGTTTTACACGAGATACAAATAAAGTGGAAAAATACCAAAGATTCACCAGTAGAGAAAACAACCCCAAGGTCATTCATTTAATATCCATTTGATAATTGACTGTAGTGTCATCATGTAAAAGAATTATAAAAATGGTTTATCACAGATCATTAATTTTGGACTCAGTCCTACAGTCACTTACTGTCATGGGGGAGTCTTCCTCCCTAGAGCTGGGTGGTTCTTCTGCTGCTGCTATGGTTTGTTTAAATGCTGCCACCATATTACTCATAATACTATTGTTCTTCTGCTGCTGCTATGGTTTGTTTAAATGCTGCCACCATATTACTCAAATTACTTTTGTCTGTTATAAGGCTTAGGATCTTCCTCTTTGGTATGTCCCACTCGTGCAAGCATTTGTCCACAGTGATTTAATTGACTGTGTGGTGTATGGGTGGGCTTTGGGCTACTTGTTCTCAAAAACAGAAAAGTAGCATGCACTTATAACAAGGAATAAAACCGTGTGACTCAAAAAAGCAATATTTTTGTAACGAAACTTGGTTTTACAGAGTAATGGCTAAATCTGTGTCTGTGTAGTTTGCTCAAACCAATAATAATAACATATTAGGTGGGTTTTCTTTTTACTCCAGGGGTGTATAATGAGTTTTGAAATTCTAGAGAAATGCTTAATTAATAATTATTATTATACAGGATTTTTATGCATTTTTTTGACTAAACACATTAGATTTTAGTCGAATCAAATGATTGTAGTCGACTAAAATGTACTGGAGATTTTAGTAGACTAAATTTGACTAAAACGATAGCAGAAGACTAAAATGGGACTAAAACTAAAATGCCATTTTAGTTCTAATGCCGCGTACACACGAAGGGACTATCCCACGGGATTATCCGCTGGACTCAAGTCCACCGGACAATCCCCTCTTGTGTGGGCGCCGGCGGACTTTTTGGCGCCAAAAGTCCGGCGGACTAGGTTTTAAGTTTTGTTTTAAAATTGTCCGCTGGACTTGGCAGTCCGGCGGACAATCCCGCCATTAGTAGGCTAGTCCGGGCGTGTGTGGGGAAGTCCCGCCGGACTAGGTCCGGCGGACAATCCGCCGGACTAGGTCCGGCGGACAAAGTCCGAACGTGTGTACGCGGCATAAGACTAAAGCCTCGTACACATGATCGGAGATAAAGCATACGACTTGTGCCTTGATTTTGTCTTGCATACAAACCGTACACAAATGTCAGTCAACAAACACAAACATAGTGACGTACTATATGTACTATGAGCCGATAAAGAGGAAGTTCAATTGCCAGGCGCCGCCCTTTGGGCTCCTTCTGCTAATTTCATGTTAGTAGAAGTTTGGTGAGTGTGGATTCGCATTTCCTTTTGCGCTTTTCATTTCTCTCTTTTCAGTTTGTTTCTGAACGGTCGTTTGTCAACCAGACATGTTGCGGAATCTGAGGAGATAACGTGTTATTAATTATTGGCCTTGGAGTTATTGCTTTGACCCATGTCCAGTTCAGGAACAGGAGGATTTCTTGGTCCAAAAATTGGTTGCTTTTTTAAAAATGTGACCAATTATGTCATATGCCTTTGCTGCGAGAGCTCCAGGAGAATAACCCTGTTTTCACCAAATCTTGGCATTGTTGACCCCCTATATTAACCACTTCAGCCCCGGAAAGATTTGGCCCCTTGATTACCAGGCCATTTTTTGCGATACGGCACTGCGCCGATTTAACTGACAATTGCAACGTGGTACCAAAGCAAGATTGACGTCCTTTTTTTCCCACAAATAGAGCTTTCTTTTGGTGGTATTTGATCACCTCTGTGATTTTTATTTTTTGCGCTATAAACAAAAAAAGAGCAACAATTTTGAAAAAATTGCTATAATAAATATCCCAAAATTTAAAAGAACAAAAACAAATTTCTTCATCAGTTTAAGCTGATATATATTCTTCTACATATTTTTGGTAAAAAAAAAACACAAAAAGCGTATATTTATTGGTTTGCGCAACAGTTATAGCATCTACAAAATAGGGGATAGATTTATGGCATTTTTATTTTTTTTACTAGCAATGGCAGCGATCAGCAATTTTTATCGGGACTGCGACATTGCAGCGGACAGATCAGACACTTTTGACACATTTTTTGGACCAATGACAGCTATACAGCGATCAGTGCTATAAAAATGCACTGATTACTGTGTAAATGTCACTGGTAGGGAAGGGTTAACACTAGGGGGCGATCAAGGGGTTAAATGTGTTCCCTCATTGTGTTTCTTACTGTGGGGGGATGGGACTGAGTAGAGGAGAAGCCAGATTGTTGTTCCTAGCTAGTAGGACCAGACAGACTATCTTTCTCTCATCTCCTGACAGAGCCGGGATTTGTGTGTTTACAGCCCGTTCTGTCTCTCATGCCCGTGATCAAGCATGGCCAGCGGTCATCGCGACCGTCGGCCACGCACATTGGCTCCTCCATATGCAGCGGGCGTGTGCGCACACCTGCTATAGCTCTTTAAAGGGCCGACGTACAGCTATGGCGATTTGCGGGAGGGAGCCGACCTGCCACAGTAGAATGACGGCGCTGGTCAGCTAGTGGTTAAATATAAGGCTCCCTAAAGAGGTACCTCTTACTATGGACAACGGGCAAAGTTCTTGTGAAGCAGCTACTTGGGTGAACAGTCCTTAGCACTAGTTCTTCAGCCACCCTAGTGTTGGGGCTCAACCATTACAGTGGTGCACATGAGTAAAGTCCCAGTAAAGTCTGCATGCAGTGTATAAGGCTGCTAGTTAGATGGCCAGTCCCTTTGTATGCCATCTCAGCTAGCAGCAACAGATCAATGGCAGCAATGCCCTCTCACCAGCAGTGTTAATTTTGGCAGCAAATTTCAATTTAGTTTTAGTCTTAAGCCTCGTACACATGATCGGATTTTCCGACAGGAATTGTGTGATGACAGGCTGTTGGCGGAAAATCTGACTGTTTGCATGCTCCATCGGACAATTGTTGTCGGATTTTCCGCAGACAAATGTTGGATGGCAGGCTTTAAAATTTTCTGCGGACAAATGTCTGTTGTCGGATATTCCGATCGTGTGTACACAAGTCCGTCAGACAAAAGTCCAAAGTACAAACACGCATGCTCAGAAGCAAGGACGAGCCAGAAGCAGTCGGTCCTGTAAACTAGCGTTCGTAATGGAGAATTAACATTCGTGACGTGGCAAATTATGAAATCTCGAAATGCATCGCACAATTCTCTTCTTCTTTAATGGGATAATAATGAAGTTGCTTTGCTGGTGATACTGTTGGAGTTCTGCCAAACTTATTTTAAAAGGCTTTTATTTTCTAGTGATATCAAGAATAATATTATTATGCTTGTTTTATTTTTTTTGGGCAAGTTACCACAACACCATTATCCCGTAGTTTTTAAGATCAAAGATAGAACTATGTTGGTGTACCTTGTTCATTTTACATTGTATTTTTTAAAATGTAACTGCCTACTCCCAAACTGTCATTTGAAGTAAAACACATAGCCAAGTATTATTCTACACAATTTTTTTATTGTGCATGAAAAAAAGAAAACAAATAAAATTAGACATGCTATCTGCCAATAGAACTTAACCAAAAAGTGCATTCTATGCATCCAAAAATATAGAAAATATACCAAATCAAATCATTATTCAACCAAAAAATAAAATAAAAGCCTAATGCATGTGTCCTGCTTCTTAACCTGGTGTGGCAGAGGGACCAAGGTTGTTTGCAGAGTCAAGACAAAAGAACAAAGAACCCAATCTACCAAGCAGCTCCTGGGGTAGAGCTACAAAAATGGTTGCTTTTAAGTTTAATACCGCTTTAAAAATGTATTAAATTTATTAAAATTTATTAAATCCCATTTTCGGATTGTGGTGCTCAAATACAGTAAAGATACATTATAAGATTGTGAACAAAATGGACAACAACATGTTTTGGTTGAAAAATATGAATGTCTTTTTTCTGTACTGACAACTTTATGTTAATAATAAATGTTATATAAAAACATTTGTCTGAACATATTAAAAAAAAACTATCTCCATATAAAATACTCAATACATGTTAGAAATAAATAGAAACAGAGGTTACATTCTTCTGCTGACAATGTTTTGCCAATGTGATCTGTGTTAAATCTATACTTTTTTTTTAGTAATGGCATCATTATTCTAGAAATGTGTTCCCTATATACAATTATCTGGATAATGCATTTCTGCATAGCACAGATTAAATGGAAGCTTATGTTGGCCAGGCTGCTAAAGTTTATTTTGGTTAGATACAACATGACAGGGCTTATAAAAATAAAAGCACACTGGCTTTATATGCAAGCATGATAATAATAACCGCCTTTGGTACTGAACAGAGGTGAACTGTGCATAACTGTATTATGCCTCATTATTAGATGCAAGGTTACATAGCTTAAAAAGAGGTCAGTCTGGGGGCACAAACTGAATTTATTAGAGGTAATGGTTCACTAAATATTAAGATATGCAGAGGAAAAGTTATTGAAACCATCCAAGTGGTTGATATGCTTGAATTGAGCCAGATAGTTACTATAGTCAGTATATTTAATACATTTTACAAGGTTGTTCATAGCCAAAAAAAAGTTTTTGGATGGGAGCTTTACAAACCTGTAACATGTTCCCTAACCTGTTATGCAGCCCTTTAACAGTTTAGTTATTGGTAAGTCAGGCCATTTAGAAACTGATTTGTCAATGACTGGGCAAAATATGGGAAGCAAAAAATATCTACCTAAGGTTTTTTTTAGTTTGCTCGAAAAAAATCCAAGCAGAATAGAAAAAGTAGTCATATCACATACAGTAATTGTATGGACTGTGTATGCATGACTGTTTCTGTAAACCACATAATACTGGCAATGCTTTGATCTATCAAAGTAGTCTACATGCATGTAAGGGTAGTGCCTAGGGTTGGGGTACCCAGTCTGGGAGAGAATTGTAAATTGTCATGTATATTATATTTACATTAGCAGTAATGAAATAAAACGGTTTCTTGTTAAAGTTTTTTTTGAAGTTTCATAAATATGACAATAAGCTTACAAACTTTCAATGCGATAAGTACCATGTGAGCAGAAATGATATGAGGATCATGTACAATCGGTTGGATTCGAGTGAAGCAAACAACATGGTATGACTATATTTGGATTTTAAAGGGGATATAGGAGAGAAAGGCACTCAATAAGATCTGATATGTTGGTCCCTAAGGAATGCCGAATGTACCTTCATTCCACCCATCCACCCCTAATGGGAACAAACTGTGGACAGATGGGGGCACATCCAACAAGTCACAGTATAGGGTGCAAGTGTGGCACCTGGGGTAGGGATTTAATGGGTAAGAAGGGAACCATACTACAGGTACTACAGTCTATCGTTACATATCAGTTACGGACTTAAAAGTAACGATCATCACGTAGGATTAATTGCTATATTTCCAACCTCATCGTGGGTAATAGCTTTGCAATAAAGGGGATATCCCATTGAAATAAACAGCAGGATTGGGGGGGAGTCTCCCAACATGGTAGTACAGGCCCCTCATCAGGAAGCCCTCAAAGTAGGTAAAGAATAGAAAGAATATAATGGAATGAACTACCAAGGCATTAGTAATGACTCATCAAAGTCTGGGGGAAGGCGATGCTTAACCCAGGGTTGCCATATTTTTTCAAATTTCTTCACTTTATCAGTTTCGATGGCAGTCATTTTACCGAAGATAAGGGCCCTATTCATCCTGTGTTTTGCTTCAGCCACAACCAAGGTCTGCGATTTCCATGCTTTGGCTATAGTTTGTTTAGCCACAGTGGTAAGTTGGATTAGTAATCGGAATTGATTATGAGTAAACTCTGTTGGTTTCAGGTTTAAAAGGACAGGAGGGATATTAGTCTCGAATGCCGCGTACACACGATCAGAAATTCCGCCAGCAAATGTCTGATGAGAGCTTTTGGTCGGAAAATGACCGTGTGTACGCTCCATCAGACTTTTGCTGGCGGAATTCCAGCCAGCAAACGATTGAGAGCAGGTTCTCAATTTTTTTGGTCGGAAAAAGTTTTGATTGGAAATTCCAATCGTCTGTAGCAATTCCGACGTACAAAATTCCTACGCATGCTCGGAAACAATTCGACGCATGCTCGGAAGCATTGAACTTAATTTTCTCGGCTCGTCATAGTGTTGTACGTCACCGCGTTCTTGGCAGTCAAAAGTTCAGCAAACTTTTGTGTGACCGTGTGTATGCAAGCCAAGCTTGAGCGGAATTCTGTCGGAAAAACCATCCAAGATTTTTCAGATGGAAAATCCGCTCTTGTGTATGCGGCATTAGGCTTTGGATGCCATAGAGAAGATTACTTTCCAGAAGTCCTGGGCCACCGGACATTGCCACCATATGTGTATAAGGGTGCCTGGGGCCGAGCAGCTTCCTGGATACGATGGGATCATATTTTGCAATTCTCACAGGAACAAGGTACCAACGGGATAGAACTATGAAGTTAGGGGAGGAGGATATGGTAGCAAGCCATATAGCAGATCAGTCTGCAATCTCGAACGTGTGCTCCATGTCTTGTGCCCATTTAATGGTGTAGGAAGGGGGTGCGTTGTCGGGGATATTAGTCAAGTGTTGATATAGGGTCGATATTAGTCCTCTGGTGTGTGGGTCACTTTTGCTCTGAGGAATGGGGTATAGAAATTTTTAATTTTCAGATATCGGAAGAGTTACGATCTACGTAGTCCGAAGGGCTCGCATAGGGTAGGAAAAGTCAGAATTGTGTTATGGGAGGTTAGTTGGTGGAGTCTAAATAGATTCGCCTTAGACCATGCCGCGAATGCAGTCGGAGACTCGCAAGCTGTGTAGAAAGCTGGGTTTCTGAGAAAGGATAGGAGAGGATTATGAGGGGATTGGAGATTGCATGCATCCCTGAATTTGTCCCAGATGGTCAGGGAATGCTTAGTAACAGGATTGGAGATGCAAGCTCTATCTATAGGTTGTAACCAAAGCATGTTCAACGAAATGGGGTCACAGTCAACTGATTAAATAGCAACCAATAGTGGCATTTTGTCACGTACCTGGCGGTAGAGCCTGATGTGCAGCGGACGGCCTCTCTTACACCTCTGACTCGAGGCCCCCCAGTAGAGCAGACAGGGAGTGCAGTCGCACGAGTGCCTGATCGGTTGCAGACCGTTAAATCCAAAGCAGCTGTAGGAGGAGCCGTAGCTCAGCAGGATTCTCCAGGCAGAGGAGTGGTGCAGGCAGGCCGGGTCATACACTGGCGGACACGTCAGGAGCAGATGTGGAGGCAGCAGAATAGTCAGGGTACAGGCCGGGTCGGTGATGGGCTGGCAGTGAGGTAGCAGAAGGATCAGGCAGGTGCGGTGGTCAGACAAGCCGGGTCGGGTGCAGGCGGAAAGCAGGAATCGTCAGAGGCAAGCCGGGTCGGGTAACAGGAACAGGTAACAAGATGCAGGTGGCAGGAACACACGGAACGCTGTAGGGCAGACAGCACCGAGTCTGTGCACTGGCAGTGTTTGAATAGGCTGTTGGGCGCCAAAAGCTGTTACCGGGTGTGCGCGCCCACATGCGGACAAACATGCGTGCATGCGCACAAATGTCTAACGGGTCTTGGATTCTCATCTTCAATGCTGGCATGCCCTTCGTGTGCGCCCATGCGCACGACTGCGCACACAGGCGTGCGCAGATGCATCGGAGGTGTTCTGACAGGGGCTGAGGTCACAGGTCGTATTCTTCGGCTGCCATCTTGGGTCCTGGCTAGCCCTTCCTGACACATTTCATCTGTCGTGTGATACTTGGGAAGTTAGGCAAGCTGTGCAGCATAGTAGTAAGATGAGAAATTGTGAATGCCTAAGCCCCCGCTTAGTTTGTGGAGAAATAGGGTAGATTTCAGGATATGAGGCTTGGTATCCCCCCATACAGTATGTAGGACATTACTCTTTGTTGCATTAGGCGTAAGAAGTAGGATGCTAATGGGATGGGGAGAACTCTGAACAGATAGAGAAATTTAGGCAGAATTGTCATTTTCGTGGCATTGACCCTGCCTAGCCAGGATAATGGAAGGGAGGACCATTGTGTCATGAGATTAGTCACCTTTCTCAATAAAGGTAAGCTAAGTAGTTTGCTGTAAAGAGGTCAGATAACGAGGCCGTAAGTTGTATCCCCAAGTAAGGGTGTTGATGTCTCACCCAATTGAATGGCAGGGAGGACCTGGCCTGTTGGAGCTCTGATTGTGATAGGGAAATGCTGAGTGTGTTAGATTTCTTGGGGTTGACATGTAGTCCAGAGATCTGGGAAAAGTTATCCAATATAGCTAACAAATTTTGGGCGGAGGTGAGGGGATGTGCCATGAAAACGAGGATGTCATCCGCAAAAAGACATAGCTTATTTTGATGACCACCCAGTTCTATCCCCTTGACATCAAAGTCTGATCTGATCTGAGTTGTGCCAAAGGCTCTATAAGTAAGGCAAATAACAGCGGGGAGAGGGGGAATCCCTGCCTAGTGCCTCTTCTAATATCAATTATCGCTGATTTATAGCCTACATATTTGATGCAGGCCCGTGGGTCGTTATAGAGGGAGGAGACCCAGGTTAGGAAGTGGTCCCCAAAACCCCGAAATAAAACAGTTTCTATAGGCTATGACATACAGGGAAAAGAGCAGTGGATATTTGTATAGTATCACATTATAACAGCTGTACAGTCTCACCAGGCTTGTTGCCAGTGGATGCTGCTGGAAGGAGCCCCACTTCACTACTCTCAATGCTGGAATGTTCCTTCTGCATAGGCATTGGCCCTGCACTGATCCTACACTACAGGAACCTCTCCCTAACAAGTGGTCTCTGTCCCTGACCTACCCAGGGCCGGATTACCATAGGGGCTATTGGAGCTGCAGCTCCAGGCCCCTTTCTCAAATAGGCCCATTTGCCCCCCCCAAAAAAAAAAAAAAAAAATTAAAAAAAAAAAAAAAGATCGACTTCGAGGGTTGTAGCTCAGCGATCAGGAGTCACAGAGACCCCCATTTGGGAGGTATGTAGCTAAAGACCTACTTCAACACTGGTTAAAATATGGGGATGCTATCACCTATGGTTCCGGAGATACGGGGCTGCTTGTGCAGCCTGTCAGAAGCTACATACAGAGCGGCCAGTATAAATACAAGCTGGAACACTCTGCAGCAGACTGAGAGGATGAGCTCACAGTGCTTATAATAATTATTTGTATATTACTTATGGTAATTAACCCCCCACCACCCAGGCCAATTCTGACACTTCTCTCCTACATGTAAAAATCATCATTTTTTTTTGATAGAAAATTACTCAGAAGCCTCAAGCATTATATATATATATATATTGTTTTAGCAGACACCATATGGAATAAAATGGTGGTCTTTGCAACTTTTTATGTTACACGATATTTGCGCAGCAATTTTTTAAACGTTTTTTTTTGGAAAGTGTTTCATTCATAAAAAAAAAAACACTAAATTTAGCACGATTTTTTTTTTTTGTGTACTAAGCAATGCATTACATTTTTTTACAGGTTACATGTTTAGAGTTACAGAGGAGGTCTAAGGCTAGAATTATTGTTCTTACTCTAATGATCACAGCGTATGTAAGCTGTGTGTATTTGGCTCTGATACTAACCAGTGCCTACCCAGCCACTGACTAGTATCTCTCCCCAGCCTGTCCCCACACACCCTCTCACCTGCTGACCTGTGAATGGGGGAATCACTCCCGCAGTTTTATTGTGTTCTGCCAGTGAATACAATGATTAGTGTTGCTAACTATAGCTGGCAGCACTGATTGTTTTGGGGAAAACCTGACAGGCTAGTTGTACTCGAGTCGGTTAATAGGTTGACTGGTGTAAAACCAGCTAGCCCATACATAGAGCAACTATGGCTGGTCTCTGCTTAATTGGTGTAATTTCAATCCATGTATGGCCCGCTTAACCACTATGCAGTCCCTAAACATCCTTCCACAAACCTTTACATTTTTCCTTCCGAGATTCCTTCATCCTCCTCTCCTATACATAGTGCCCACTGTCATACCCTCCACACTTCTCTCCTGTACATAGCGCCCGCTGTCATACCCTCCATACTCCTCTCCTGTACATAGTGCCCACTGTCATACAATTGTCTCCTGTACATAGTGCCCACTGTCGTACCCTCCACACTCCTCTCCTGTACATACTGCTCACTGTCATACCCTCCACACTCCTCTCCTATACATAGTGCCCACCGTCATACCCTCCACACTCCTTTCCTGTACATACTGCTCACTGTCATACCCTCCACACTCTTCTGCTGTGCATACTGCTCACTGTCATACCCTCCACACTCCTCTGCTGTGCATAGTGCCTTCTGTCATACCCTCCGCACTCCTCTCATGTACATAGTGCCCACTGTTAGACTCTCCACATTCCTCTCCCTCACCTGCACATACTTACCACTTTTATACCATCCATTCTCCTCCCCTATGCCTCTTACCCACAAAAACAGTTCTTTAAAATTATACTGAATATCCTCAAGGTTACCAGCTCTAGAATGGATACACTTTTGTTAGTTCAACTAAAGGAAATCTCAGTCCTCATATTTGTTCTGCCCCATTATTAGTACTTATTTAATTTTGTAATTACTATTGTGATGTATAGATGAACATAGGGGATGTCAGCTACTCTAAATATAACACTTGTAACAAAAAGTGTCCCTGAAAATATTTTTGAAATGTTGGCAACTATGCGGGTCAGTAGGGGGCCCCATGAGAGGCTCCTGGGTTCCAATGATATTAAAGCGGTAGTAAACTTTTCTAACATTACTATTTTTTAGAGGCTCTGAGGTAGGTTATGCCATAATGTACAAGTATGCACAGCATATTAGCACATTAGGGTACACTTAAATTGTCAGACTGAGCCCTCCAGTGCTGTGCTGTGATCAATCCGGCGGGGCCCGGGCGCTTCCATCTTCCTTCCGGGTTCTGTGCCTTCGGTCACTTGCCTTGGCCGGGCTGCGTTGATGTTATTTCCACGCATGCTCATGTGCATCCTCTTTCTCTCATCCCCCCCCTTTCTCTCTCATCCTCTTTCCCTTACCCCTTACACCTCTTTCATCCCCTTTCTCTCTCGTTCTCCCTCTCTCTTTTTAATTGAATTTGTTATAACAAAAAATTGTTTGCATTTTTATTTATTCATTTATTGTTTATAAAAGGCCCCACCAAAATCCTCAGCACCAGGCCCATGATGTTCTTAATCTGGCCCTGGACCTACCGCTCACTCCAGGCTTGCACAAATGGCACATGCACCCTAATTTATAAGGTTCCACACCTAGATGGCTGACATCTTGGTGTGGGACCCAGGAGGAACCCCACTTTACTAATCTGAATACTGGAATACTCCTTCTGCACAGCCGTTGTCCCTGCACTGAAACTAGTCCATTGGAATACCTCCCTATGCTATACACTCTCCCTAACAAGTGGGGACAAGATTAATTTTGGCTATCCATAGGATGTACAGCGTGGGCCCAGAATAATTTAGGTGTCGTGAGTACTGTTTGATTACAGGTAGGAACCACTATAGCAAGCTGTGAGTAGTGGACCAGAGCATAATGGAACCCAGAGGATGTTTCAGCTATTTTTAAAAAATCCATGGTTAGGAGTTTAAATGGCTCAGCAGTGGAAACCACTAAAGTGGTGGTTTGTTCAGCAGGCATGTGAGGCACAGTTCTGACATTCCGGACAAGCCTGTTGCACCCAATCTATCTACCTTGGTCAGTAGAAATACCAGCTAACATGAACCTCTGTGCGGACCACACCAAGGTGTCCTATGGTAGTTTGCAGGCAAGGTTTGCCTTGGAGGCAAACTTCCATGGCATGACTGAGGAATCATGATCTGGTAAATATTCCACACAGTAGCTGGGTAAGAGGAGCTGCGATCTAAGCAGATTTAGGAATGAAGCATCAGTAGTAACCTATAGTACCAGCCCCAGGTAAGAATGTAGTCACAGTCTTAGGAACCGGCTAGTTTTGCACTGCCTGTATCTTAGCTGGATCAGGAGACAGCCTCTACCATATGGCCCAAGTACTGTATTCAGCTTTTCAAAGATATGACATTTTCTTGGCTTCAATATTAGTCCATACTGAGTAAGGGTTTGATCAAGATGGAGAATAAGATCTTCAAAAGTTTTTGAGAAAATGATAATGTCCTCTAGATAAATGAGAATGTTTGTTTTAGAATTGACATCTCCCAAGCAATGTTCCCTAGAGTCTCTGAAAGGTACTGGGGGCATTTGTGAGTCTAAAAAGCATTCAATTAAACGTGTACAATCCTGGAGGAGTAATAAAAGCAGTCTTTTCATGATCCTCCCCTCTTAAGTCTGGTACATACGTGCTGAAAGTCAGTCAGTTCAGCAGGAACCAGCCGACTTTCATAAAACTGAACGTGGGTACCCAGCTTTACAGGCACTTGCCAATGTCCAATGACTAAATTCAACCTTGAGAAGTAACAGGTCTGCCCTAAGGCCATAAGAGATTCTTTCACTCGTGGCAGAGGATACACCTCTCGGTGAGTGCAAGCATTCAACTTCCAGTAATCTACAAAGAAACAAAATCTCCCATTTTTTTCTACCTGATTAGGACTATGGGAGCAGCCCAGGGGCACTGACTTTCTCGGAAGAACCCACTTTGCAGCATGTTGTAAAGCATGTCTTTGACTTCTTTACATCGGGCAGGAGGTATGTTGTGGTATCTTTCTCAGATGGGGACTCTATCCCTGGTATGTATTGGATGCTCTTGGGCAGTAGTACATCTGCTTTTCTAGGATTTTGTGTAGAAACCACTGTTGTTGCAGTGAGAACTCTCATACTGGCAAAACAAATTGGTTCAACGATTGCTGATACTGAGAGTCCTCCAAGTGCAGTCATGGCAGCCCTCAAGAAGGCACAGTCTGCTTCTACTCCAGGACAGGACATCTCAATCTGCAGGAGTTAGTGTGTGCTGTGTGAGTCCAGCACAGCACAGTATAAACCTGCACCTGTATCTACCCTTTGTGCATATTGCCAGGACAAGACATGACATTAAAGCGGTTCTGCACTGTTTTTTTTTTTTTTTTTTTAAATGTAATGCATAGGATTAGGAGGTCAATTCTGGGACTCGAGTGTTCCATGTTTTTAATTGATTGCTGGCGTTTTTTTGTCCTATAAAATATTTTTTTTAAAATTCTTCTTGCTGGGTGACATCTTGCCTGTGGGCATGTGAAACCCCACAGGCACTTCAGATGGCCCAGCATGCACCGCCGTTACTGCGCCGAGCTCGCGCGTGCGCAGTAACGGCAAAGTGCAGCTCACGTTCTCCGAAATCTCGCAAGATTTAGGCACATCTGCCGACATCTCGCGAGATTTCGGAAGATGTGCCCGAAATCTTGCGAGATTTCGGAAGATGTCCGCACTGACTCCTGGGATCAATGACACCAGATCCCAGGAGACAGTGCGGCGTGACGACGATCGACGCAGAGACCCCACCCACCGCCGCAGAGACAGAGAAAAGGAAGTCAGCGATTACAAGGTAAGTGGAAAAAAAAAAACACACTTCATTTAGTACTCTTTGCCTGATTTGGAAGGCAAAGAGATTTACTAAATGAAATGTGTGCAGAACCGCTTTAAAGCCGCAAGCAGTTTTAAATGGCTTTTTTTCCTTTACAAATGTCATTTTGTGCAGGGACAGTTCTAAACACGGGAAACACATGCCACTTCACAGGCATACTTTAGACACCCCCCAGGTACCATATTTAAAGGAATATTTCACTTTTTTTTTCACTTTATGCATCATTAAAATGACTGCTCCAGAAATAACTCTTCACATCCACTAATGATATCCGGGACACAATTAGAAATGCTAGAACTGAAAAAAAAAAAAAAGAGAGAAAAAAAGAAACTTCCCTTTATGCTGGGAATGTGCTGCTTTTTTCCTTTTGGTTCCTCCTGATATCTTGCTCCGGTATGATATAAAAGAGAAAAAGACACAAACAAAAAACCATTGTGCAGCGCTCTATTCAACCATCAAACAAAGAAGATCTTTTAGGGGGTTGCTTACAGCTATATAACTCACATGTACCCAGTAGGTGTTTGCGTGTTCAAATCCTGCTAATGGTCAGGCTCAGATAGGGGGCTGTCAGCCCTTTCCTCCTCACTGTGCTGTGCTTAGCACTGTCACTTGGGCTCCTCCTCCCGACGCGTATCATCACAGGTCACGTGACTTTCTCACTTTAACCTGTGATTTTTTTATTTTTTTCAGTTCTAGCATTTCTAATTGTGTCCCGGATATCATTAGAGTTATTTCATTAATTATCTAACTAATTTAATGGACTGTTATCACCTATGGGATTAATATAATATTTAATTGGCGGCCGTTTACCCATTAATTCATCAATTAATTGGCTAATCCATCAGGTTTAGCCTGTACAGGGGGTCCCCGACTTATGAACACCCGACCTACGAACAACCCCTACTTACGAACGGGGTGCTGCGGGGACTCTCCGCCATTTTTCATTCTTTTTCTGCGTCTTTCGGCCGTTCTGCGCATGCGCGGCCATACGGAGCTTCGGAAAATGCCGGAAATGTCCGTAATTTGCCGCGCATGCGCAGAACGGCAATAGACGGAACATCGGAAATGTCCGGAAATCTCCGTATTTGTCGGTCTGCGCTGGCGGGGCCGACTTACGAACATTTCCGACTTCCGTACAGGCGGGCAGTCCCTAACGAGTTCGTAACTCGGGGACCCCCTGTATTGGCTTTTGGAATTTATATATCCCCATATGCATCACTGGCATAAACTGGTTATTTCCTTTCTTTGACACATTATAACACATACTTGTTTTTACTCACATTTTGAAGCACTTTATTTATTTAAAACACATTGTATCTACTTTTAACACATTGTGTATTTATTTATTTATTAAATTGGTTACAACCTCATTGTAACTTGAAGTTTATATATACTTTTGTGCACCTGGGATTGTCACGCAAGCACTTATATATTTTACTACACCACGACATTTGTCTTTTAACCTCACCTACTGATCTAAATAGACTAAGGTTGATATTGCGCACTATTTATACTCTAGTATTTATTTGCACAAAGGCCGATAACTGCCTGCCGAAGGTAGGACTGTGCAGGGGAGGTAGAGACTTAAAGGGGACAGTGTGATGTAAGAGAGAAGGGGGGGCATGGCTGTAAGTGGCACTGTGACAGGGGGAGGGGGCTGTGATTGCTAGGGGCACTGTAATG
>CM053026.1:655927746-656022225 GCA_028564925.1 Lithobates sylvaticus
TGGTTTTATCTCAGTTGACTGAGAACTTGTCGGAAGTTATCATGCTGATAACAGAAGAATGGAGCAGGAGAAAGCTACCAGACTTGCTTTGAAGAGAGATAAGAAAACACTTCAGTTTTATGTGCCCAGCTCAAATTTTATGATTCGGGTTTACATCCACTTTAAGATAAAAAACCTTCTGGCTTTACAATAACCTTAACATAGGATAGGTACAGGACCACTTGGATTAATAGGCAGTACAGGTACCTTAGGTACCTATATGTAGGCTACCAGTGTTTAGAAGGCTCACTTGGAGTTAATGCTGGAGTTTTGTAGAGGGCTGTATATAAATGGTTGGATGAGAGTTTGCCTGCCTTTCTTAGTCAAAGGAAGCAGTGTGAGCACATATTCTGAGTAAGCAAGGAGATGTGCAGGACTATAGGACTACTCACATCACTTGGATATGGGATGTAGGATGCAGGCAGTCCCTTAAAGATATGGGCTGCTCCTCCACTCAGCTCTCATTTCATCTCTTTGCTACCTATCTAATGATTGTTTAGAACTAAGGATTGTGCTGTCACCTGGGACTAGGTTGACTGAAGCATGTAAATATGAATGAATCAAGTAATGAATTAAAAAGGCTTTCTGCATCTGGATTTCCTTCTCCTAACCTCTATTGGGAATATCTCATGGTAATTTGTATCAGTGTGGGCCTCATTGCTGTAAGGCCTGTAGTAGGTATACGAAAAAACAGCTATTTTAAGACCACTTCAAGACCTTCTAATTGGAAAAATATGTTATGGTTTTAACCTGGAATACTGGGGGTTATGGCTGCAGCTGGATGTGATAACCCCAGTATTAAAAGTTTCAGCAGCCACTGCTCTTTCTGAAAAAGTGATCCAGGTGGCTGATTAACCACTGAATCCCTTTTAGAAGCAGCAGGAGGGGTCGCCCCTATACGGTGGTTCTTGAGCTTACCTGGCTCATCTGGGAACCGATTGGGCAGTTATGGCTGCTGGCCATGGAAATAAGCAGAGGAAAGATGGCCTCTGCTCAACTCTATGACCTAGGAGGCCAGAAGTGACGTCATGACATCACTTCTGGTTGCCGATGTAAACAATGCCATTTTCTTTTTTTAAAGCATTCCATTGTAGAGGAGAGATGTGGGGTTTTGTAGACCCCAGACCTTCCCACAAAGAGGACTTATCAAACCAAATGAGAAGGTGCCATTGGATGTAACTTACCGCACTAGTCCCTGTGAGACTTCCATGTATACTCAGGAGAATATGCTGCTGTAATGGTAGCCATTTGCTCTGGTGAGTTTTGAATACACTTGATATTTGTAGCTGGTCACTTGAACACTTTTCTGAGAAGCATCTTCATAAATACTGGCGCCGCTGAATCAAGTGCTTTTTTTTTTTTTTCCACCAACCATACACACTGCGGGACTTTATTTTTGCCATCTTTGGAAGTTTGTTTTTCATCTTTGCACTATTAGTTTCTGTGCTTCACATGGTTTTTCTATTGCATCTTGAGATATTTATTTTCTATTTAGGTGCTATACTATTGTATAACATTAAAAAAACAGGAGTGCACTGATTGTACTGGCCTGGTCCCGGTGCTTCAACAACTTGCTTGACCAAAGATCAGTTCAAAAATGAAAGGCCTGGTAGTTAAGAGTTCCTAGATGCTCCCTAGCTGCAGCCAAAATTTGGGTCTCTGGACCCAAAGGGTCTCGAAATGACATTGCTGCAGATGGACACAGTTGACCGACTTTGGTCCACTTGGTGCTAGGAACCCCAACTGGTGTGCAAATCCAGTGGAACTAGCACTACAACATATCTAAAGATGGTGTTCCTATCACCAAGTGGCTCCGAGATACGGGGTCCCAAAGTCGGTTCGGAAAATGTCAAGAACTTTTCTGCAGCATAGAATGACATTTTCCGACTCGACTTTGGGGGCCCATATCTCAGGGCCACTTGGTGCTAGGAACTTCATATTTGGATATGTTGTAGTGTGGGGTTCCTAGCACCAAGTGGCCCCGAGATACGGGGCCCCAAAGTCGGGTTGAAAAATGTCATTCTCTGCTGCAGAAAATGCTTGACTCGAGTATAAGCCGAGGGGGCATTTTCAGCACAAAAAAATGTGCTGAAAGACTAGGCTTATACTAGAGTATATACGGTACTGTCTTAATCCTGACCTAAAATCCACTAGCAGACAGCAAATTCTAGAGTGTTTTAGGAAGTCTGCCACTCCAAGTACCTTCCCAAAACTCTAATCCCAATTTTTTTTTTTTTTATGTATCCGTCTTAAAGTAGTACAAACTTCCTCTTTTTTTCTGCTTTGTGTTTCTAATTGGCATCCAAGCAGATCATTTGAGAGTTTTTATAAAAACTGTTTTAGTCTGTTTTGATTACCAAGCAGTAAAAATGGAATAGCGCTGAAAGGCATTTACTTAGAAAAGCAACCCAGGCCTGTGAAGTACTTTCTCAGAAGGAGTAATTGTTTGGCATTTTGGAATAGAGTTCATGGAATCTCAAAGTGTATTTTTCCACAAATAGAAACGTGGTCATAAAAGAAAGGCCATTGCAATCTTTGCAGCATAAATTCAATTTTATGCAATTTCCGTAGCCACAAAGCAGAATGCCTTAATGACCTTCCTGGTATAAATACCTAAGTAAACCATAGTTGTCCTTAAATGCTGGTTTTTGCTAACAATTACTGACTGTTCAAGCATGTTTGTGATGACTACCAAGGAAAAGAAACATATCACAATAGTAAATGAATCTCCCTCATCCATTATATCTGCACCTTGGCATGAATCCCTAACAATTCAGAATAACTTTCTATATTTCCAGATTAAATGGCATGTCCAAAGCATATTATAAATTCTGTGTAACAAAGTCAAAATTCCAATAAATTACACTTTGTAAGTGTGAAACAATGTGGAAAAAACATCAAATAAAAAGTCAAGCACACTTACTAAACCCTCCCCACGCTCCAAAATGACAGATCTATAACCATTCCAATGATAAAAGGTAGGATGACAGATTTGCACAAATAACGTTCAAAAACCTTCTGCTATGAGCAAAACATACACAGTTTCTTCAGTCAAACCAAATAAAAGAAACTCTCTACAAAAGATAAATTACAATGTACAGTATTTTCTTTGTATCTATTTTCTTCAGAAGCACTTCTGTGTAAAGCCACTCCAAAAAGCAATGTGCTCATAGTTACAGTCACCAGAGGTAAATGACCGTACTACGTTTTCTGGTCCATAAGCACTTAGCTTGATAAATCCTCAGTGTCACAGGTTAAAATTTCCCTTGATCTTCTCCTCCACTAAGGCATTCACTGTAAGTCCTCATGCACACTGGGCATTTGCATAAGCCTGTGGCATTTAGGTGTGGGTGGGAGACACAGGTGCACTGGCCAGCCGCACTGTTGTCAGCCTATGGGAGACTAACAGCTGCTGCAGTGGGCTGGTGCTAGGGTTAAGGGCAGTATGCACCCGGGGATGAATGCCCAGAAAGCAGACACCACCCAGCTGGTGTGCCTGTGCCTTCCAACCACTCCTAAAGGCTGGAGTCCTGTGTACTGGAGCTAAATGCCCAGTGCGCATAAGGCCTAAGGCTGGGTTCACACTTATGCAATGCCAGACATAGCATGTGAATTGCACCGCATTTCTGTGCACATCGCATGAGATGTCTGTGAGATGCAAATTCAGCCATACAATATTTGCATTCGCGCCAAAATGGTGCAGGATCTTTTTTTTTGGCCCATGTGAACTTGCCTGCGAGTCATATGCGATGTGGAAACCCGCACAGGAATTGCAGTGGTTCCCGCGACGCACCAGTGGGAACCGAGCCTAAAAGCAATTAAAACTCCACATAGTGTGATACCATTAAAACTACAGTAAAACCTTGGTTTGAGAGTAACTTGGTTTTAGAGCGTTTTGCAAGACAAGCAACATTTTTTAATAAATTTTGACTTGATATAAAAGCATCATGTCACAACTGAGTATAAAAGAGAAGAGAGGCGCCTCTAAGTGTAGCAATATGGTTACATTTAATGAAGGTACAATATTTAGCAACATATTGCTACACTTAAGCCCCATACACACGGTCGGATTTTTGCATGGATTCGGTCCGATCGGACAATGTTGTTGAAAAATCAGACCGTGTGTATGCACCATCGGACAGTGTACGTCGGATTGTGCGACGGACAAAGTCCTATCTCCTGCTGGATAGATTTTCCGACAACACGGTCTGATCACACCAAATCCGATCGTGTGTACGGTTGTCCGACGGACAAAGTGCTACGCATGCTCAGAAGAAATTCTGTGACGGAAGCGCTCGGTCAGGTAAAACTACCTTTCCTAATCGACACAGCACATTCGTCACGCTGCAATGTTAAAATGTCTTTAATGCAGCGCATTCTCTTTTTCTTTACAATGCAAGAAGAATGACATGTTTTAGCTGCTCCTATTCACCCGCACTTCTCACAAACTTAGTTCTTTATTACTTTTCAGGATTTATACACTACATGTTTATTTTTACTCAGATCGTAAAAGAATCTTTGTTATATTTTTAGCATGTTTTGTCTTTTTTTTTTTTTTTTTTTGGGGAATACATATTTGAAGGAGATTTTTGTTTTTATTTTTTGGGGGGGGGTTGTGTGTCTCAACTTAGCAAAACCACATTATTAACATTTGTATTTGTTGCTTAAATTTACTAGGAGTTTGTTGGTTTTTGGTGCCCCTTGTTAATTATACTTTAGGATTAGTGAAATGTACCTGCCTACTCAAAGAAAAACTGTCATTGTAGAAAAGTAAAACACAATAGTCAATGATTATTTCAAATCCAAAAAACCTTTATTTAGGTCTCAGCAACAAACCAAAGAGGAACGCAGCCATGGTGAAACTTGGGGAATTTGCAAAGCCTTGGACACCCACGGCAACCATCATTTTTCAAGCGTAGAAAATTGGGGGCCTGAGGAGTACGTATATTAAGGGGAGTGCAATCTGGTCCTGAAGTCCAAAGCATCCGGAACTGCAGCAGATGCCATCTAGGTCCCCAGGCTCTGGTACTATGAGAGGCTCCATCTTCTCTCAGAACAGACTGAATCCAGGTCGGCACTCTCAGGTCTTCCTTGCACGCTTCCTTGCACGCTGTGGCTGTCGTGCTGGTGGGGTGGCAGAAGGAGGAGGAGGAGCATGGTAACTATGGCAAACCTGTGTGAGTGGGGTCATCTCCCCAGCCATCCCCTTATTTAGGACATGGAGGAGGAGCCCCTCACACATGTTGCGTTGCCTCACCTCCATACCCATCATTTTAGTGACAACCACGGAGCCAAAGGTCTCCTCGTCGGTGGGTGTGGCATGTATGGAGGCTGAAGCCTCTCTGATCATCCGGAGCGCTGACTCTCCTGCCTCACCCCCCCTTCTCGCCCTTCTGTAGGGAAGGCGGAGGGGAGGGATTTGGGAGTCAGTCAGGCTCCGAGGCCTACCCCCCTCTTGGCTGCCACTACCCACCTCTTGGCTGCCACTAACCCCTGCCTCCTCCTGACTGCCACATTCCACAGCCACCTCCTGGCTGAGGTCTTCCTGTGTATGAAAAAGGGACATAGTTTCAATTATTTGTTCATCA
Source organism: Lithobates sylvaticus (assembly GCA_028564925.1). NCBI lineage: Eukaryota > Metazoa > Chordata > Amphibia > Anura > Ranidae > Lithobates > Lithobates sylvaticus. Next base: position 655,933,374 of record CM053026.1, read on the forward strand.
AACACACACAATTCTCATCTAGTGACTGGTGCAAAATGTTTACAAATAGAAAACCATACAATTCTCAGCCCTGCAGTTTAGATTGTGGCCCCAACTGTCTCCAACACTACTGTCAGTTGATATGTCAAACACGTTAGGAACTAAGCAATTGGGGATCCTGAATTAAGTGAACATCATTCATTATTCACATAAATGGTAACAAAACTACTATACCTGGAACAAGCTGGGCTCCTCCACCTCTTCCATACTGGAAGGCCCAGGTTGCTCCTCGGAAGCCTCATCAGGGTGGCCTGCGCGCAAGGAAGCGTGGAAGGAGGAGTCGAGAGTGGCTCCGTGACATCAGCCTGGTCTTTGAGAAAATGTAGACTCTGATAGTACCAGAGCTTGGGGGCATAGACCTGATCTGCTGCAGTTGCAGTTTCTTCCGACTTCACAACCTTCTTGCGCTCCCTGATATACGCACTCCTCAGGCTGCCAATTTTCTTTCTTATATCATCAACAGTTGCCGTGGGGAACCTTGGCTTGACAAATTCCACAAGTTCCTCCAGGGCTGTGTGCCTCTTTGCTTTGATGCTATAATGGGGGTGTTTAGCCTGCCATAAAATGGGAAATTCCCTGTATTTGGCAATGAAGAGGGGAGAAAACTCATGTCGTTGAATCCCTTCATAATCTCTGCAAGACACAACACCACACAAAACACTATAAATTATGTCAGGCTAAACTCTCCTAATCTTCTCCATAAAGAAGCCTCAAGTTCGAATCAGTCTAGGCTGGTTATGTACCAACGTCAAATTGTACCTTTGTTTCTAGCGATCGTCTCGTGCGTGAGCTTTCTCTCCCCTCGTCTCCCAGATCGTGGCTACGACACAGGCGTGTGACGTTTTATATCCAGCGCGCATGCGTCAAACTCCGCCCGCCCCTGACGATCTTTCTCGTCTATTCCCCACCCATTCTCTTTACGGCGCAGTGGGGAGAGCACATGGCGGGGACACAGCAGGTGCGCCACAAATATCCCACCAACGAGGAGGAGGACGAGGAAAGTCCGGAGGCAGAAACGTCCCGATCCCGGAGCCTGAAATTCAAGGCCTCCAATATGTAATTTGGAGAAATGTTGGAGATGGTGGACATATTAAAGAGGAGCGACTATGATGGGAAGTATGGGCCTTACCTCAACCCCAATGTCCGCAAGGCCAAGATCATGTCTAAAGTTGTGAGGAGGCTGTACAATCATTTTGGGGTACAACGATCCAAGGAGCAACTGAGGAAACGCTGGTCAGACCTGAAACTGAGGGAGGCCGATCAGTACAGAAAGATCAAGCGAATTCTTCAAAAAAGTAAGTAGTTGTGTTTTGTGTTTGATTTCTTGCTGCTCCATGTTTCTTGCTGCTCCATGTTTTGTGTTTGATTTCTTGCTGCTCCACTGCTCCATGTGGTTTGATTTTTACAAAGTTGTACATTCTAAAATGGCCACTTTCAGGTTCGTCTGTGCATTCGATCGTACTCAGCCTCGATCTTTCTGCCACTGTCATGATCGTGTGTGTCCATTCGATCGTACGCAACCTCGATCGTTCGGCCACTTATAATACGAGGTTTGGTGAAGTTTTTATTGAAAGGAAGTTTGTTGTCACTAGAGATGTCATCAAGAGCGTAAACAAAATGTATTCAATGTAAAGGAGAGGTCACTCAGTAGCTGTTTAGCCATCTGGACTCTAGAGCACTAGTGCTGGGACACCCAAACCCCCTTTTTATTATGCTTTTCCACACATGTGCTCCAGTGGATACTAGAGGGGGGTCTCCATCAGACAAACTTCTACCAAAAAGCTAGTAAGTTTAGCACCTTTACAAAGTGACTACATTCATGTTGTTGGCATTTGTAACTTTTTTTATATATAAATTTTTTTATTTTTTTATTTTTATTTATATTTTTATTTTTATATTTTATTTTAATTTTATTTTTCTTATTATTATTTTTTACTTTCTTTTTCATTTTAATTTTATTTTCATTTCTATTTCTATTTTTATTTTAATTTTATTTGTATATTTTTTTAATTTAATTTTATTTTTATTTTCATTTCATTTTTATTTTATTTTTTATTTTTAAATTTAATTTTATTTTATTTTAATTTTATTTTATTTTATTTATATAATTTTTTTATATTATTTATTTTTAATTATTTTTTCAGTTAATGTCCGGGAGAGGGATTTCCAAACTTTTGGGACAAATCAATTACTTTAATTTCAATTTTCATTTTAAAATAAGTTTTTAAGGGATAATATATTATACTGCAAGTTCAAATTCCTAATCCTGGGATTATGTTCTTATATATATGTAATTCTAATTACATTTTATATATATATTTTTTAACAATTTTGCTTATTTACGGCATATTGTATATTGTATACACTATGTGTTATTTGTTTTTACTGTACATTGTAATTGTCGGGGTTTACCCCCCTTTTTTATCGCCAGCTTATTAAAGGCTTTATGCAAACTCATATGATGATCATGCAGGACAATAAGTGATCTTATCCCCTCTGATCATGTTTTGGCGTTTAGCTCCACCTGTTAAAAGGAGGGGTTTTCTGATCTCCATCTAGCTACACCTGGTAAAAGGAGGGGTTTTCTGCTCTCCATCTAGTATAAATATCACATCCCTTTGGCCGGAAGTGATGTCTTTTGATGACGCCCTGGAGGAGGGGTGAAACGCGTCGACGTAATTTCCGGCCAAGGATCTAACCACTGACGCCACTTCCTGTTCCCGTGGAGCGCACGCTAAACCAGCTGCAACCGCGGAAGTATCTGAGAAGTTTGCCTTCCTTTATGCATCCTGTAAGTAGCGCAGAGCGCGCATTTTAAAAATCCTTCTACAACACTTTAAAATTTGCTCTCTTCTATTATTGGTACAATATCTCCAAGAACATCACTGTGCCTTGTGTGCATGCATCGCTCCCTGGATCCTCTCATCCCACTGGCTTGTTTATTCAGCTCTGCTTTTGTGCCTACTTGCCGAACCACAGTTTGTCTGCATATCTGCCCTCTGCTTTGCTGCTCTGTCTGTCTGCTAGCCCGGTGAGTCTATTCCAAGAAGGAGCTCATATGTACATTTATTTTGGTTCTTGTTTTTTTGGGACAATAACTGGACTTACTCACATTTTTTTTTTTTTTATTTTATTTTTTTTTTTTTATATATTTTCTTACCACATTGATCACTTATTCAATTTTGGTATCTATGAAATAATTTTATGGTTATTATTCAATCATGTCACTTATGTAATAATTTATCACACATATTATTTGATGCTAGTTTATTTTTTATGGGATTGGTTTGTGTCAGACATGTAACCACTTCACACACATTATTGATGTTTGTCAATTTTGTGGGATCATTTATTATTTTGTCACAATTTTTGTTTGCCAGCGCTGTTTTATTGGTTTGAGCATTTTTTGAAGGTTATAGCACTTTCTTATCAGCAGCTGCACATTTTTTGTGTTTTCTTTTTCTCGTTCAATATTGCACACGTCTATTCCAGCGCCGTTTCTTTGTTTATATATTTGTAACTGGCCAAACAAAAATAGTGTCCGTCACTTTCAAGCAATGTTTGTCATTTCCTATTTCTGCCCTCAATAGATTGTGTTGCTAAATCTTCCTTTTGTACATTCTCATAGGGGAGCGAAAACTTGGCCCGTCTGAGGAAACCCCAAAACCAACACCTCCCAAAAAAGGGGAAAGAGCAGAAGCAGAGGAGGAGGAGGAGGAAGGAGAGATCATCGAACTTGGAGAACTTGTCACCACAACAGGTGAGTGTGGGAGAACACAGCTACTGGTAAGCTAATCAATGTATGGCTGCCTCATTTCCAACACCCGATTTTTGTTTGTTTGTGGTTTTTAGGTGACGTGGATGTTGTGGAAGAAAAATCGCACTTTACCACAGAGAGTGCCCACGTACTCATCGGGGAGATAATGGTCTGCAATAGAGAAATAGATTACATGAAGCAAAACATCAATGATGTTCAACAAAAATTGAAGAACATCATTGATGTTTTAGGCAAAATATGAAAACGCACCAAGTAATTAACACACATTTGTGCCTGCTTCTGAACACATTTGCAAATTAAGAACTGTGTGAAATTTGGAACATGCACACATTGTGTCCACATGTGCTAGCTCCCATCATGGTTGATGAATGACAACGTTTTTTTGGGGGTGCAACCACTTTACGAACTACGAAAGTGGTTGTGGTGAAGGGGTTGCGCCCCCAAAAAACGTCCATTCATCCCCATGATGGAAAATGGCACTTTTGAAGCTTCTAGGCATGTGTTTTTACCATCTAATGACCATTTTCAGACCCAAATTGTGTGCATGTTCTAAATTTCCACTTTCCAGGGGTGACCCCCCATGTGATGAAGGCAAGATCAAACACACTTTGAACATATAGTCATGTCTGATCTTGTCTTCACTTTACAAAGTTGAACTTTCCTAGTTCCTAGGTTCTGTTTTGCTCCATGCCTGGTTTTACCAATTGCGGAATGTTTGTAAACAATGTTGTAAATAACCAAGATGTTGTCAGTTTGGGCAAGAAGATTGTAAACGCACTTGTGAATGTTTTCCAAGTAAACTTTTTTAGTTTTCTAAATGTGTGGCTTCCTTATTTAAAAAACACAATGCATTATGTATGTCAAATGCAAAGGATATGGGGGGCAATGGGTGTTATTTACTAAAGGCAAGTCCACTTTGCACTGCAAGTTTCTTTTCCAGGGCACTTTTTCACTGCACTTGTAGAGCATAGTCGATTTGACTTATGTAAATGACACCCACAGTGCTTTGTACGAAAACACGGAGCACAGCATTTTTGAGAATACACACATGTCTGACCTGGTGATGAAAAGGAGTATTTTGGGTGTCAATTATGCACTACAAACCTTCTCTAGACCAAAGATTAGGTATAAAACACACAACATGAGAATAATCTTTTTGGGAAGAAAAGACTGTTACCTCCTTTTGCCCAGAAAGTGCATTCCCACTGTCGAAGGCAAAGGGAAAAAAATTCAAGGTAAAATAAGCTAAAAAGAATACGGAAATGACAAGAAATCATCGGTTGGTTGCAAACTAAGATTTATTAAAAAATGCCTCTCACACATCGTCAGGCAGAGCAATGGCCCCCCTACCCACAAAGTAGTCCATATATTGCTCGCGGACCGCGCGGGCATTTAGAGGGGGCAAGCCAGGACGTGCAACTTGAAGGGCTGTGAGGTCAGCATTTGGAGGGCCCTCCACATCTGGGCCAACGGGCACCACATAGTTCCTGTTATGTCTTTTAAAGGAAGTTGTGCAATATGCAACAGGCAAGAACTATGTGGCTGAGTTTGTATTCCGCCAAGTTAATAGCCGTCAAGAACAGGCGGAAGCGGCTGGCCAGGATGCCAAAAGTGTTCTCAACAACTCTTCGGGCTCTGGACAGCCTGTAGTTGAAGACCCTCTGGTCTGGGGTGAGGGTCCTCATCGGGAACGGCCTCATCAGATGGGGAGTCAACGCAAACGCTTCATCTGCGACAAAGACGAAGGGGAGTCCTTCTGCATTCTCCTCTGGAGGTGGCAAGCACAGACTGCCACTTTGGAGACGCCAGTAGAACTCCGTGTGCGCAATGGCACCACCATCCGAGATCCGGCCGTTCATCTCCACGTCCACATACATAAATTCATATGTCGCCGACACCACCGCTGAAAAATTGTGCCTTAGGCACTGGTGCTGGTGCCACAACACTGCAACCCCTCACAGATACTGTACTTGGAGCACAGCAGTCACACCTGTTGGGAAGCATTTTTTTTTTTAAAAAATTGTAATTACACGCCCCTGTTATACAGGGGCTGAAAAATTGTGCCTTAGGCACTGGTGTGGTGGCATGGATCATTGAGGAGGAGGAAGAGGATAGTCAGTGAACATAACAGGACAGTCACTCAGCATCAGCATAGGCAGTCTTGAAGGGATGTGACATTATAAATTATTCAGTTATATCCGCTTCAGGTGCCTGGTAGCTGGTGGTGATCCAAGACTGATTCATTTTTATGAAGGTCAGTCGATCAACCGAGTCGGTGGACAGGCGCACCCTGTGAACGGTGACAAATCCTCCAGCAGCACTGAATGTGCGTTCGGAAAGAACGCTGGATGCAGGACAGGCCAGTAGCTCAATTGCATACTGTGCAAGCTCTGGCCAGTGATCCATCCTCAGGACCCAGTAAGCCAGAGGATTTTCGGTGGGAAAGGTGTCCAAGTCTGACCTTGCCCCTAGGTATTCCTGCACCATGTATATCAGACGCTGGCGATGGTTGCTGGAACCGATCATACCTTGGGGCTGCGGACTAAAAAATTGTCTGAACGCATCGGTCAGACGTCCACCTTCCCCACCGCTCCTTCTGCTACTGACCGAAGCCTCAGCAACTCGTCGTCCAGGACGTGGATTTTGTAACCTCCCAGTTTCTGGAAACGCGCTGCACAGACCTTTCTGCAAGGCCTCCCTGAGATGTCTCATCCTCTGCTCCCTCTGCAACGGCAAGATAAGGTCCGCAACCTTACCCTTGTACCGTGGATCAAGGAGAGTGGCCAGCCAGTAATGGTCCCTCTCCTTGATCCGAAGAACACGAGGATCCTTCCGCAGGCTTTGCAGGATCAGGGAGGCCATGCTACGTAGGTTAGCTGAGGCATTCGGTCCGGAGTCTTCTGGGTCACTGAGGATGACATGATCACCAGCCACCTCCTCCCAGCCACGTACAAGTCCACTGGTTTGTTGGGACTGTACATCATCCCTAAAAGACTGCTGCTGCTGCTGCTGATGCTGAGTGCCAGGCTCCACCTCCATGCTCACACAATCCTCCTCCTCCTCCTCATCCTCTTCCTGTGTGATGGGTGGGACAGAAGGAACACTGTCTGGATAAAGGGGGCCTTGAGAGGCAAGGAAGTCCTCCTCTTCCTGCCTCTGTTCTGCCTCAAGTGCCCTGTCCATTATCCCACGCAGCGTATGCTCCAACAGGTGGACAAGAGGTACAGTGTCACTGATGCATGCACTGTCACTGCTCACCATCCTCGTGGCCTCCTCAAATGGTGAGAGGACAGTGCATGCATCCCTGATCATGCTCCACTGGCGTGGGGAAAAAAATCCAAGCTCCCCTGACCCTGTCCTGGTGCCGTAGTCGCAAAGGTACTCATTGATGGCCCTCTGCTGCGTGTGCAGTCGCTGCAGCATGGCCAACGTTGAGTTCCACCTGGTGGGCATGTCACATATTAGGCGGTTCTTGGGCAGGTTCAGCTCCTTTTGCAGCTCAGTCAGCCGAGCACTGGCATTATAAGATCGGCAGAAATGCACACAGACTTTCCTGGCCTGCCTCAGGACATCCTGTAAGCCTGGGTACCTGCCCAAGAACCGCTGCACCACCAGGTTGAGGACGTGAGCCATACAGGGCACATGGGTGAGCTGCCCCTGTCGCAGGGCGGAGAGGAGGTTGGTGCCATTGTCAGAAACCACCATTCCTGGCTTAAGCTGGCGTGGCGTCAACCACCTCTCGGCCTGCCCCTGCAGAGCTGCCAGAACCTCTGGCCCAGTGTGGCTCCTGTCCCCCAAACACACCAGCGCAAGCACGGCATGGCATCTTTTTGCCTGCGTACTCGCGTAGCCCCTTGTACGCCTACGGAGCACCGCTGGTTCCGAGGAAAGAGCACTGGAGGAAGAAGAAGAGGAGGGGGGTGGAGGAGAGAGGTGTGTCACAACCAGTAGTAGCATTTTGGAGGCGTGGTGGCGGAACAACCTCCAACACTACTGCACCTTGTCCTGCATCCCTCCCAGCTGCCAATAGAGTGACCCAATGGGCCGTGAAAGAAAGATAACATCCCTGTCCATGCCTGCTGGACCATGAGTCAGCGGTAATATGCACCTTACCACTGACCGCGAGGCATGGACATTGCCTTCCACATGCCGGTAGAGAGACAGAATCGCCTTCCGTGAGAAAAAGTGGCGTTTGGGAACCTGCCACTGAGGAACCGCACATTGAACAAACTCACGGAAGGGGGCCGAGTCTACCAACTGAAAAGGCAGCAGTTGAAGTGCTAGCAATTTAGCCAAGCTAGCATTCAACCGCTGGGCATGTGGATGGCTGGGAGTATACTTCTTTCGACGGTCCAGCAGCTGGGGCAGGGAAATTTGCCTGCTACAATCGGACGTCGGTGTACTGCAAGTACTTGGTTGTGACACACCTAATTCTACACCTTCAGTCCTCTCAGAGCACCTTTCAGAGAGGACTGAAGATATAGTGGGGATGGAGATCCCAGCTGATGAGGAGCAAGGAGAGGTCCGCTTTGTTCTTTGGTGTGGGTCTTTTATGTGTGCTTGCCAACGAGCTGCATGGCAGGTCGACATATGTCTGCTCATGCTTGTGGTGCCCAAGCGGCTGATGTTTTGGCCACGCGAGATACGCTTGAGACAAATATTGCAAATAGCAGTGGTGCGATCTGATGCACTCGTCTCAAAAAAGGCCCACACCAAAGAACTTTTGTGATAATGTGCAGAGGCAGCGCCCTGCACAGGCGGAGCTCTGCGGTGTGATACAGTTGCTGTGCTGGCCTCTAGCTGGCCTCCAGGGGGCATCCTGCCTCGTTGGACATGTGACGCTGCATCCTCCTCCTCCTCCTCTCTCCCTTCAGGCACCCATGTGGAGTCAGTCACCTCATCATCCCCTCCCTCTTCACCACTAGAGCAAACCTGGCAGTAAGCTGCAGCTGGTGGAACAGTACTGCCAGATTGCTGTCCTTCAGCATCCCCTCTCTCTGCGCGTACACTACTGCCTTCCTCAAGCTGGGTATCATCATCCGAGCCTTCGAATCGTTGGGCATCCTCCTGGAGCATGTACCCAACACTGTGCTCAAACAGTTCGGGGGACTCCTCAGGAGGACATGGGGGGTCTAGGGAAGGGGTGGCTGATGATGCCATTGAGTACGCGTTGGCAGCTGCTCTGCCAGTACCCTGAGCCTGGGTGAGAGAGGATGAGGAGGATGAGGAGGGCTTGGTCATCCATTCTACCAAGCCTTCGGCATGATGCGGCTCAACATGTCCAGCTGCCGAAAACAAAGACAAGCGTGTCCCATGGCCACGTGCTGATGACGATGCACGACCACGTCCACGACCAGCACTGTTGTCTCTAGAAACAGAGCCTGCTTGCCCTGTGTTCTTGCCTCGGCACGGTCTGCCTCTCCTTGGCGGTCTTCCAGCCATTGTAGTCGGTAGTGTATATAGTATAAAAAATAGAGCTCCTATGTGTGCTCACAACACACTGTAGGTCCTATGGGTGCTGACACTAACACACTATAGGTACTATGTGTGCTGCTGACAAGAAAATATAGGAGCTATGTGTGCTGCCACAAACACACTATAAGTCCTATGGGTGCTGCTGACACAAAGACACTATAGGTACTATATGTGTGCTGCTGTCAAGAAAATATAGGAGCTATGTGTGCTGCCACAAACACACTATAAGTCCTATGGGTGCTGCTGACACAAAGACACTGTAGGTACTATATGTGTGCTGCTGTCAAGAAAATATAGGAGCTATGTGTGCTGCCACAAACACACTATAAGTCCTATGGGTGCTGCTGACACAAAGACACTGTAGGTACTATATGTGTGCTGCTGTCAAGAAAATATAGGAGCTATGTGTGCTGCCACAAACACACTTTAAGTCCTATGGGTGCTGCTGACACAAAGACACTATAGGTACTATATGTGTGCAGCTGTCAAGAAAATATAGGAGCTATGTGTGCTGCCACAAACACACTATAAGTCCTATGGGTGCTGCTGACACAAAGACACTATAGGTACTATATGTGTGCTGCTGTCAAGAAAATATAGGAGCTATGTGTGCTGCCACAAACACACTATAAGTCCTATGGGTGCTGCTGACACAAAGACACTATAGGTACTATATGTGTGCAGCTGTCAAGAAAATATAGGAGCTATGTGTGCTGCCACAAACACACTATAAGTCCTATGGGTGCTGCTGACACAAAGACACTATAGGTACTATATGTGTGCTGCTGACAAGAAAATATAGGACCTATGTGTGCTGCCACAACACAATATGGCTCCTATAAATCCCTGCCTGGGATGGGACAGAAGGTTGGGACAGAAGTTGGGGTGCAATGCTTGGCTAACAGCACTGCGGTTGGTGCTACTGCTATGCTGTACTAACAGCACGCACACACCAGACTAATCTCCAGCAACAGCTTATATCACACTCACTGTGCAATCAGCAGCAATGAATGATCAGTAACTATTCAGTAATGATGAATGACTCAGGTAGCAATGGTTTAGCAAAGAAATAGCAATCAAGCAAAGACAGAATCAGCAGACTGCTCTCTCCTAAAGCCGGAACACATGTGACCGGGGCCGACGGCGTGGTGGCCTTTTAAATGGTGGGGCGTGTACTAAAGCCCCTGAGCTTTAATTGGCTACAGGCGTCCTGCCTGTAGCCAATTATTGATCTCCTAGTTTCCGGCGCTGTGATTGGCCAAGCATGCGGGGTCACAGTGCATGCTTGTCCAATCATCAGCCAGCAATGCACTGCGCCGGCCGCAATGCATTGCGGGGCCGCTCGCATCACACCAATGTGATGCGAACGGCCCAAATAGTTCTGGGCTCGCCGAGCGAGCGAACGCCCGGTGCTCGATTCGAACGTGGGCCCATCCCTAGTGCTAATACAGTATGCTTTTCACAGCCCCCAATCAGATTCAAACCTACCTTGTCTAATGAGATTGGTGATGGAAAAAGCAGAAAGCTAGAATGTCACATAGCACAGGCTTCAAGAACCACATTCTTAATGACTCTAAAGAGAGACATGTGCTTCTTTTGCTGCGGCTTACAAAGAACTCAAATTAAATGAGAAGTATGGCTAGAACTCTTTTGGCCCTACTTCTCCTATGGCTCACAGGAGTGCAGTTCGTTCTGTACCCCTGTGACCCATTTTTAGCTGACAGTGGGCTGAAGCCTGCTATCAGCTGATGTAAATCAGCCGAACCAGGCTCTGGATCGATCCTGACTTTACAGTCAGAATCCACCCAGGTACCTGGACTAACAACTGGGCTAACCTTTCGGTGAACCACTAGGAGATTGAGCCAGCCGCATCCAACTACGTCACAGCCTGGTTCCCCCGGCGAGCACAGGAGGGGCAGAGCACAGAGTTCTCTACTCACTGAACACTGAGAACTGAGAGATCAGCAGTTTTGACCGCTCAGTTTTCAGGTTTAGAAGCTGGGATCAGGGCTGCATCCACCTAGGTGTGTATAACTTATTTATTTATTTTCTTAAATCCATACTTCTCTTTTAAGGTGAATTAAATCAGCTTCTTGACTTTTAGTACAATTAAACCAGCCACACATGGATTGAAATTAAGACGGTTTGGCAGGGACCAGCCGGGATGTGATCCATACATGGATTGTACCCAAGTTGATCCATCAATTGACTTTGGTACAACCAACCTGTTGGATTTTTTTTTACGTGTGATTACTGCTGGCAGATATAACCGCTAGCAGTAATCATTGTGTTCTGCTGGCCAGGATGGCTCCCCATGCCACCCAACCCCGGCAGAACACAATTGCACTTATGGGAGGGATTCCCCCATCAACACAGTCAGTTGATGAGTTGAGTAAAAAGAAAATCGAGTCATCTATGGGTACTTTGTATACTAAATAGCATTTGCAGGAGAAAAAGTTGATCAGGACAGTTTAGGGTTATCTAATGCCGCGTACACATGATCGGACTTTGTCCGCCGAACCTAGTCTGGCGGACAAACCGCCGGACTTTCCAGCTGGGCTTCGCCGGACTTGAAAGCGAACGGACTTGACCACACACGATCACGCGAAAAGTCCGGCGGTTCACGCGATGACGTACAGCACGTACGACGAGACTAGGAAAAGAAAAATACTAGAAAAATACTTGCTACGGAGCATGCGTCCTTTTTGGTCCGCCGGACCATCATACAGACGGCCGTATTGTCCGCCGGACTGCCAAGTTCAGCGGACAATTTTAAAACAAAACTTAAAACCTAGTCCGCCGGACTTTTGGGGAAAAAAGTCAGTCGAAGGCCCACACACGATCGGACTGTCCGGCGGACTCTAGTCCAGCGGACAATCCCGCGGGAAAGTCCGATCGTGTGTACGCGGCATAAGGGTTAATAAGGTGTTTTATTTTTTGAAAATCTGAAGTGTTGCATTGACTTACATTGTATGCAGATTAAAAGTCACCAATTTAATTGTGAAATGAGTAAAATAATGTTACTTTGTACTTTTGAATGATGCTTTTGAACAGTGTTTACACACACTGCTCAGAAGCTTCATATATGAAAGCAGAGGCTGCTGTCAATTTGACAGCTGGTAAGCCTCCATTCACATTTGAGCATTTTTGTGCTTGTTTTCCTAAGCTCACGGGAGAACAGGTCCCCCTGCATAGACTAGGTCGATGCGAGAGTTGGTTCTGTGGGAGGCAGAGTGGCATGTGTATGCTCTGGTCTGGGGGTGTTTCCACCTCCAAATATCTTGCAGTCCATAGGTGTCATCCCACTCCACCAGCCCCTAGCGGGTCGCGCCAGTGGCGAGGAGCCTGTCCAACCCCGCATCTTTGACTAGGTTGAAATCACCCAGTATTAGTACATTTTCAGTGGAAAATTCAGCTATTTTAGCAGTGATTTGGTTCAGCACCTGAAGGGAGGCCGGGGGTGGAAGGTATAGGCCCACAATTACCCATGGCATATTATGGATCAATGCATGTATTACCACATATCTACCCTCCGGGTCCAGGGCCGAACTGAGGAGTCTGAAGGGGAGCGTTTTTAGTATTAAAATACTTACACCTCTTGAAAATGTAGAATGTGTTGAGTGGTAATGGTAACCCACCCATGTTTTTTTTAGACTAAAGGTCTTCAATCCCACCAGGTGGGTCTCCTGGAACATGCATATATGAGGGCCATATGTTTTAATAAATTGGAATACCAGGGAGCGTTTAATCAGTGAATTTAGGCCTCTCGTGTTCCAGGAGATTATCTTAAGAGAAGACATCAGTGCTACTTAGGAACAATGTAGGATAGAGGGTGTAAGTCAATGCTCCCCCATCAGGGAGTCTGGACCTGGAAGGACACAAGAGAGGCATAAGCAAACATGCAACGTCAGTGAAATTATTAGCCAGCAGTACTGTCAGATACATTAAAAACAATAACTCAGGGCCTGCAACAGCAGTCCAATGTAACCAACCATCCACCCCGCCCATCCCCCAACCCGGAAGGAGGGCCTCCATCCCCAAAAGAAAGTTGGCTCTATGGCCTAACATGAGGGCAATGTGCAAGAGGTACCTAGCCTCCCACTTCAGACCGAGGTGAAAAACAAAATAATCATGCTACAGTCCGGCAAAGATATTTGGTGTAGATCTCCCGAATCCCCGGGGGCACTTACTTGAGAACATAGGGAAACAGAACAGGAACAACAAACCCCTAAACTGCGAGACTCACTGGTACAAAATACTTTACAGGTGTTTTAACCCTCCCTTATGTCATATAAAACAAAAAAGTTTTGGCTTTGGATATTCCTTAAGGTGCCAAGGTCACAAATACTTAAAGAGGAACTTCAGTCATTTTTTTCAACATTCCATTTATTAAATCTTCTGCCCTTGTTGTTTTAACTTTGGATAGTAAAACATGTAAATACCTTATACAGCCCACTTCCTCTTTCTTGTTAGCCTAGGCTTATGACATCATGCACAGCTTTCTCTCTCTCTCTCTCTCTCACACTCTCATGAGAGTTTGCCAGGAAGGGCTGCAGAGGTGGAGGTGTGCCTCTGTGTGTCTGTGTAAATACAGGAAGTGAACAGGCAGCAGCTTCAGCTGCCCACAGTTAAAATGGATGCAGCCAGACTTAAGCCCCATACACACGGTCGGACTTTTTCATGGATTCTGTCCGATCGGACAATGTTGTTGAAATATCAGACCGTGTGTATGCACCATCGGACAGTGTACGTCGGATTGTCCGACGGACAAAGTCTTATCTCCTGCTGGAAAGATTTGCCGACAACACGGTCCGATCACACCAAATCCGATCGTGTGTACGGTTGTCCGACCGGACAAAGTGCTACGCATGCTCAGATCACATTACAAGACCAAAGCTATTGGCTACTAGCCTCTACGTAGTCCCGTCGTAGGCAACAAACGTCACCACGTTCAGAATGATCGGATTTTCCGACAACTTTGTCCGACCGTGTGTACGCAAAACCAACATCAGACAAAGTATGACGGACAGGATCCGACCGACCTGGTCCGCGGATTGTCCGACCGTGTGTATGGGGCTTTAGTGGAGGGAGATTTCTGCAGCATATTTGGCAAGTACAGAATCATAGTATATATAAAATAATATGCAAAGTGGTTGAAGGTAAGCTTCAGAATGGCAAAGATGTTTTATTACAAATTATGTGACCAGACTGCAGTTCTTCCTTAAAGATGAATCCCAGGTATGGATATTTTATACATAGTTACAGTGGTCCAGCTTGGACCAATTTTACAATGCATATGCAATACTTGGCCGATGCGCCTGGAAGCTGGAAATCACTGAAGTAGCTACTCCAGAGTTCTTCACTTGCTTACGGGTTCCTTGCTGAGCAGCCAACCTGATTCATTCTGAACACAGAAGGTCGGCCACAGAAGGTATTTGGAATGCATCAGGGCAACCACTCAAGATGGGACCCGGAAGCAAGTCATTGGAGGAGTGGTGTCTGCTGAAAAATGGCCTGGGAAGGAAGGGGGTGTAAGTGCCCTGTATTGAGGGGGTTAATAAACTGTCATTATTTAGGCTTTTCAACATGTAATAAAAGTTTTCCCTGTGGGTGTGCAGCATATTTGTAATACATATATTTATTATTCATGCATACCTCCCAAATTTCTGATATGGGAATGAGGGGCACCTATTAGCAAATGTATATAGGCATATGACACACGCCCCCTTAAAGGAGAATTACATTTAAAAAAAATGATTGGTTAAACCCACAAGTGCTTTTTTTTACCACTACTATTCCTTTATACTGGATTTTGGAATTTACAGCAATTTAGAAATTGGATGAAAGATTTAGCACTGGGAAACACTTTTTATATTTTATCTACAAGTATATTGATCAGACCAAAATGAGGAACAAATTAGGAGGAAAGAGGGACAGAGGGACTTTATTCCAAATCAGGGACAGGCCCTCGAAATCAGGGACAGTTGGTAGCTATGTTGATGTGCAATGTGTTTTCTGTACAAATGAGCAGCATTATGTAAAAATTATGCATTGCAATGCTTTTATATAATACTGCTCATTTGTACAGAAAAATTACATAGTCATGCCAAAAATTCATCAACAGGTCTGTGGGGAGTATTTATTGGTTGTACTATTTAATGCCTTTCACATTCGTAATCAGATTCTGAATAAGACATTTCCACAATACCTGCTACATAGTTAAACTTACAAAGGAGAATCACACTGACAAACCGCAAAACAATACAGCAAGAAGAGCTAGACATTTAACCTGGATACACAGGTGGATCCATTACCCACACTCTGTAATTAAATATGTGAATTAGGCAAAGAACTCTTGACAAAGTCACCAAATTAATTGTTTGCCCTACAGGTAATGTTTTAATATAAACTACTCATCTCATTTGTATATAGTAGAACAAAATGTCTCTTACCAAAAACTGCAGTTAGGGTACAAAAGGAAGTGTCATTAGCGCTCTGCTGCAGATTAAACCAATAATTAAAATGTACTTTCATTGTCTCTGTGAGCATAAAGTGACAAGCAAACTAGGAATAATGTGGTATTAATAATTCTCTACCTCTAAGCAATATATTTTAATTCAGTCGACTTTTGCAGAACAGTCTCTTGGTTATAAGTCTTTATGTAATGTAACTCCAACAGGTCATGTTTTCTATGTGTGAAATCACATTTACATTGGATGAGAAGTGTTCCTTGTGCTGGTAGTGGCCCTGTTTGTTGAAATGTTCATTTCTCTGCCACCCCATAACCCCCCAAGTTGTGATCTGCTGGTGCTGCGGGGGTAATATGAGCCGCTGGACTGGCCACAGGCACTCTTCAATTGTACCGATTACTGCCACCCTTTCGCCGCCTTGCTCAGGTCATAAAAGCTGTACTATTGCTTCCCACAATGAAAAGGGCTCTATGAATGGAGGAGGTGGACCATTCATTCATCCGCCCATCCTCCATACATAGAGCACTTTTTATTGTGGGAAGCGTAGTCTGCACTTTTGACAAGTGCCTGTGACAGGTCTAGAGGCTCGTAGATCGCAGATGCTGAGGTATGAAGGGCCAGAGGAGTGTTCAGTACTACTAGGAACACAGCCTCAGGGACTCTGTTTTTTGTTTTGTTTTTTCCTGTTTTGGGAGCTGTCCAGTGGCGTAATTGGTATGTAAACCTTAAAGTGGTTGTAAGACTCTGAAATTAAAAATGAACAAAACATATGCCTCTATAGCATCACAGACCTCATCAGCATTATGATTACTCTCAAAGGACCAGTGGTATCCGTAAGACCATATAAAGGTGTCTCCTCTTTATCATATTAAATAATTGCCTTTGCATTCGATTATTACTGGTTTTAGTAATAACATAAAAGAGAAGTGCAGGCTTTAAAAAAAAGCAGCACACATACTCACCTAGATGGATGCAGGATTGATCTGATGCTTCACCTGGTCCCTCTTGTCTTGACCAAGAACTGAGCTATCAAAGATCTCTTATTACTCAGTTCTCACTCTTCAGAGAGCAGAGAGCTGGTGACTGCCAGCCTGCCTAGTGCTCTGCCCTGGGCTGCGCAGGGGGTGGGAGCAGCTGGCTCCAGAGAGAGGCTGAGCCAGCTTCTGGTTTTGCATCTGGGTGGATCCGATGTTAAATTCGGGATCTCTCCAGTCTCTGAGTGAAGTCAGCCGGCAGCAAACAGCGAATACGGGTCACAGGAGAGCAGAATGAAGTTCACTCTTGTGACCCACAGAAGAAATAGGGCCAAAAGTAGTGCTAGCTATTAGCGCCGAAAGTATAAGTCTAAGAAAAATAATAGCAAGCAGATATTTAAGTGTACAACTATTGTACAATTTATTGAAAAATTTGTTTTGGTAACAGAAAGTAATTTTTTTAATCATTGGACAAATATTACCAAGCACTGTTTATTACATTAACTTTGTATTAACTTTTTAGTCCCAGTTGAGACTTGCAGTACAATGGCAAACCAAATAATTGTGCTCTGATTTAATGTGCAAAGTGCAGAAAGTGCAGGGTCTGGAGAAGAACCAGAAGAGGGCTGGAGGCAGCTGCCAGAGTCAGCTGAATGTTGAGAGCAGGGGAGGTGGAGATGAGGGGCTGCTGTGGTTGCACAGAGAGGCACAGGATCTGTCGGAGATATTCTGTCCTTCTCTCTGCTGCCGACTGTTTAGACAAAGTGGGGGTGGAGACGAGGGGGCTGCCACAGCTGCAGGAGAGGTACAAGAGCCACATGAAATGGCCTAATGAGCTGGATTCGGCCAGTGGTCCTTGTGTTTGACACGTGTTCTTTTGTGTGTACTAGCCTCAATTCAAAGCACCTAGTGTTTGCTCTCTCTCTCCTCCCTTTGCTTTATGCATTAATCACTTCTGACAGGTTATGTTGACACCACCGAATCCGGGGGGCGGGGGGGACGCCCTTTCTGAGGGAGATGTAGGATCACAGAGTAGTCATTTTAGTTTATCTACAACCCCTTAATTTTAGACTGGATTCACACTATTGCGAAATGGTTGCGGGTTTCCCTGCATCTAATTCACATGCCAGGCGAATGTGACCGACTCTCAATGTTCACACAGCTACAGGACAGCTGCGGAGCAAATTGCACAGGAGTCCTGTGAGTCTTCTGGTCCATTTCAGGTCCGAATTCAGCCAAAAATTCAGACCAAAATCAAACCTGAAAGGGTGAACAGGGATGCACCGCACCCCCTGCTGTGAGCCACATTGGTATTAGGTGTGAACTCAGCCTTACATGAGGTTTACATGCTACTTTATTAATATACAGTATATGAATTCAAATCTAATTATGGCGCTTTTCTGTCTTTTTTCAGGTTCAAGAATACTTGAAGAACACCGACCCCCTGAATTTCTAAAAGAAGTCATGCTATGTGTATATTCACTGTAGTTAACCCTAACGTTTTATAACAACTATTAGAGAATTGCTGTTTGTTATGGAATTAACTTCTTAATGTAGTGCCGGATCAGCAGTTTTCAGATTTTGGAGGTTAGAATATTTGGCTGACAATTGTTATGGTGTCCAGAATTTGATGGATTAAGTTTTTTTTTCTAATTTTTTTAGTGCAGAAATTATTCATGGCACTGCACACTGATATAAAAAATATTTTTGTGACCAAGAAAATGTAATTACATTTATATACAGTATAATTAATTATTTCCTGGTAAAATAAAAGAGTATCTTTTTCGAAGATAAAAATATCCTGACATTATGGAGAGTGAGATTAGATGCAGAGGCAAGTGTTAATAAAAAAAAAAAAAAATTCAGTGACGTATTGCATTGCCATTCCTTTTGGGAACCATCTGTACGTTATGCATTAAAAGTACCTGTCCATTTCCCAGCTTTACTTGGAGACATTACCCAATCCCCATGTACATGGGAAACACTACCGCTCTCACTATTGGGGTATATAGCATATTTTAAAATTAATATACTACCTAAATTTAGTTATCTTTTTGAAACACTCCCAATGACTGTCTCTAACAAACCATTGAAAAAATTACAAGCCGCTCTGTTGAACTTTGTCTAGAATTATATATCTCATATACTCCCCAGGTCCGTGCCTTTTTACCTTCAAAACTCAAGGAGGCCTTGCAGTTCCAGATATATCCAAATATTATTTGGCAACATAGTCATGGACTCTGGCCTCTTGGTCTACTTTCTCAGCCTTTAACAAGTTGATGGAGTTAGACAAGATATGGCTGGCCTCTATCCACCCCAATGCCATACTATGGAGCTCCTCTATTAATGTTCCAGATTAATAGACCTTCTCAAACTGATGTCTTTTATAAAAAATATCCAGAGGCAAAATAAAGACAAATTCTCACTCACAACAACCACATCTGGTATGACCTCCTTACTTTTTAGCACAGCGATACTTGACAGTCTAACACAATGTATGGTTCAGCCCTGGAAACAGCATTATTTTCAAACTAGGACAGTTGGTGGATGTAGTGAATAAGGATTGTTCTTCTCTGAAATCCAGGATAAATATTCAATTCCTACCAAAGCCTTATATGGTTACCTGTAATTTTGCCACTATGCTCAAACACTTTGAATTGACATGTAGAGGTGGGCCATCCAGTAAGGAGGTTATCTCAGATATTTACAAACTCCTGGTGACCCATTGCCAAAGCACAAATACATGCTGTACTGGGAGACAGATTTAGGCCAGGAACTTCCTTATACAACATGGCAAACCATGTGGCCTAGGAAAATTCAATTGATGGCACTGCTATCTGCCAAACTTCACAACATCCTAAACCTTTTTGATACCATATGGGAAACTTGGAACCTCTATAAATCTTATCTCACAGTATCACCCTGATTAAAACCTGTTGGCATTGGTGTCCCTAGTAATTAGACATTACTCTTGTTTTTCTCTCGTCTTATTGTTGCACCCTGATTTTCTGTTATCTCTCTTCCTTTATCTAAATCTCATTCATTTTGCAATACAATAAGCAACCTGAGAAAACTGAACTCCTTTCAACAACACCTATTATGCATTTTCTCAGGTAAAAAAGTTAATAACAGGATGCTTACTTCATACCTATCTACCTCAATTGAAATGCTGTTTGTACAGTTGTCTTTGATATTTTTTTCCTGTAAATTATTGGAAAAATTACCTTAAATAAACAATTGTATAAAAAATTACTTATCCAATATTCTTATAGTTTCACATTGACCTATTTTCTGTTGTCTCTCTTCCTTTATCTAAATCTTATTCCTTTGGCGATACCGTAAGCACCCTGACAAAATTGGACTCTGTTCAATGGCACATTATGTTCTCAGGTCAAGAAGTTTATAACAGGATGCTTACTTTATACCTATCTACCTTGACTGAAATGCATTTTGCACAGCGTTGTACAGCTGTAGTACAGCTGATATTCTTTTCCTGTAAATTATTGGAAAAACTACCTTAAAGTGTTACTAAACCAAAGACCTTGCAATCACTATATCTGGTCTCCCACAGTACACAGAACATGGAAATGCAATACTTTCAGTAAATATAAACTGCTAAATACCTTTTGTCATCAGCAGTATAAAGCAGTCTTAAGACTTCTATGATGGGGAGAACAGCAGCACTCATCTGAGGGCAGCATATTAAAACAAGTGGATGGTAAATTTACTAAAGTAAAACATTTAAATTAACTCACAGGGTAAGGGTTAAAAACAGGCTAGTCACAAAGGGGGCCCACTGTGTTGTCCTGATCCAGATAGCTGGCTGTGTGTGGTGCTGCTGCTGTCTTGCTAGCCGCAAGGGTTTCCAAGGCTCCGAGTCAAGCTGGCAGTCGTCTCCCTGTCGGCTGTGACGTCACTGAATTTTGCACACAGGCCCGCCAGGCATTATGACCCCTGACCCTCTGCTTGGCAGTGCTGATTGGCCCTGTGCTGATCACTTGCACCCTCCCAAGGAAAAAAACTCTATCAATACACACCAAAACTAAGCATGTGCAGAGTGCCCCCAAGGCTCCGTTCTATCAGGAGATGGATTGGGGACAGTGGAAGAAGGGGAGGATCGGAGAAGACAGGATCAGACAGCCTTTTTACACAGTGCCAAGGATTAACCCCATAGGTTCTACAGTGAGTATAATAAGCATGCTTTACTGAATATACAGACTGATTTTATTGTTGTGGGTTTAGTAACATTTTAAATAAGCAGTTATATAAAAAGTACCTATCCAGTTTTACATTACGATGCATACATATGGCCCATACAAAATGTATAAGCTGCCTTAACGCAGCACACGTTAACACTTGGAATACTGTGCATAACATGCACACAGTAATACACCACAATGCACAACAACAGCATAAAGGGCCCCCCTGTGGTATTTTATTTAAAGCTCAGTAATATATTTCCTAAGTGTAGTATATTGTATCTAATATATATATATATGTATACATATATATATATATATTATATATATACATATTTATATATATGTAGTGTTTTTTATGTAGTTCGTATAGGCATTCTATTTAGGCATTCTAAGACAAATTCATTATGCAAGAATATAGATTGGGGATTCAAGTCTATTCTACACCTCAAAAGGGTGTCCAGGTGTCATCTCTTAATCTAATCAGTAGTCGCACACATCAAAGACAATGTTATCTGTTACCCTTTGATGTGTAAATCTTATGCAAGTTGTGTGTGTGAGGAATAGCCTTTTAACCTCGTATTTACTGATGGTAATTAGAATTGAGGGGGGGTATTCATGGTAAACATTTGGTTGACCCCCCCCCCCAGTGTCAGATCAGTATATGAGAAGACAGGCAGGTTGTCAGCTAGTCTAGAGAAAGACGGGTCTAGGAGAAGATATTCCTTGTCATGTACTCTGTTGGATTTTGCCATCTGTAATAATGTTCTGTTTTGGAAGTCAATAAAATCTCTCTCTGGGAGAATCGGGTTTTGCTGCGGAGACAATACTTTTAATAACTATATTCCATCTACGAGGAACGACGATTATAGATTAGATCACTACATTGGTGCCGTTCAAGCGACCAGAAGAGCATTTTCAGGACTTTGTATTAGAAATCGTGGTGATAACAATCCGTGAGTTGGACAGAAGTCTGATGGAGACCCAAGACCTGTGCTGTGACTCTAACGTCTGGTTGTGACATAAGAGAGTCTGATCTACAAAATCAAACAAGTTTGGAACCCCAGAATTATTCTCTGGAGACTGGAAACGAAGAAAAAGGACTGTATCGTGTACCAGAAGACCTGAGCTGGAAGCTGAAGGAGTAATTAATGCGGTGAGTAAAATATTTCTCTCTTTTTAAATTATTAATAATATAGTAAAAATGCTTACTCAGTGTGAAGCTAGTGTCAGTTCTGATAAAGTTAACAGATGGGTGTTAAAATGTATTAAGCGTCATGGCGGTCCTTATGAAGTGCCAGAAAAATATAAGCAGACATGGACTATGATGAATGAATTTTTAGAAAAAACTGTTTTTGATAGTAAAATTTCAGAAGGTAAAAGAAAAGGTTGTATTGTACAGGGCTTGTTATCTTGCTGTTTAACAATGGAAAGTTCGTTGAAGGATAAGGTTGAGGAAATTACCCAGTTACAGAGTGCAGTTGATAATAGCAACAAGGTTTGTCAGAGGTTACAAAACCAATCAGAATCTGAGACTGTAAATTTAAAATTGCATGCAGTCACCATTGGGGAAGCTCTGCTTGAGAAGTCTAAACGTTGTAATGAATTATCAGAGGAAAATGAGAGATTGAAATTAAGAATTATGGAATTAGAGAAGAGATCTCAGGAATGCAGATATGCATCGAATCGTGGATTCAGCAATCTGCAGCAAAATGCAAATACAAACATTCTATCAAATGAAACAGAACCTCATATTAAATCTGATAATTCATTGCCAGCCGCACCCACTGTGACCACCACAGTTTATAACAATAATAATAATGCAGGTGAAGTTCAGCTTGTAATGAAGCCTTTGAAACCAAAAGAATTAGATGCAATTCTTAAAGAAATAGGAATGATTCCCTGCCATGATTTAAACAGATTTTTAAAATGGTTTTGTGACTTGCAGAATGTCAGAGATATGTACAATCTCAACCCATCTGATTTAGACAGAGTTATGCAACATTCTATAGGAAATAGTCTTTGGGTGAGAATTAAGCAGATCTGTACTCAACCAA
Organism: Lithobates sylvaticus; assembly: GCA_028564925.1. Classification (NCBI taxonomy): domain Eukaryota; kingdom Metazoa; phylum Chordata; class Amphibia; order Anura; family Ranidae; genus Lithobates; species Lithobates sylvaticus. The sequence goes on from CM053026.1 coordinate 655,956,366, forward strand.
TGAGGACAAGGGACATATTGATGGAATTGTTATGTGTTTTGTATGGTGTACGTTCTGATGTTACTGTTCATGGGAAGATCAAACAAATGATAAGTGAATCTCCCTACGAACTGTCAGGAAGGATAAAATCTATTATGGAAATATTGGTCAGTAATAATCTTGCATTTGAGCATGGTGGCTTGTTACATATGAGTATATTTCTACATGCTTTGAACGAAGAGATTAGACAAAATATTTTACTAGTTACCCCAAATCCCCATGATTTAAAAGATGTATTGTTGAAAGCAGACAATTTATGGAGAAAGTCAAATGAGCAAGCTGTCAAGATTGATTTAGCCACATTGTTTAGGACAAATACTGAACATAAAGATCAAAAGATAATGTCTTATGATAACAATCAAAGAGGAGACACCAGGTCAAATATAGGTGATATTAATATGAAAAGCAGAGCTGACCAAAATCATAATAAAAAAGTATCTAAGGCTTGGATACCATTTTCTCAGTTAAAACAGAAATATGACCACTTGAAGATTGAGTACGATAAGATGAAAATGGAACATTACACATTGCTGGGACAGCTAAACAGATTACATTATCCAGATCTGTTTTTGAATACAAATGACATTTCTCTAGCAGTGGGGGTGGTTTAGTTTCAACCTGTGGATGTGTAAATAAGTCCTTTGTTTTGACTTCAAACAGTGTTTAAGGACCTTGCTAATTAGTTTTGTTGGAGAGTTTTTTTTGTCTTTCAGATATATTGGAGATTCTGCATGTAAATAGCATGTGAACTGCAAGCTGAAATTTCTGGCTAGTGGGGGAGAAACGCTGAATAAACAATATCATGGACTCTCTCAATATTCATCAAGCAATGGACACTTTTTTTTGGAACATAATTTTTTTTTTTTTGTCAATGGACTTTTCCCTATTTTTTATTTTTCACCCTTTCCCATTTTTATTCATCAAGCCCTATTTTTTTATTTTTATTTTTCACCCTTTTCCATTTTTATTTATTTTTTTTTTATTTTATTATGTTTTATTTCTTGAACTTTATCTTAAAACCAGAGCGAAACATTTAAACCCAAAATAATTTTCGTGTTACATAACATGTTGCATATTACATATTGCATATTGATCAATATATTTGATATCTAAGGTGAGATGCTGCACAATGGCTTGGCATAGCATAAATGTTGTATAGTATGTTGGGTGGTTTTCCTAAATTTATAAGAGGGGTGAGTGAAATTCATCACTCCAGTCATGATTTGAAACTTTGTTGAATCAGTCATTGATAATATGCTAAAGGCTATGACATATATGGATGAAAAAGACATAACTTTACTGGCAAGATTTTCCACTGCTGCTTTGTCTGGATAGAAGATCTGATAAACGCTGATGTCAAGCTGATTCTATCTGAAAGTGGGGGATTATATATGGATATATGGATTATAGATTGGTATATAGATTGGTATACCATTCAGGTGGAATTATGGACTGAATGATTCAAGTAACTGCTCTATTAAGGATGGAAATGAGGAGTCGGCCTACAGCAAATTACAAAGTACAGCAATAGCAGTTTTTTTCAGCCGTATCCAAACCTTTTGAACTTGAAAGTGAGAGCTGGTACATGGATGGTTCTTCTTACTATAAAGATGGAAGTAGAATTTCGGGATTTGCTGGTGTTTGTGCAAAAGCATCTTTAAGAAAATGAAAACCTTGAGCCTGGAGAGGAATCCTGGATTTATGTGGATCGGAGCTCCCAGCACACCAAGCACACCAAGTCTACTTTCAATGAGAGATGTGATGAAGTTGAAGTTGAAAATTGAAGAATGGACTGTGACATCAGCTCGTTTTTGTGCAATATTCAAGATCTTGATGTGATATAATAAGGCCTAACAGCTATATGGATGTGTACCAAACCCTTTTCAAGTCATGGTCTAAAGCTATATTATCTAATGACTTTTTCATGGGGATATTTTAGAGGCTGGTGAAGAGAGATGTAACCAGTTTCAACTTTATATTTCATATGAGCCATTGTGAAGCATCCAATACCTCAAGTCGGTAATGCTATGTTTGTTGCTTGATTTATGGGTCAGTTCTAGTAGTTAGAACGACCCAAGTGGGGGTATATGTAGTATATTGTATCTAATATATATATATATATGTATACATATATATATATATTATATATATACATATTTATATATATGTAGTGTTTTTTATGTAGTTCGTATAGGCATTCTATTTAGGCATTCTAAGACAAATTCATTATGCAAGAATATAGATTGGGGATTCAAGTCTATTCTACACCTCAAAAGGGTGTCCAGGTGTCATCTCTTAATCTAATCAGTAGTCGCACACATCAAAGACAATGTTATCTGTTACCCTTTGATGTGTAAATCTTATGCAAGTTGTGTGTGTGAGGAATAGCCTTTTAACCTCGTATTTACTGATGGTAATTAGAATTGAGGGGGGTATTCATGGTAAACATTTGGTTGACCCCCCCCCCCCCAGTGTCAGATCAGTATATGAGAAGACAGGCAGGTTGTCAGCTAGTCTAGAGAAAGACGGGTCTAGGAGAAGATATTCCTTGTCATGTACTCTGTTGGATTTTGCCATCTGTAATAATGTTCTGTTTTGGAAGTCAATAAAATCTCTCTCTGGGAGAATCGGGTTTTGCTGCGGAGACAATACTTTTAATAACTATATTCCATCTACGAGGAACGACGATTATAGATTAGATCACTACACTAAGCCCCCCTTTAAAAAAAAAAAAAAGATTTCCCAATTTCTGCAATCTGCTTAGTGTGGAACATTTTTTCATCAGATCTCAAATAGTTCATTCTGGAGATTCTGTTCTTCGGAACTTCCCTGACATATATTATAATCCTCAGTTTCTGGGGTCAGCAGCAGGTCTACTGAGACCAAGTCAGCATCATTACACTGAATAAAAACACGTGAGGATAAAATACTGGCTTTTTCCAGCCAAGACTGTTGGTTTTTCCAGCATGCTGCAATTCATTTATAAAATACAAACTACAGGTACAAACTGAAAATGAACATCACATTAAAATCAAATTAATCAACTGCATTGGCAATCCCGCAAGGTGATGTGATGTTATGCTTCACTGTCCTAATCAAGGCGTAACTGGATGTTCTTTATGCAATCTCACCAACAATAAAAACTCTTTCAATTATGCAACTCTGGATTTTATGGTGATAATATTTGGGGATTTAGCAGTTGAGATAAGGTTTCCAACAATTAAAAAGATCAGCTCAGTACATGCAGTTGAGCCTAAACAAAAAATTTCTTGCAGGATACACACTTTTTGTCAAGATGTTTCTCAGATAAACACCATGAGGTATCCTTGCACCTCTAATGTCATGTCCTACTTGACCTTTCTGCTGCCTATAAATGTCACTGTTCATGATGTGCCCAGCCAAAGTGGATGCTGCTTTTTACTTTTCATAGCAACAAAAGTAAAACCAAACCCTTCACTGTTCAAGTGTTTTGAAAGCCTCCAAATGGAAGGATATGTAACACAATTTTACAAGAAAAGAAGAAAAGGAACAACTCTCACGGTAAACCAAAAAATGGTAAGAACACCGCTGTAAGGTAACTAAGTGCAGCAAGGAAATAAACTTTTGCACAAATCCCTTGCCTTGTTTGATGTCCAAGGGCTGCCATACATGACTTACATTTCGGCTGATTCCTACTGAATCATCTCAAATTTGAACTTTGGGTGGAAGTGTTTTCCAGTGGGAAGAGAAGAAATGCATTACCAAGGAGGGGATCTGCTCCGGGCACTCCTATGGATGTTGATGAAAGGGGTTATTGCGAGGGTTGTTATCATTGTACCCTGGCCAATCCATTTGAATTAATTCTACAGTGTTCTCAAGGGGGTGGGGGGGGGGGCATGCTTGCCAGGCCATCTTGACTACAGGCTATATTCTTGTTGCATTTGGCGGCTAGGCGGGGGCTGTGGACAGCCCCGCAGCATCCCTCACAGCACCAAAACCAACCTCGGACGACTAGGGAAGGTTAATTGTTGTGTTTGATAATTGGGAAAATTACGCTGACGCTGATATCTGCCTCTGAAAATACCCCAGCCCCTCCTTTGAAACCTACCCTGTCCATTTCCCTGGGTATTTCTTCTGTGCGGACAATATTTCTTCCAATGGGAGGGGTCTCCACAATGAAAACAGCCTTGATTTGGGTATTCTTGTGTTTGCAATGCAGGGTTATCAAAGGCTGAGAGCATGGGGATGGGAGTCCCTGAGGTCTGGGCGAATAGTCCTCCTTTGGTATTAAAAAAATCTGGAGGAGGCATTTTTCTTTACATCATCCACAAACTGGGGGGGGGGGTCAGGGTTTGCCACTTAGTGTCGACCAGTTTAATTACCTGGGTCACCTTTGGATCTCTCATAGTCAATTCCGTAATCAATTCCAGTGAAGGATAAAGTTTTTCCTCATTATCAGTTTTAATTATAGCATGGGGTGGCGGAGATACTGGCACATAATCCTCTGAATCCCCTATGTCATAACAAAGGGGTTGGACAGGGGCAGAGACAAGTGTTGGTTTTTTAGGAGGCTTGTCCAAGGATTATTACAGCAGCGCACGAGGAGGAGAGGGAGAGGGGAAATAAGAGCCCACAGCTGCAGTGGCATCACTAGGGTTGGTGTCACCTGGTGCAGTAAAACATGGTATCACCCCCTCCACCAACTATAGTCGTCCCTCAGTACAGACCCCACTCCATTAAGTATAGACCCCCCCCTCCGTCAGTGCAGACCCTTCACTAAGTATAAATACCTCCTTCAGTACAGACCCCCTCCATCAGTATAGACCCCAGGACAAAACACCCCCCTTTATCAGTATAGACCCCCCCTCAGGACAAACCTCCCCCCCCTACATTAGTACAAACCCCCCAGAACAAACCACCCCCTCCATTAGTACAGACCCCCCAGGACAAACCACCCCCTCCATTAGTATAGACCCCCCAGGACAACCCCCCCCCCACATTAGTATAGCCCCCCCAGGACAAACCCCCCCACATTAGTACAGACCCCCCCCCCCCCACATTAGTATAGCCCCCCCAGGACAAACCCCCCCATTAGTATAGACCCCCCCAGGACAAACCCCCCTACATTAGTATAAACCCCCCAGGACAAACTAGCCCGCCACCCGCATTAGTATAGTTTTTTAGGAGGCTTGTCCAAGGAAGGATGAGGCTTCTCTAATGGATGAGGGAATTTCTTCTTATACTCTTTTAATGCTTTACACCACATTTTATAACATTCAGTCATATATTCTTTATCATAAGGAAACGGTGGATAATTATACTGCTTATGTTGGCCACAAATTTTAGTGACTTCTTCCCATTCCTCTGCAGGACATGGTCCGCACTCACTTAGCCCCGCAATTTGTAGAGCATGTGCTCTGGTCAATATGTTTTTCCAGAAGGGTTCAGTATAATATGTTCCATAGTTTCCAGACACGAAATCTAAAGGAGTGGGCTGATCCGGCTTACCTTCCGAACCTCCCTTTCCCGGCAGATTTCCTATGTGTACAATTCTTATACTTTATTTTATATTATAACTCTATTTATACACATCAGCTGCAGAACATACAGTTAATGACTTAGGACAAGCCACAAAAGTTTCACCCGTTCCACATTCAATAGTACCTATGACACCTTTAACAGTTAAAGCTTCTTGAAATTAAAAAGTTTTTTATTTCTTGGCAAAATGCCAAAAAAACACCCCCTCTGGCCAGAGGTTCCCCTGATTATAAGCAAGCTTTGTACGTTATTACTTTCCTTATTCTTATAACCAAACAATTTTTATTTATATTTCAAATTTCTTGGCAAAGTGCCAACAGGTTTAAACAGTGCATTCAATTGCTGTAATACTAATGCCGCAAACAATTGCCCACTATCCATTACGGTTGGTGAGATATTAGCATTTGAACCCTTGTTGGCAAAATGCCAAAATATCCAAAATTTGCACCTGACTTCCCCTGCGCAAGAGATGTCAGTGGCAAAAGTAATTATTCACATAGCATGTTTTGATCAAAAGTTAGCCTCACCAATCCATGTATTACCCCAGAAAAATGTTACAACGTCCCTGTTGTCACGATGTATCAAAGACCCTCCTGGAACACAAAACTATTATGTATATTAAACCTGGTAATAACCTCCAGGAATACTAGCAACCAAATAAGTATTTGATCCCTCATACACAAATAATAGGCTTGTTAAATACTCTGGGCAGCGTCCTGCCAAAAACACTTAAACATTATTTCAAATATGACATTAAAATGATTTGGAGGTTTCCAATGACCAGTCCTTCTGGTTAAAAACAAGGTTTTCAACCTGCTATGGTATGGTATTAATACAATATATGGGAGGGATACTGGGCAATTTTAGCTTGTATCCTTGTCCCCTATATTTTGATCCTGATACCGTCCTTTTATATTAATACCCGGAACCCTGGCCCCACCTAGGCAGCAGACATTCCTGTTTATGAGCGAGCTGTATTACAATACCCGGAACCCTGGCGCCCCAATTAGGCAGCAGGCATTCCTATCTATGAGCGAGCTGTATTACAATTCTCCTGGAACCCTGGCCCCACCTAGGCAGCAGGCATTCCTGTTTAATGTCCCTATCTCTCAGGCAAGCTAATCAAAATAAATTAATCAATTATGCCTTGAGATCTATAATGCGACGGGTTATAACATTGACAGAGTAAGCTGTTCAAAAATACTTTGAAAAAGTAATTTTAAAGAAAGCTTACCTGTAATGTACCCCACTTATTCTGGTGTGATCCCCAGCCCATCACTTTTAGAGTGGACTCTGTGGGCACAAACCACTTTCTTCACCATATTTTCTCACCCTTTGGTGATGATACGGTCCCCGGCACTGGCGCCCTAAAAATCCACGGGTACGGTGTGTTCATTTAGGCTCCCCAGCATATCTTAACACAGCCAATATAATACTTTTATTTCCTCATGCTTAGATTGACCTGTTGCCCCTATATGGGCCCTCCCCAATCGCCGCGGGAGGCTCCGCCCGGTGTGTCCACGTGCCTACAGGGCATCATAGTGGGGTAAGAGACTGTATATTTTCCTGTATCTTTTTCCCCCTTATACGATATATGAACAATCGGCTACTGAATGTTGATGCAGCTGATTGAATTATATATACATGGTTATAAATTTTGAATTTTCTTTTGCAGATTTAAATATTGTATTTCCTGATTAAGCTATCTCTATAGCGAAACTAGTTGAAATACCCCACGTATGCATCTGTTTTTATGATTGGAAATTTGTTTTGTTAAAAATAAAAAAACTCTGTATTTTATATATATTGGTTTATAAATTCATTCTGTTATTTTGTTACATTGTACAATGATAGTCCGACAGCTCCCCCCTCTAGAGGGTTCTGGTTTGGGGACCAGATCCCCCTAAAAAACTTATTACAGGACAAAGTGTGTATGGCTAGTTTTGGAGAGGTTGGTAACAGAGTCTCTTTAAGGCTTGGGTGTAGGGTTGCCACATCATCCCTTTAATCCAGGACACATATTAATTACGGTACACAGGTTCTGTAGATGATTTAAGGCAGATAAGGGACCAAGTGAGTTTAATTACCACCTTAATCAGCCACAGAACCTGTGTAATTAATGCGTGTCCTGGATTAAAGGGATGATGTGGTAACCCTACTTGGGTGGAACCTGCGGGTCACAACGTTAGAGTCTGTTTCCACCTCAAAAGCAATAAACAAAGGCTGCTGAGATGACAGCTAGTAGAGGCATATCCTTATCCTATGTTCCCAGACATTAGATACACAGCATAATAATTATGAATACTCACAAGGGATATGCAGATTATTTCTCACCTTAGCCACTCTGTGTTGAAACATAGCCCCCCACCCTGCCCTGGCTTCATCAGTCAGAGTTCTATCTGCCGTGCCATACACTGCTCTGTAACCCTGCTCACCCACTTGTCATTTAACTGGAAATTTTGCATGCTGTCCAATATAGAACACTTAGCACCATGAGCCAAGTATAAAGGCAAAGTGCATAACTGGCAGAGATTCCATGCTTAGAGGAGTTTAATGTGTAACAGGAATCACCCACTACTTTAGAGATTTATCCTTCTGTCTTCAGTGATAATGGAAACTGGAGCAATGTGACGCTGTTGTATATTTTTTGCAGACACCTCACCAAGTGGTTTCAGTAAACATATGAAAAGATTATGACCTAATATAGCTAGGTGTATTATTATCCCTTTACTGTTTGATCATTTCCATAGTTATTAAATGCCAATGATTACTTTGCACAGTTAATCCATAACAGCCATAATTAGATTTAACCTATAATTACTCAGGCTTGAAGAGAAACTTTATTCACCCCTTTTTTTCTTAAAGCGGAGCTCCACCCTAAAGTGGAACTTCCGCTTATCGGATTCCTCCCCCCCTCCGGTGCCATAATTGGCACCTTTCAGGGGGGAGGGGGGGTGCAGATACCTGTATAATACAGGTATCTGCACCCACTTCCGTGACAAATTATCCAGAGCTGCCCCGCCCCTATCCGGAGATGCCCCGTTGTCTCTTTGGAAACACAGTTCCCAGGACACAGCGGGGACCAATAGAGATGCGCAGAGCGACTCGCACATGCGCAGTAGGGAAGCGGGTTGTGAAGACGTTGTGTCTTCACTTCCTGATTCCCTGACAGAGGATGGCAGCGGGGCAGCTGAGAGACGAGCAGTCGCTCATCACATTCTGCAGACACCGCTGGAACCTGGAACAGGTAAGTGTCCATTTATTAAAAGTCAGCAGCTGCAGTATTTGTAGCTGCTGACTTTTAATATTTTTTGTGCGGGTGCAGCTCCGCTTTAAAGTAGAACTACAGGCAAAACGTTTTTTTTTTTCATTTAGATATACAGTGGTGTGAAAAAGTGTTTGCCCCCTTCCTCATTTCCTGTTCCTTTGCATGTTTGTCACACTTAAGTGTTTCGGAACATCAAACCAATTTAAACAATAGTCAAGGACAACACAAGTAAACACAAAATGCAATTTGTAAATGAAGGTGTTTATTATTAAAGGTGAAAAAAAATCCAAACCATCATGGCCCTGTGTGAAAAAGTGATTGCCCCCCTTGTTAAAACATACTATAACTGTGGTTGTCCACACCTGAGTTCAATTTCTCTAGCCACACCCAGGCCTGATTATTGCCACACCTGTTCACAATCAAGGCATCACTTAAATAGGAGCTGCTTGACACAGTAAGGTCCACCAGAAGATCCTTAAAAGCTACACATCATGCCGAGACCCAAAGAAATTCAGGAACAATTGAGAAAGAAAGTAATTGAGATCTATCAGTCTGGAAAGGGTTATAAAGCCATTTCCAAAGCTTTGGGAATCCAGCGAACCACAGTGAGAGCCATTATCCACAAATGGCAAAGACATGGAACAGTGGTGAACCTTCCCAGGAGTGGCCGGCCGCCCAAAATTACCCCAAGAGCGCAGTGACGACTCATCCAAGAGGTCACAAAAGACCCCACAACGTCCAAGGAACTGCAGGCCTCACTTGCCCCAGTTAAGGTCAGCGTTCATGCCTCCACCATCAGGAAAAGACTGGGCAAAAATGGCCTGCATGGCAGAGTTCCAAGGAGAAAACCACTGCTGAGCAAAAAGAACATCAAAGCTCGTCTCAATTTCTCCACAACACATCTTGATGATCCCCAAGACTTTTGGGACAACATTCTGTGGACCGATGAGACAAAAGTGGAACTCTTTGAAAGGTGTGTGTCCAAGTATATCTGGCGTAGAAGGAACACTGCATTTCAGAAAAAGAACATTATACCAACAGTAAAATATGGTGGTGGTAGTGTGATGGTCTGGGGCTGTTTTGCTGCTTCAGGACCTGGAAGACTTGCCGTGATAAAAGGAACTATGAATTCTGCTGTCTACCAAGAGATCCTGAAGGAGAATGTCCGACCATCTGTTCGTGTACTCAAGCTGAAACGAACTTGGGTTCTGCAGCAGGACAATGATCCTAAACACACCAGCAAGTCTACCACCGAATGGCTGAAGAAAAACAAAATGAAGACTTTGGAGTGGCCTAGCCAAAGTCCTGACCTGAATCCTATTGAGATGTTGTGGTATGACCTTAAAAAGGCCGTTCATGCTCGAAAACCCTCTAATGTAACTGAATTAGGACAATTCTGCAAAGATGAGTGGGCCAAAATTCCTCCAGGACGCTGTAAAAGCCTCATTGCACGTTATCGCAAACGCTTGGTTGCAGTTGTTGCTGCTAAGGGTGGCCCAACCAGTTATTAGGTTTAGGGGGCAATCACTTTTTCACACAGGGCCATGATGGTTTGGATTTTTTTTCACCTTTAATAATAAACACCTTCATTTACAAATTGCATTTTGTGTTTACTTGTGTTGTCCTTGACTATTGTTTAAATTGGTTTGATGTTCCGAAACACTTAAGTGTGACAAACATGCAAAGGAACAGGAAATGAGGAAGGGGGCAAACACTTTTTCACACCACTGTAGTAAGGGAGATTTCCCTTCCTGTCACATAGCTAAAACAGGAAGCAACAGGAAATCCAAAGGGAGGGAAATCCCAGGTTGTCAAAAGAACTAGTGTCCTCATTGGAAGATTTCCCCTCTATTACTGTTCTGGGGACAACCCATACATTTGGGCTTTTCTTTTCCTTTCACTGTTGATGATAACAGTAACAAGGACAAATAGGGTGAATCTCTCTAACGGGAACAGACAGCAATAAAAGGAGGTTAAGGTGGGAGGTGACTCCTAATGATGGATTCAGTGATAAAGAACATAATGATGAGGAGTATGAATTTTTTAATCTATGTAAGAGAAAATTATTAGAGATGTTTTTTAAGAGAAGAAAGGAAAAATTGCAAAAAAATTTGAAAAAGATCAGGGAGTATAAGTATAAACTGCTGCCATTTGCGGAAGGCTATGAATATAAAGAAAGTTCTAGAACTTAGGCAATCTTTTGAGCACAGTGTGACGAAAAATATTTTCAAAGAAATTGAGAGTGCCGATTTTATAACAAAAAAATTTTTTTTTTATAAAGTAAATGCTGTAAACTAATTGAGTAGTAGTGAGAAATTAACATCCTGCACTCACACCTCAGATCAGCCCCAATTCATGCACCTTCACACCTCAGATCACTGTCCCCCCTGCTCATCTGTCCCACCACTGTAACCCCCTGCACATCTGCCCCACCCCCCTGCACATCTGCCCCACCACTGTAACCTCCTGTACATCTGCCCCACCTCTGTACTCCCTGCTCATCTGCCCCCTCACTGTAACCCCCTGCTCTTCTGTCCCAGCACTGTACACCCTACTCATCTGCCCACCACTGTAACCCCCTGCTCACCTGCCCCACCACTGTACCTCCCTGCACATCTGCTCCACCGCCGTACCCCCATGCTCTTTTGTCTCACCACTGAACCATCTTCTCATCTGTCCTAACACTGAACTTATCTGCTCATCTGCCCTACCACTGTAACCCCCTTTCTCATCTGCCCCACCAATGTACCTCCTGCACATCTGCCCCACCACTGCACCTCCAGCACATCTGTCCTACCTCTGTTTGCCATGCTCATCTGTCCCACCAATGTACCTCGTTTCTCCTCTGCCCCGCCACTGTACCCCCCTGTTCATCTGTCCCACCTCTGTACACCCTGCTCTTCTGCCCAACCACTGTAACCCCCTGCTCATCTGTCCCACCAATGCACCTCCTTTCACATCTGCCCACCACTGTACCCCCCTGCTCTTCTGTCCCACCGCTGAACCCCCTTCTTATCTGCCCCAACACCAACACTGAACCCCCCCTGCTCATCTTTCCCACCACTGTAACCCCTTTATCATCTGGTCCAACACTGAACCCCCCTGCTCATCTGCCTCAGCACTGAACCCCCCCTGCTCATCTGTCCCACCACTGTAACCCCCTGCTCATCTGCCCCATCACTGTACCCCCCTGATTTTCAGTCCCACCACTGAGCCCCCTTCTGATCCCTCCCACTACTGTACCTCCTGCACATCTGCCCCACCACTGTACCCCCTTGCTCTTCTGTCTCACCACTGTAACCCTGCTTCTCATCTGCCCCTTCAATGTACCCCTTTTCTCATCTGCCCCAACACTGTACATCCCTGCACATCTGCTCCACCGATGTAACCCATGCTCTTCTGCCTCACTACTGAATCACCTTCTCATCTGTCCTAACACTGAACTCATCTGCCCCACCACTGTAACCCGCTTTCTCATCTGCCCCACCAATGTACCTCCTGCACATCGGTCTCACCTCTGTACCCCCTGCTCTTCTGCCCCACCTCTGTTCCCCCTGCTCATCTGTCCCACCAATACACCTCCTTTAACATCAGCTCCACTGCTCTACCCCCCTGCTTTTCTGTCCCACCACCGAACCCCCTTCTCATCTGTCCCACCACTGTAACCCCCTTCTCATTTGGCCCAACACTGAACCCCCCTGCTCATCTGCCCCATCACTGTACCCCCCTGCTCTTCTGTCCCACTGCTGCAGCCCCTTCTCATGTCTTCCACCACTGTACCTCCCTGCACATCTGCCCCACCGCTGTACCCTCCTGCTCTTCTGTTCCAACCCCTTCTGCTCATTTTCCCCACAGCTGTTGGGCTGCTTCACCGCTTTACCCTCTTCTTATTTATGATATGTGTGATATGCAGAGTGGTGAAGGAAGCAGAGATAAGCCACATCTACCTGTCCTGGCACACTCATCCTGCTGATCCACCTCTCGCATCCAGCCCACGTGCTTGTATGTGATGTCACATACAAGCATCTGGAATGGATGTGCAATGATCAGCTCAGGTCAGGGACATTTTCTAAAAGCAGTGGGCCTGTGTGCAGGATCATAATTTGGGCCCCCGCAGCTGAGAAAAAGTGCGTCACTCTGCGCCACAGTAAAAGTTGGGTGTGATTTTCATTGCATTGAATACTGGCTAAGGGACACAGAGTGCAGGGGTTCAGTAGTAAGTGACACAAAGGTTCAGGAATCATTTCAACAAAGTTCCCAGAAGATCAACAGTAATTCCACAAACTCACCTGATTGTGGTTTTCTCAATCAAAGTGAAATCCGTTCTTTCTGAGATTGGTAGTGGCAACCAAGCAAGTCATCTTCCTCCAGATGGTGTGCGGGGCTAGCAGGACTGTGATTGGCTTTAACAGTGGCCAATGACAGTCCTTCTCCTCCTCCCGGAAACCGGGACTGCCCCCCCCCAGCAGAACTTTACCCAATCTCTTCCCTATCACAAAAGCTGACGATCGCAGCTACAGCAAAGTTAGAGAACCAAACAATGTTTCCCATCTTTTACAATGTGTGGGGGCACAGTGCCTCTCCTTCAATGCAGGAGCGTGTGGGGTCTGCTGATGGGGAGGGAGTCGAGTGTCGGCAAAAGAGGCTTTCTAGTGCCGCTTGCGGCACTAGTGCCGCTTGCGGCAAGTGCCGCTCTGAAATTGGAATGCATTAGTGTCTCACTGACACTTCCCTGCGCTGCTCTGCTGATGGGGAGGGAGTCGAGTGCCGGCAAAAGAGGCTTTCACAGGGATGGGAGGGTGCCGCTTGCATAAGTGTAATTTGAAAAATGCCTCAGCGTTTAACCTGAAAATGTCTAGCAACCAATTCCTGGAAGAATTCAAAACTATGGCGGAAGAGGATTTAAGAAACATTGAAACAAGAGTAAACAAGGAGAAAAAATATAAAGTAATTGGGTACGCTAATAAGGGGGTGGTATAGTTATTTTAGATAAACAGGAATATGAAAAGGAAATGGACTGATTTCTTTTAGTAGAGGAAACACTCAAGATGTGATTAAAACATTAAAGCAAGCAAGGAAGATAGCCGCTTGATCTCCCTGCTCCGCCCAGTCGGAACAAAGAATCTCAGCTAATACAGCACAGCCTGCTCATAACAAGCACCTCCTGTGAATCAGGATTACTTCGGGTTCCCGGCGGGCACGTGCCGTACTCCCAGGAACTGTCAGAGGTACCGCAGCAGAAAGCTTCTCCAGTCACAGGAAAGGGTAAGATGGCGCTCGAACCTCCGGAGCCTGATGACTCGGCGCAGCTCTCTGCAGCGGAGTCTCAGGCAAAAAGCCTGCATCAGTTCCCTACGGACTTGGTAAGTCCCTTACATGCTGACTCAGATGCTCTGCTGGCCAAGTTCTGCTCTATAGTGCAGGATGAAATAATCATGGCCTCCCGCAAGCTTTCTTCTGACCTGATGAAAGGTCTTAAAGAGCTAGGCCACTGCACAAACCAACTGGAGCAATGTATGGACTTGGCTACCACAGTCCCTGAGGTCATTACTGACTTGCAAGGTACCGCCACTGCTTTCTTTCAGGAACTGGCAACCGGATCCCACTTCAGCGATTGTAATTTGATTGTATCCATAGATTCCTCACTCCTAAGCCAACTGAGGGTCCGCCGAGGGATATCATTATTAAATTTCACTATTACCGCACTAAAGAGAGACTTTTGCAGTCTGCCAGGGATCGTTGAGACCTTTCTTTCCAGGGTAACTCCCTTCAGTCGTTTGCAGATCTTTTTCCGGTTATGATTGCCAAACGGCAGAACCTGAAGCCCTACTTACAGATTCTGCAAACCCATAGTATCAAATACAGATGGGGATTTCCTTTCAAGCTCTCGTTCTACAAGGGTCATCAGTTCCACGCCTCTTCCCTACCTGATCTTCGGCGACATTTTCAAGATCTGCATTTTGACCTTCCTTCTTCTCAGTTGGAGACACCATCTTCATTCATCATCTCGTCCACGGTCTTCTCAGCCTCCTCGCCGGTCACCCAGGTTGTCCTAGCCTAGCTCTCAGGTACTTTGTGCCCTGCAACATCAGCGCTTTCAGGTTGTGCCCACGGGTTGATGGAGCCTGTTGTGTCTATATGAAACATTTAATTTGCTGAGAGCCTTTGGATCCTATTGGGCCTTATCTCTATGTTCTATGTTTTTTTTTTTTTTATGCTTTTCCCTCAGGATTATTACCGCTGGCTACGGCCTGTGAAACACAACCTATTTTTTTGAGCTGATGTGCGGCTGAACTGTGTCCCACTCTTTGTGCCTCTTGTTCACCAATTTCTTTTCAGGCCAGTAATCTGTCTTTATGTGTTGTTTTATATAGTGTGCTGGTACTCCACCTCAGGCCGCCCCGTTAGAGAGATGGCGGCTCTGTCTGGCTGTGACCCACATTTACAAATGAGCTATGATATCTGTAATGTGTTCTGTTTTTGTTTCCACGTGACAGTTTATGCCCAGTTTTCTGGCTATCTACTGTTATCTTCACTCTGGGGAACGGTTGAGTAGGGATAAGCGAACGGTTCGGCCCGAGCATAAGTTTGGGCCGAACTTTTGCTGTTCGGACGTTCGGCAAACAGCAGAACAAACGGGGCGTTCGACCATTTGTTTGCCCCCTGAACCGACCACAATGCATTGCAGCGCTGAACAGTGCATTGCAAGCCCTGATTGGCTGAAGCAGTGAAAGCTTCAGACAATCAGGGCACAGAGAACTGTCCGAGTCATGACTGGACACTGTCATCATGACTTTATCCAATCATGGCTCAGTCACGCCCCACAGTATAAAAGTATTCTTTCCATGGCAGCCATTTTCAGTGTGATTTTGGCATGGAGAGAGATAGAACAGGGCTCTGTTCAGTGCTATTAGTTAGTTAGTGTGCTATACTGTGCTATTTTGTTTCAATTGTCAATGTAGAATATTAGTTTAGTGTCAATCTAGGGATAGTGTGAGTGTAGTGAGGAGGACCATCATTCAGCTTTGCATAGTGTGCAGCTAGAGTAGGGACAGCTCAGATAGTTTCACTGTAGTGTAGTGAGACCATGTCATTCATACATACATTACTGTAGAGTAGGGACAGCTCAGATAGTTTCAGTGTAGTGTAGTGAGTCTGTGTCTTTAATCTTTACATTAGTGTATAGCTAGAGTAGGGACAGTTCAGATAGCGTCAGTGTAGTGACGGTTGAACACCATCTATTTGATTGCGTTACTGCCAGTTTAACACCATTTATTTCTGTGTGCGTTACTGCCAGTTTAACACAATATAGTTCTGTGCGCATTACTGACAGTTTAACATCATATAGTTCTGTGCGCATTACTGCCAGTTTAATGCCATATAGTTCTGTGCGCGTTACTGCCAGTTTAACGCCATATAGTTCTGTGTGCGTTACTGCCAGTTTAACGCCATAACGTTTTGTGCATTATTGCCAATTTAACGCTGTTTACTTCTGTGTGTGTTACTGCCAATTTAACGCCATATAGTTCTGTGTGCGTTTCTGACAGTTTAATGCCATATAATTTTGTGTGCGTTACTGACAGTTTAACACCATTTACTTCTTTGTGCGTTACTGCCAGTTAAACACCATAGAGTGCTGTGTGCGTTACTGCTAGTTTAATGCCATATAGTTTTGTGTGCGTTACTGCCAGTTTAGCGCCATATAGTTCTGTGTGCGTTACTGCCAATTTAACACCATCAAGTTTTGTGCGTTACTGCCAGTTTAACTCCATTTACTTCTGTGTGCGTTACTGCCAGTTAAACGCCATATCGTTTTGTGTGCGTTACTGCCAGTTTAACGCCATATAGTTTGTGTGCGTTACTGCCAGTTTAATGTCTTATAGTTCTGTGTGCATTACTGCCAGTTTAACGCCATACAGTTCTGTGTGCATTACTGCCAGGTTAATGCCATTTACCTTTGTGTGCATTACTGCCAGTTTAACACCATATAGTTCTGTGCATCACTGTATGTTTGGCGCGTTATATTGCAGTATATTATAGTGTATCCGTGGAGTGTGTCTGTGTAGTGTGAGTACGCAAATTAAAGTGCACAAAACACCTCTTTACATTGATTAAAGTGCATCTACGTACATATTTCAACTTCTTCTTTACATTTGCTTATAAGCACCGCCCCCTCCCTCCCAATAATGTCTGGGAGGACAACAAGGAGAGGCAGACGTTCCCCTGGCACTATAACAAATGTGTCCTCAGGCAAAGGTGGACATTGTGGTCAGTCCTCAGGCAGGGCATAATTTCCTCTGTTTAGTGAGTTTGCCCATGCTATCCAGGCACAGCATGCAGAGGAGGTGGTGGACTGGCTTACTAAACCTTCCTCATCCTCCTTTTTTGTTTTTTTTCCACTTCAGAAAGAATATTCTTTGGGTGAGTGTCAGCTATGCCCGCATCTCCGTCCCTCTAATTGTCTTAACATCATTAGTGGATTGTTTCATTCGCCCCCCATTAGTGGATTTTTTTTTTGTTTTTTATTTTCCCCCCTGGAGTTGGGGGGAATAGGGGTCCTGAGTCGGGCTTCCAAGAAATTTGTAAAGCTCAAAAAAATACATATGTACATCCGAAATCCCACCCAGCCTCCATTCCCCCTCCGTTTCCTTTGTCCTAGATCCCGTTCCCTCGCTCTTCCAATTAGCCCCCCTGGGGGTTTTTATTTTTATTTCCCCCCCCCCGCCCCCCCCTCCCCCCTGTCCCCCCCCATGCCCCCACCCTCCCCATCCCCGTCCGCTGTTTTGTCGTTGTAAAGTGGTCCTATCTCCCCAGTACCTTCTCCTGCCCTTAGGATCTTCCTTTCCATGGCTAGATCTCTTTTCGGCTTCCCCCCCCAGGGATCATCAGTTGTCACGGCTGTGCTCGCAAAGCCTCCCTATAGCTCCAAGACCTCTTGAATTTTCTCCAACTCTCCCATCTGGCCCTCGTGGCCTCTCTATCCTCCTCCCCGGTGTACAGCACACATTCCATCATGTAAGTGGACTCCACTGCGTCAACCCATTCCCATAAGGGTGGGCTTTCCTTGTCTTTCCACCTCCTTGGAATTACCCTTTTAGCCGCGTTGAGCAGATGGGGAATCAATGAGCCTTTATATTGTTTAGTTTCCTTGGATGTGGCATGCATAAGTGCCACCCAAGGATCATGTTTTACCTCGATCGTTGTTATTTCTTTTATGTATTTTAGGATAGTCTCCCAAAATTTTTGGATTTTAGGACACCCCCACCATAGATGACCCATTGTGCCCCTTTGATCACACCCCCTCCAACAGTTCGCGGATGTATCCGCCTGGAAATTGCTGACCCTATCTGGGGTTCTATACCACCTAGCCATGCACTTAAAGTTTGTTTCTGCAGTTCTCGCATCTACCGCTGACCCATGTGCTAATTTTAAAATTTTCTTACTTGTGCCTATTTCTAATTGTGTTCCTAGTTCGCTTTCCCATTTGGTAAGGTATGGCGGCATCTCCGGTCTATCTCTTTCTAATAACAGTTTATATATTCTGGATATTCTTTTTTTTGAACATTCTGCCGTAAAGATTTTCTCTAATTTTGTTAAATCCTTAGCCTCCCTTAATGGGCTAGGAAGAGAGCCCACGAAGTGGGCCAGCTGGCGATGCCGCCATCCATCCATGGAAAAAGCCTCGCTATTCTGTAACTCGTGCAATGTCATAACCTTCCCCTTGCTAATAACTTCCCCTAGTCTTGTGCAGTCCTTTCTAATCCAATCACCTCCTATTTCCTTTAACCCTGGCGGGAAAAAAGGATTTTCTTTCAGTGCTATAAGTGGCGAATTATAATTTTTGTTGAATATTTTATATATTTTGTCCCAAATTTTCAAAGTCGTGATGGTGATTATATGTGTTTTTTCTCCCAGTGTCCGGCTTTTCGGAGGATTCCACACAATCTTCCCCAGCCTAGCTTCACTCAGTGCTTCCTCCAAACTGACCCATCTTTTAGTGTTACCTATTTTACCCCATTCTGCGATTCTTAATAGTGCTATAGCTTGGTAGTAGCTTTCTATGTCTGGTACCGCCAGACCGCCCTGACTTTTGTCTTGTTTTAGAACTTGGAGGGAGATTCTATGCTTTTTGTAATTCCATATGAAATTCATTATAATAGCTCTTAGTTTACCGAGGTACTGTTTTGGGAGAGGGAGGGGGAGCATCTGGAATTTATATGTGATGACTGGTAGGATCATCATTTTTACCGAATTGATCCTGCCTATCCAGGATAGAATTTTTCCCTTCAGCTCTTGACATTTTTTTTTTTTATGTCTTCTAGGAGTGGGATATAATTTATTTTGTATAGTTTCCTCGGGTTGTTGGCCAGTTCTATTCCTAGGTATTTTATCCTTTTTTTCCAGACGAAACTAACTGTTTTCTGTAGGTTCTGTTTCTCTATTTTATTGAGGTTAATATTAAGGATAAATGTTTTTGAGGCATTGATTCTAAAGTTTGTTAGTTCCCCATATTCCTTTAAGATTTCAAGCAACATGGGGACTGACTTCTGGGGTGAGCTTATATAAAAGAGGACGTCGTCCGCGAAGGCCGCGAGTTTGTGCTCTTCGCTGCCGACTTTACATCCTTCCACCTCTGGGTTTCCGCGAATTATGGCTAACATCGGTTCCAGGGATAGAATAAAAAGGAGAGGGGAGAGTGGACAGCCCTGCCTAGTACCATTAAACAGTTCGAACTCCGCGGAGGTCGTTCCATTGACCTTAATGTTGGTTTTCGGATGATTATATAGGGTTTTAATTTTTTGAATCATTCTGGGTCCGAAACCCATCCTCTGTAGAGTGTTGAACATGAACCCCCAGTCTACTCTGTCGAACGCTTTTTCAGCGTCTATCGAGAGGAGTAGACTGGGGGTTCTCAAATCTCCCATCCTCTGTATGGCTAGCAATGTCCGAATCCCATTGTCCCTCCCCTCTCTACCCGGGACAAACCCGACCTGGTCCGGATGGATCAGTGTGCCCAAGTGCCCCTTTATTCGATCCGCCAGTATCTTAGCGTATAATTTTGTGTCAAAATTTAATAAGGAGATGGGTCTGTAGTTCGAGCACACCGATCCATCCTTCCCGTCCTTCCTCAGAAGAGTGATTGTGGCTTTTAGGGCCTCTTCGCTCATATCATAGTCTATCCCAAGTCCGTTCATATATCGCAGCAATCTCGGTATAAGGATCTCTTTGTACGTTTTATAATATGAGGCCGTGAAACCGTCCGGGCCCGGGCTCTTCCCTGTTGGAGCGTTGTTGATGGCTGCCAAGATCTCTTCCTCGGTTATTGGCCTCTCCAACTCATCTCTCTCCTCCCCCCCTAGGACCATTAGCCCTGCCCTCTCTAGGAACTCTGATGTTTTCTGTTTATGTCCTATGCTATCGTTGTTTCCCTTAGTTTTCACCTTGTAGAGTTCTTTGTAGTAGTCTCTAAATGTAGAGGCTATTTCGCTAGAGGTGAACTTCATCTCCCCATTTTTTTGTTTGAATTTTTTCAATGAAATTTCTGGTTTTCTTTTTTTGTAATTTCCTTGCTAGAAATTTCCCTGGCTTGTTGCCCCATGTATATTGTTCCCTGGTCAATTTATTGAACTTCTGTCTGACTTCCTGTTCAGCTAGATCTTTTAATTCCTCTCTCTTATCTATAAGTTCTATGTATATGCTCTGGCTAGGTGCCCCCCCAGCTTTGTGCTTTTGCTCCAGAGTTTTAATCTCGGCCATCAGCGCCTGCGTCTTTCTCACCCTCTCCCTTTTCTTCCATGAAGCTTTGGCAATCAGGAGCCCCCTGATGAACGCTTTATGCGCGTCCCACAGTTGTGCCTCTGAGACCTCTCCGTTGTCGTTGACTTGAAAGAACCATTCTAGTTCCTTTTTGATATACTCCCTAATTTCTTTGTCATGTAGCAATTCAGGATTGAGTTTCCATCCGCTAGAGGGTTGTTTGTGTTCGGGGAACCTTAGCCTCATGGATACCGGCGCGTGGTCCGAGAAGGAAGTTATTCCAATTTCGGTTTCTTTAACCCTTTCCAATATGCCATGGTCTATTAAAATATAGTCCAGGCGAGAATACATCTGGTGGACTGGGGAGAAGAACGAGTAATCCCTCAACTGCGGGTGCTGTATCCTCCATACGTCCAGCAGTTGGTGCTCCGATAGTTTTTTCTTAATAAGCTTCAGTTGTATGTTACCCCTCCCCGTGCCACCGGACGTACTGTCCTTCGCGGGGTCCATCACAAAATTAAGGTCCCCCATCAAGATCAAATCTCCTTTCCTGAAGGCCCTTAGCTTACGCAGAATTGCTTCAAGAAATAAAATAGGTTTGGTGTTGGGGGCATAAACATTGGCCAATGTAAGTTCTACCCCTAGGAGAGAGCCCCTAAGAAACAGGTATCTCCCCTCGGGGTCCGTCATTCTCTCCTCCACCGTGAAGTCGATGTCCCTCGCAATCCCAATTGCCACTCCTCTTGCCCTGCTCGAGATAGTGTCTCCGTAGAACCATTTTGGGAGAGCTGGAGAAAAAAGTCTAGTATTTGAGGAATGTGCCAGATGAGTCTCTTGCAGGAACACTATGCCTGCACCATATCTCTCAGCTTCCTCCAAAATTTTAGATCGCTTGCCGGGGGAGTTTAAGCCTTTCACATTATATGATAAAAATTTGATTTCTATGTCCTTCATTTATCTTTTGGAAGATTTTTTTTTTTCTTTTTTTTTTTTTTTTTTTTTTTTTTTTTTTTTTTCTTTTCCTCTGAAATATTGATGGTGACAACAGCCCCACAGCGGACGTGGTTTCCCTCCCTCTTCCCCCCATCCCCCCCCCCCCCCCTCCCCCCCCCCCCCCCCCCCCCCCTCCCCCCCCCCTCCCTCCCCCCCCTTCCCCCCATCCCCCTTCCCCTCTCCCCCCCACCCTCCCCCCCCCCCCCCCCCCCCCCCCTCTCTTACCCCAACTAGGGTCCCCGGGTCCTTGGGGGCCATCCTTTGTGGCTTCCCTTAGACTCCGGATTCCTGGTGAGGTGGAGCTTGTATAGCCCTCCCCTCTCCCTCCGCAGCCCTGCTCAGGGCGCAGAGGGGGAGGGGGCAGGGCCGATTTGAGCTGGGTTCTTTTGTAGCTATGTGTGATCATTCACCCCCCCCCTCCCCCCCCCCGCCACCCCCCCGCAGAGGGGGAGGGGGCAGGGCCCCCCCCCCCCCCCGCCCCCCCCCCCCCGGGTCCCCCAGGCCCTCCATTTCAGTCCAACCCTGCAGATTCGGGACTGGAATCCCGAGTTTTGTACAGAATCCCTGCACTTCTTCCGGAAACCTCAACCTGGCCGAACACCCTTCCTTTGACCCTATTAAGCATGAGGGGAAGCCCCAGTTGTATCTTATATTTTCCCTTTTCAATATTTCCAATAGGGGTTTCTGGTGTCTCCGTCTTTCGAGGGTTCGGGCCGATAGGTCTGCGTATACTTGAATTTCAGCTTCTTTATACAGTATAGGGGGTTTATTTTTTATTTTAGCCCACAAATCCTCTTTTTCTTTAAAGTAGCTGAATCTGACAATTATGTCCCTGGGCCGCTCTGCGCCCCCCCTTTCGGGTCTTCCTACTCGGTGTATCCTTTCTGTGTGGGGAAAATGATCAAAGTCCTTGCCGCTTATGGGGCCCAAAATTTCCCATAGTTTTCTTTCTAGGTCTTCCCCTCTTTGTTCCGGGACAGCACGCAGCCTCAGGTTTTGCCTCCTGTCCCTATTTTCTTGGTCCTCTATCTTATAGAGGGTGTCTCTCTGAGTGCGGTAGGCGCCTTTTAATTGTGTTTTAAGCTTTGCGATTTCCAAGTCTATGGAGTCCGCTCTCCCCTCCACCGCTTCTACCCTGGACAACAGGTGGCCCATGTCCTCCCGTAAGATGTTAATTTCCAGTTTGATTACATTTTCCAGGCGTAAAAGCATCACCTCCATTTCGTGTTTGTTGGGGATGTGGGTTCCTGCTTGTTGATCCTCCCCCCTACTGGGCTCAGTCTCAGTCTCCATTGTGAGATCCGCTCTGGAGTCATTAATTTCTCCTTCCGCCCCGCCCCTGCTCTCCGGGGAGACTCCGGCCCGCGTTTCTTTTCCCGATGTTTTTGGGCTTGCACCCTGTCTTAAGTAATGTTTAATTGTGCTTGTCTCCCCTTTACTGCCTTTGGTGGTAGCTTTCTTGGGCTGTTTGGGTGGTTCTTTACTCATGTTGATCTTTTTGATGGGCCTGATTCTCTTCCCCAGTCTTGTTATGGGCCTGGGCCTCCTGGGCCCTTTTCCGCCTCCTGCCTTTTGATGCGATCCTTGCTTTAAGGCTAACTTTTACCCCTCTGCGTGTCACTCTAGTGTATACAATCAAGTTTACAAGGGACTAGGGGGGACCTTTTCCGTCTGTAGGGTCTTTGAGTGGTGTACTAGACGCTTATGCAATGGCTGGGGCTGTTTTATTTACATGGGGAGATTTGTTCCCCCTTCCTGCTAGTTAGCTTCCACTATACGCAGTTCCCGCCTTTTCAGTGCCCTATCAAGTAGCTCTGCTGATAGAATCGGTAGATATTAACGATATTTTACAAGAGGTCACTGATCTTGATGGCATGGGCAACATACAATATGAGAATTTATATTTTAACCATAGTTTCATGCTTACAGAAAATCTGAGGTTTATATAAGACACATAATCTAGGGTACCAGTCCTATTTCAAACATCTGTCATCAGGCTGAGCCGCGGCGGCCCGTGAGTTTAGATACCAGTTGGAGTCCAACCTTCGTTCTATAATACAGTATTTGATATATAGCAGTATATCTCCATGAACACCAATCAGGGTTTCGCTTTCATTCCATAAAGCGGCTTTTCATATGTGGTGGTCGGTCTTCCCAGACGCCAAAAAAAAAAAAAAAAAAAAAAAAAATCACACTTTCATTCGGTAGTGCAACTTTTTAACAAAAAAAAAAAAAAAAGAGGAAGAAAAATTCATAGGAGCTAATCAAAGTCGCACATACCGTCCCAAGAGCAGTTTTTAATGCATGAAATGTCTGTAAGGCCAATTACAAGGTTTTCATTTCCAGCAATTTTACACCAATGGGGACCATGATAACCATAATCTTCCGATAATCTTGGGATTTAACGCCCGTCTACACCCATGTGTGTCTATGATACTTCAGGCGCTCGGTTGAGGGGGAGGGGGTCAAACTGTCTTGTTGCAAAAGTTGTCCGTTCTGGGACTCGGTGCACATCCAAGTCTGCCCGATGCGATTTGAATATGCATACGGGCAGATTTTTGCGCTGCTGTACTTTAGTTTCCCCAGGCTTTTAAACAACTTTACATATATTGCTGGACCCACATTTTTCTTGATAGATACAAATTTATACTCCCCCCTGGGGTGGTCCTTGTCTAGCCTTGTTAGCCGCAGACCCCGTGCTTAAAGAGGAGGATATATGGCTTTAGGGTGGGAATCCAAAAAGTGTGTCTGGGCGCCTCTGGGTTACTCCTTCATAGGGGTCAGCCCGGCGATGAGCAATTATTCAACCACACAGTGGGGTATAGCAATGGGGTAATTCCCCTTTCCACAGGTTCTCCCAGGTTAGCCCCACATTGGTCCTACTTTCTTCCTTAATATGGCCCTGTTGAGGTATCCAATAATTGGGGTATTTGCCACTGGAGCATAGTCATACGATTAGCCAAAACTTAGCAGTACATGATACATTTTATCTTGGTCTTAAGTATAGGGAATGTACTTCACAGTATGCTTCCAACATATCTTATGCTGCTGTGGGCTTACCTTTTAGTAAGATGTACTTGCGAGTGCTTTAAGGGTGAGGGGAGACATGACTGAATACTCACGGCTCTTCCTCTCTGCTCCGCTCGAGCTAGGCTCACTGCAGCCTCTTCCTGCTTTCCTTCTGTGGTCTGTGAGGGGGGGGGGGGGGGGGGGGGGTGGCCGGGGGGGGGGGGGCCCGGGGGTCCGAAGAGGAGGACGCTATCCAGAGGAGGACGCTATCGCCGCAGGGCGCCGGGACCCGATCGTCTGCCGTCCCATACGCTGTGGCTGTCCTTCTCTTGAAGTCCGTGGCGTCCTGGCTGGCGATCCCGATGGTAGATGCAGACCTTCACGGCGTCTCTCACACACCGTGTCGGTCCGGTGCTCTCCTCCTCATCTCCCACGCTCTCGTCGGCTCTCGGGCTCAAGCCCCTCCCTCCGTGCTAGACGCTACGTCTGCACGTCCATCCTAACTAAGGGGACACACGGCGGAGTCTGACAGAGCAGTTATGCGCTGCTAGAGCTCCCTCCCTGACAGAGGAGAAGCTGTACTTCAAAGCAAACCAGCCGACATTAAAGCATTACAAAGTGTCCTGCTTCC
The DNA here is from genome assembly GCA_028564925.1 of Lithobates sylvaticus. NCBI lineage: Eukaryota > Metazoa > Chordata > Amphibia > Anura > Ranidae > Lithobates > Lithobates sylvaticus. Next base: position 655,981,580 of record CM053026.1, read on the forward strand.
ACCAGTGAACCCGGAGCTCCATTGGGGACCCTCAATATGGTACTAGGAGGTAGCCGCCATAAGATGAAAACCTCCTCAAAGGTGACTCAGGTACGGGCTGCAGCTAAAATGGCACCATCTACCTCACACAGCACCTCAGAGCGCTCTAATACACAGACACAGAAGGAGACACTGTTACATGCAGAATCTTCTGGTGAATCAGATATTGAACAATTTCCCTCACAAAACTCTCCACATGAACTTGTAGCTTCCCCAGTACCTTTAAAGCAATTTGAACGTATGCTGCAAAGAGCACTGAAACAAACCTCAGAGCATATTACAAGTAGCCTTACAAAAGAAATTAGAGAAATTGGCGCTCGTACAGCGGCATTAGAAATTAGAGTGGATGAGGTGGAAATTTCAGCACAAAATAATATGTCAGAAATAGAAAATCTTAAAGAGGAAAATGTAATACTGCAATCTAAGTTAGAAGATTTTGAGAACAGAGACAGACGTTCCAACCTCCGCATCAGAGGTATCCCTGAATCTGTGATCGATTTGCATTCAACCATGACAGCCTTATTCCAAGAACTCCAACCGGCCCTACCCATTGATCGCTTGGAAATGGACAGAGTCCACCGTGCCCTCATGCCCAGGAAAACTGATGGCCCTCCACGCGATATTATCGCTAAATTCCACTATTATCGCACAAAAGAGCAACTTTTGGCTGCAGCCAGAGCTAAAGGCAATCTAACATTCCAAGGTCATGATTACCAGTTATTCACTGACTTATCCCAATTGACTATCGCTAAACGTCGATCGATGAAACCTCAACTGACAGTGCTGCAAAGTCATCATATCACTTATCAATGGGGATTTCCATTTTCCATCCGGTTTACATACCAGGGCTCAAAGTTTACCTGCAGATCCTCAGAAGAATTACAACGAGTATTACAAGATCTACGCCTTGTGGACGATCCACACATCTCTAACTCATCACGAAGGAGGTCAACCCCTTCCACCCCACACAGCTCGTCTCAATCACCGGAGCACATAGAAAACCAACATGCTCACAAGAGAAGCCGGTTAGCCCCCCCTCCGCTGGATCAAGAAAACTCCATGGACTGACCACTCGTCCTACCCTCAGTCTCTTTTGAACCCCTCATTGCTTCACCCACTCTTCCAGACTGTAGTCGCTAAATGTCTGTCACATTGCTGAAAAATCTGTGAAAGTGTATCTAGCATCGGTCCTTATAAATCGGTCCCTATAAACCATTTGGTTTATCCTTATGTTATGCAATTTCTGCCTCTTAGGTATAAAGGCATAACATAATGCTGGATAGTGCTGTGTACCCACTCAACATGGGAGGCCATTCCCTAATATATATATTGGCTCCATCCTTGAAGGGTATTGATTATTTTTCCTTAATCAATCTAAATTTACTGCACAATCCAGTTATTATTATTTTTTTTTATTTTCTTTATGTATTCTAACTTAGTTTTTACTCGCTTGAACATTACTAAGCGAAGGTATTAAATGTATTCAGTACATAGGCTGTTTTACCAGATATAGCTCAGCCCAAGTGTTTTTTATTTATTTATTTATATGTATATGTGTGTATATGTATGTGTGTATGTATATGTATGTATGTATGTGTATGTATATGTATATATATGTATATATGTGTGTATATATATATATATATATATATATATATATATATATATATATATATGTGTATATATATATATATATATATATATATATATATATATATATATATATATATATATTTTTTTTTTTTTTTAATTTTTTTTTCTAAATCCCGCTTCCTGATCATTTTGTTTGTGCTACTTAAACACATACCTGTATCTCCAGGTAGTTATAGGTCCACTTGTTCATTTTTTTATTTTCTTTTTCAGTTTCCTATGCCATTCCCCATCCTTATACCCACAATCCTCTCACGGATTTCCCCAACTATACCCTAATATAAGTTATAATATTACACTCCAGAGTACTGATCTTATTTACCTCCCAGTATAATCAACCAGAGATTTTGTCCTGACATTATTTTTATTTTTATTTAATTTAAAAAAAAAAAAATAGTTTTATTTAGCCGAGCTGGCTACATCCCTATACATCTAGATGATGTTTTTTTTTTTTCATAGGGCTTGTCCTCTGTTCGGGCAGTTTCGTGTGTCCCAATGTGCCTCCCTCGTTCGCCCACAAATATTATGTGGACGATTGAGGTCGGCCCCTTTTCTCCTGATGGGGAGATTTCTTCCTCATCACGGGTAATTCTTGATATTTATCATAATCTAATGTTTACAGTATTATAGCTTACTACTTATGTTACATGTTTTTCTCTTCTTACAGTTCTTCCCTGGTCCATCTTCATCTTTTCTTTTTTCTCGATCAATTGGATTGATCCATTCAGCCAAAAACCTTTGCATACTGGTAAGAAGCATCACTTATATCATCTACCATGGCACCCTTAAACATTCTTTCCCTGAATGTACAGGGAATTAATGTGCCGCAAAAACGCACTAAAGCGTTCCGTTTCTTTCAAGCGCAGAAAGCCCATATAGTTTGCCTACAGGAAACCCACTTTACAGTAGACTCCACACCCAAATATATGAGCTCCTCTTATCCACAAATTTTCACGGCCTCAGCTACCACTAAGAAACGTGGAACCCTTATAGCTTTTCACCGCTCTACCCCATTTATACTCAAATCAGAAATCAAAGATCCCGAAGGGAGATATATTATTCTCACAGGACATATTATGGATACGGCAGTTACAGTTGTGTCCTATTACGCCCCAAACAAACAGCCTACATTCTTTCTATCTCACCTTCTACAAGTAGTATCCACGCACAGGATGGGTACAACGATTGTGTGCGGAGACTCAAACCAGGTCCTCCTCCCATTTCTAGATAAATCCCCATACTCTCCACCGAGAAGCCCAACCAAGCAATCTTTCTCACAACTTCTCTCGAGATATAACTTAGTTGATTCTTGGAGAGAACATAACCCAGCAAAAAGGAAATATACTTACTACTCGCATCCCCATAAAACCTTTTCCCGAATCGACCATATACTCCTAACTGTTGGTATGTTACCAGAGATCCTTTCATCAAACATTATACCCATCCCTTGGTCAGACCATAACGCAGTATACACTACCATAGCGTCTACTATACCTAAATCACACGACTCATCATGGTACCTCCCTGATATTTTGCTAAAAAACCCATCTCATTGCCTTATATTTGACCAAGCCTTAAAAGAATATCTAACACATAATACCTCCCCTGAAATTTCTACACTGACTCTCTGGGAAGCACATAAGCCAGTACTACGCGGAATATTCCAACGCCAATCTGCAATGTTTAAACGTGAGCGAAAAATTCTCGAACGCAAATTGGACTTAGAATATAACACTGCCTATGTAAATTTCCAAGATAATCCCTCTTCGACCACAAAAACTAGATTAGAAAAGGCCCGGTTAGAATATGATCTCTTTCTCACAGAAAACGCGGATAAGTCCCTGCGACGTTCTAGACACGCTTTTTTTATGAAATCTAACAAACCGGACACCATGTTGGCGCGTGCTCTTAATTCTAGGCATAAACAACCTAACCCTATCCGACTCCAATTGTCGAAGAATAATTATACCTGTAATCCGGTTAAAATAGTACACAAATTTAGATCCCATCTAGCTTCCCTATATTCGGAAACAACAGAATTTAATCCTTCTGAAGCCGATGTCTTTTACTCTCATTTAAAGCTCCCTGAACTAACCCAGACCCAAAATTCTCTTCTTGAAGAACCTATTTCAGAGGTTGAGGTAGTAAAAACTATTAAAGAACTAAAGCAAAACAAAAGGCCAGGCCCAGATGGTTTTTCAGCCATATATTACCATACTTTTGCAGAGATCCTTTCTCCACTCCTAACCAAAGCTTTCAATACAATATTAGAAGGATACTCATTTAGACAAGAATCGTTAATGGCAATAATCTGCATGATCCCAAAACCAAATTCTGATAGCACATCCTGCTCAAATTTCCGCCCCATTTCACTTTTAAACCTTGACATTAAAATTCTAGCGAAAATTTTGGCATCCCGCCTCAACAAAATCATAGGTAACCTTATTCATCGTGACCAGGTAGGCTTTATGCCTACTCGCCAAGCTAGTGACAATGTGCGTCGAGCAGTACTCTTGGCGCACATTGCCAAAACTCGCCGCATTCCCTCTTGTTTCCTTTCCCTAGATATCAGGAAAGCTTTTGATTCGGTTTCTTGGCCCTATTTGTATCACACTCTCCAGAAATGGGGTTTTGGACCCCACTTCATTAAGTGGATATCAGCACTTTATGATAGACCTCAAGCATATGTAAAATATGCAGGCTATAAATCTGACTCTTTCAAAATAGAAAGAGGCACACGTCAGGGATGTCCACTTTCCCCACTTTTATTTGCCCTTTTAATAGAACCCCTTGCACAATATATTAGATTAGACCCAACAATAACCGGAATAGAACTAGGAGGCTTCCATCACAAACTCTGCTTGTTTGCGGACGATATTTTACTATTCTTATCATCTCCCCAAGTCTCTGGTCCCAATCTATTACCTATCCTTAATAGGTTTGCCAATATATCCGGATTAACAATTAACCCCAAAAAATGTTTAGCACTGAATATATCCCTTCCTGACAGAGAAAAAGACATGGTAAAATCAGCACTTCCTTTTACCTGGGCGGAAAAAAACAATCCCATATCTTGGTATCAATCTAACAGCTTCTATCTCAGATCTCTTTTCAGCCAATTACCCATCTACTCTGAGAAGAGTGACTGATTTAATGAAACAATGGTCTCACCTTCCATTATCTTGGCTAGGTAGAATTAATACTATAAAAATGACAATTTTACCTAAATTACTATATTTGTTCAGAGTCCTGCCGATCCCAATCCCAGCATACTTTCTTAGACTAATTCAGAAAAGGGTAACGACATTTGTATGGGGATCTTCCAAACCTCGAATCCCTTCCCAAACATTATGTCTTCCTAAGCCTTCTGGTGGCTTGGGTTTTCCCAACTTTGCGTTATATTACAAAGCGGCCCATATTGCAAGCTTACCAAAATATCATGCAACACAAGAAACCCCTCTGTGGGTGTCAATAGAAGCAACTGAATGTGATCCCTTATCCGTCTCAAACCTTCTATGGCTTCATCCTAAAGATCGCATTGGTCTACATAACCCTATTACTAAACACTTCTTATCCCTTTGGGATAGGCTTAAAACCAAACACAAATTACTATCGCCACACAATCCTCTCCTCTCCTTCCTTAAAAATCCAGCTTTTTACCCAGCATGGGTCTTCCCCAAGTCATTCAAAGTCTGGGCTTCTCTAGATGCTTTAAGATTACATAACTTCGTTACGTCCTCCAACATTATTCCTTTTCAAGATCTCCAAGAGACTTGTGGGTTACCTCCCTCGGAAATATTCCGATACCTTCAGATTAAAAATTTTTTCACACCTTATACAAATACAGACACACCACTTGATCAACTCACAAAGTTTGAAGCCACATGTAAAAAGGACCCACATGCCAAGAATCTAATTTCCTCTCTTTACTCTCAGTTACTAACTGCACCCAACTCGAACAAACCTTCTTATGCTCAGAAATGGGAGGAGGACCTTGGGCGTACAATAACTGCTACAGAATGGTCAGATATCTGGTTGGCTACTAAAACATCCTCTCCTAACGTTTTAGCGGTTGAAACCAATTATAAAGTTTTGACCCGATGGTACCTTGTACCTTCCAGAGTTGCTAAATACTCTTCATCCTGTTCAGCCCTTTGCTTTCGCGGCTGTTCGGACTTGGGTACACAAATGCACATCTGGTGGGCCTGTCCTATAGCTCAAACCTTCTGGAAGGAAATATTTTTAATTGCCTCCAAACTATTCAAAATACCAATGCAACCAGACCCTACTACAGCATTACTTAATCTTAAACCAGTATACCTGACACATATACAGTTTAAGCTTTTTGTCCGGCTCCTTACAGCTGCAAAGCAAACTCTGGCGAAAGCATGGAAATCTCCTTCTTTGGTGGTAGCTGAGTCAAAACATAGAATGAACAACTTCATGATTCACTCTAAAATGGCTGCCATAGAACTTAATCAAATTCCAAAATTTGAAAATATGTGGCGCCCATGGGTTAATTTTTTCGCACCTTCATCCTTTGATAAGTCAGTACTCCTGCCATGGTAGTTGATTACATTTGATGGAACTCAAACCTTGCTAATCCCCACACTGGCTCTCGGATCAATCCAGTAAAAATTCTTTCCCCCTCTCTTTTCTTCTTCCTTTTCTTTCGCTATTTCCTTTCCTTCCTCTCCCATCCCCCTCATTGATTCTTGAAGCTCATTGTTACTAATAATGTATCTCATCCGCATTACATTGGAAACTAACATGGTAGAAATAGAGGGATACCTTTTGATAAAATGTATTGGTTCTAAAATCTCTACTTCAAGTATCCTTATTTATTTATCATATTTTATTTTATGTTTTATATTCTTATCTACTTCTGTAATAATTGAGCTTCATTCCTTATGTTAACATGTATCTATTAACATGTATGTTAAGCTTTTTACTTTGAACTTAATAAAAATCTTTTGACAAGGAAAATACTAACTAAGTACCTGGTACCTGGTCCCAAATATCATGAAAATGCCAACAAGGCAAAAACTCCCATCAGGGACACCTATAAGTGTAATTAACACCGCAGGTAACCTGTAGTGTTACCAGTTCCTTCCCAAACAGCGCAGAGGCTGACAGCCACAATCCATTCACTCCAGCTCCAAATGAACAGTCTAGGGTTGCCTTTTTATATTTTATTGCTAGAAGAATTGCAATCAGGAAAAGGATTGGGATATGGGATACTTCGAAACACTCAGCACATTAAGTAGGGGGACCTCTTCTCTCAGTAATTTAGCTCTCACAGCTGGGTACCATGAGATCACTTCAGATTAGTTTAAAGTCTCATTGCTGGGGACCATGAGATCACCTTGAGAACAGTCAAGAGCCTTGTAGCTGGGAACCATGATGCAGATCTCTCTGGCATCTATCAGCAGTGAAAGGACGGATTTTAGGGTGCTGTACAGTTGCAGGGAGTCAGTCAAGCAAAATTGACCTAGCATCCTATACTAGGAGGATGCTACAAACAATTACTACCTGAAAGTAAAGTTTATAGTTATAGGGCAAAATATGCCCCCATCCAATTTATTTCTGGGAAAATGGGAGACAGAGGAAGTGTATGGTAAGAAAAGGAAAGAATTGGTGTTTTGCAAAAACGCTTGATTGATAATGTGGTAATAAATTGGGAAAGGGAGTGAAGAAACCCTTAAGTGATTAGTGGAAGAGATAAATAGTAATATGTATGATATCTCATTCTCAGGAAAATGGGATCATGAGAATTGCAGATTCTTTGACCTCATGATATTTGTTTATGGGGACAAATTTTGTACCAAAACTTACCTGAAAGAGACTGACAGAAATAGCTTTACACCGACAAACAGCCACTACCCAAAGTGGATAGAAAATATCCCTAAGGGACAAATGGAAATGAAAATGCATAGTAATTGTCAGTTGGAGAGAGATTATGACAAACCAAGAGGTGCCCTTTTTGAGAAACTTGTAAAAAATGGGGAAAGGTACATTTAAACTTTAAATTAAAGAAAGCAGTAGGGAAAATGTAGGGGAAATGGATAAAGTGACTCTCTTGACAAAGAAGCAAAAGAAACAAATGGGAACAACATCATGAAATATGTCCTTGTAACAGAATTTAGAAATTATAAGGCAATTGAAAAAAATATTAATAAGCACTAGCCCATCCTGGTAAAAGATAAAGTATTGGGCAAGATCATTCCAAAGAAACCAGGGTTCATATATAGAAAATTGTCAGCACTTCATAATAGAGTACTGAAGAAAGTAATTAATCCACCAAAGAAAAAAGGCACATTTCTGGATGCAAAGGGAGATGCAAGAGGTGTAAAATTAGCAAGGATAAAAACAGAAAGATGACACATGCAAGAGGTTTCGTTCTAACCTCTATAACAAGTTACTGTATATGAAGTTAAACCATTTATATCTCGTGATAGTAGGTATGTTACATAAGTACTGGAGTGCCCATGTGGCCCTTGGTATGTTGGTAGGACAATGAGAAAACAAAGTGTACGTTTTGGTGAAAATATAAATAATATCAGGAAGGGGTACACAAAGACACTTAAAAGACACTTAAAAGAATTCCATAAGAAGGATTGCAGTACTTTCGTGTTCTATGGAACAGACAAGTTGATAGGGGGTTAAATATAAATATAGATTTAGAGTGCTTTAATACTAATTATTGATGTATGGGGGTATAGTTATAGGATTAGAGCAGAGGCTTTAAGCAGCAATAATAATAGGAAGGTTATATCTGTATAGGTAGGTGGATATAATAAATAATTCAGTAAAGATCAGTATAAGTACAGGTATAGGCTTTGATTGAGGGCTTTGAATGGTTAAAAGCAGTATATGTGCAGTGGGAGGGGTAGTCTATGTATCGCTCCCTGAAGATGTTATATGACCAAATGCATTTGGTCCCACCCACGCAGAGGAGAGCTGCACTCTTACAACTGAGCGGCTAGAGCTGGTCACCATACAACACAAGAGTTACACATCCAAATGCTGAATATAGCAAGAATGTGAGTCTATTATTTAATGTTTTTATGTGTTTTTAAAATAAAGGGTTTTATGCTATGTTGGCCTCCTCTCTGTCTGATGGGCACTAAAACATTAGGGAAAAATTGTGGAAGATCTATGTGGAGTCGTTGCCCACAATTGTTCATGTAAAACTAAGCATAGTTGCATAATATAGAGGACCCTGAAACATTGAATGTTTTGGTTAGTATACGGTCAATGTTAGCTGCGATTTAAAAGCAGTGACAAAGGAGTAGGGGTCACAGAGGTCAGATTTTTGGTTAACTAGTCTGTCCAATGGACTTGGTCAGATTTTTGGTCATTACTTTTAGCCCAGAGACTGCCAGTTAAAGAAGTGTCATACCCTGGAATGAAGCTGTACCTGGAATGTCTGCAGCATTTGGCCATGGGATCTGATGTAACATTGCTAAGTGCAGAGAAAGCATGAAAATCATCTATATGCCCACACTGATTCTAGTTGGCTTTTATGCTCTGTGTTATGTCACCAGGACCTTTCCTTTTGGTGCAGCATATTTCGATTAATTAAAAAAAAGAAAAAATGAAAGCAGTGCATGCATTATGTTTTTGTAAATGAAGTCTAAGCCTGGGTTCACACCTATGCAAATTCGCAGCGGCCTACCACCGCTGCGAATTCGCAGGACATTTCAAAATACATTGATTTTAATGAGGCATGTTCACATATCTCCGGTGCATGCGCACTGCGCATTGCAGAAAAACCGTGTGCGATTTTTGGGCAGTGCGGTGCGGATCAGGTGCAAATTCAGGCCCATTATCTTCTATGGACACGCATCTGATTCGCACCTGGCTTGTGTTGTGAACAAAAATTCGCAACTCATTGTACTACTTCTGAGGGGGAACTCCACGCCAAATAAAAAAAAAAAAAAACGGCATGGATTCCCCCTCCAGGAGCATACCAGGCCCTTAGGCTGGTATGGATTTTAAGGGTAACCCTACGCCAAAAAAACGGCGTGGGGGTCCCCCCAAAATCCATACCAGACCCTTATCCGAGCACGCAGCCTGGCAGGTCAGGAAAGGGGGTGGGGACGAGCGAGCGCCCCCCCTCCTGAACCGTACCAGGCCCCATGCCCTCAACATGGGGGGTGGGTGCTTTGGGGAAGGGGGTGCCCTGCGGCCCCCCCACCCCAAAGCACCTTGTCCCCATGTTAATGAGGACAAGGGCCTCTTCCCGACAACCCTGGCCATTGGTTGTCGGGGGCCTGCGGGCGGGGGGCTTATCGGAATCTGGGAGCCCCCTTTAATAAGGGGGCCCCCAGATCCCGGCCCCCCACCCTATGTGAATGAGTATGGGGTACGATGTACCCCTACCCATTCACCTAAGGTGTAAAAGTGTAAATAAAATAAAACACACAATTTTTGTAAAATATTTTATTGCACATGCTCCGGGGGTCTTCTTCCGTCTTGGGGGGTCTTCTCGCCGGACTCCTCCGCTCTCTTCTGCTCTTTTACCTAGCTCTTTCACGAGCGGAGGAGCCCGGCTTTCTACTTCGTCATCGCCGCCGTTGTTGTCTGGGGGTCTTCCGGGGTCTCTTCTGTTCTTGCCGCTGTCGTCGCCTTCTGCGCCGCCGTCTTCTTCTTCTTCTTTTTTCCGATGTTGACTCGTCGCTGTCTCTGGCCGGAATGGCACGGTGTTGTGACTTATATAGGGACAAGGGGCGGGGTCACATGCTCATGTCACATGGTGACCCACATATGATGTCACAGTCCCAGCATCCTCCGGGACTGTGACATCATATGTGGGTGGGTTCACCATGTGACATGAGCATATAACCCCGCCCCTTGTCCCTATATAAGTCACAACACCACGTGTCTCTGCCATTCCGGCCAGAGACAGCGACGAGTCAACACCGGAAGAAGAAGAAGAAGACGAAGACGGCGCAGAAGGTGGCGACAGCGGCAAGAACAGAAGAGACCCCGGAAGACCCCCGAAGGTCGCTCGTCCCCACCCCCTTTCCTGACCTGCCAGGCTGCGTGCTCGGATAAGAATCTGGTATGGATTTTGGGGGGACCCCCACGCCGTTTTTTCGGCGTAGGGGGTTACCCTTAAAATCCATACCAGACCTAAGGGCCTGGTATGCTCCTGGAGGGGGAATCCATGCCGTTTTTTTTTTTTTATTAGGTGTGGACTTCCCCCTCAGAAGTAGTACAATGTGTTGCGAATTTATGTTTGCAGCTGATTCGCACCTAATACGCTGACAAACCACAGAACAACTGACGTTTCAGTGCGCAGTCACGCCGGACATTAAATTCAAGGGGGATTTACTAAAACTGGTGCACACAGAATCTGGTTCAGCTTCTAAGTTCAGTTTGTTCAGTTAAAGTGGAGTTCCACCCAAAAGTGGAACTTCCGCTCATTTGTCTCCTCTCCCCCTCCGGTGCCACAATTGGCACCTTTCGGGGTGGGGACAGGATACCTGTCTTTGCAGATATCCTGTTCCCACTTCCGGGAGTCCGGGCCGCGGCCCGTGACATCACCACGGGGCTCCCTCCTCCTCTCCCTGTCACTGGGCCAGTAGGAGAGAGGAGCGGGCCTTGAGCATTTGCAGTAGGGTTCCCGACATGTAGTCCTAAGGCTACGCTGCCGGGTACCCTCACCCGCAATGACGACGGCAGCACCCGACAGCTGATGGAAACATCAGCTGCGGTGCTGACATCGCTGGACTTCAGGACAGGTAAGTGTCCTATTGTTAAAAGCCAGAAGCTGCAGTATGTGTAGCTGCTGGCTTTTAATTAATTTTTTTTGGGCGGAACACCGCTTTAAGCTTTGACAATAAAAACTAGAAGCCAATTGGTTACTATAAATAGTTACATTAGATTTTGTGTGCAAGAAAAGCAGGGTCATAGCAAATATGCCTGGTTAGATAGGTATAAAGACAACTTGGAGTGTGGCCACCTTGGTAGCAAAGCAGGGTTTTGCTTCTCCGTGTGAGAACTGTCCTCCTGCAGCTAGAGGGTAATGATCAAGAAGCAGCAGTAAAGGTGAAAAAAATGTGAGATCCACAGAACAAATAAAGCAGAAGCAAGGAAATCCTTGCACTGCAGAGCCTCAGGTACAGGGGTTGATTTACTAAAGGCAAATAGACTGTGCACTTTGAAAAGTGCACACTCTGCAAGAGCAGTTGCTCCAGAGCTTAGTAAATGGGGTAAAACTTCACTTTACAAAGAATACCCAATCACGCGCAAGGAAAATGTAAAAAACAGCATTTTTGCTTGCACATAATTGGATGATGGAAGTCAGCAGAGCTTCTGCTCATTTACTAAGCTCTGGAGCAACTGCTCTTGCAGAGTGCAACTGCACATTGGAAAGTGCACAGTCTATTTGCCTTTAGTAAATCAACCCCACGGCTTCCTTTCCAGCAGGGAGAACAGTGAGCAGTATAGTAGTGACATCACGATATCTCACTTCAAATCTTGCGAGACTAGCAAACAGAGGCTGAAGTGACTTAGATGATTTCATACTGCATATTTGCAGCGATGAGGCTCAAGGTACCAAAGTGCCACAGGAAGTGCAGTGCTATTTTTTAGGCGGAATTAAAGACAAAAGTAAAGTTAATCAATTGTGTACTTTTTCTACTTTATCTGCAGTGTGAATAAAAAAGTCAAATTGTCCTTGACTGTGCGCCAAGCCAAATGTTATCTTAAACAATGATGAAAAAAAGGATGTGCTAAACACATGGCCCTATTTGCCCTCCTGTTGTGTGCTGACAGTTTATTTCCTTTTGTAACAACTTTTCTCTGTATAATTAATTACACAGAAGGGACCTTCTAAATTTATCTCACTTAAGTATAATGTACTGATTGCACAACATAAGTGCAGTGGCAGCTGTCAGTCATTTACCTGGGTTTACCTGAAAATGTTGCAGTATTTTCAATCAAAATGTTTCTTTATGGAAATGTAAGCATTCAGAACATGAATGCAATTATTTTAGTAAAGATAAACTGCTAAATACCTTTTCTCATCAGCAGTTAGAGCAGTCTTGTTGTTTATATATTATTTTATATAATATTGGTTGGAGGTACAGAAGATCTGTCAAAGGTTTACAGACCTTCCAATGTCAGATGACCCTGCTTTCTTCTTGCTTCATTGTTCACAAATTCCCGACAGGAGTATAAGAGATCCGTGTTGTGTCATATGGTCAATGCAGCTAAAGCCTGTATTACTCTCCATTGGAGGGACCCTGACCCCCCTTCAATGGCTCAGTGGCTAAATAGGTTTAGAAAGATAGGGGCTATGGAGGATCTAGTGCTGTCAGCACAAGACAGAAAATAACAATATACGAGAACATGGGCAGAATGGGATCAGTTTGTATACTCAGAAGAGGAGAGGAGATTGTTGGGGAGTATATCTGAGGAATGGGGGGCCTGGCATTTCTGTGTCGTCGCTCTGTCCGTACATCTCCCCCGGGATGGAGGAGTTTTTCCTACTTTTATTTTTTTTTTGGGGTGGATATATTGATTTAATTTAGTTGTTGTTTAGTAAAAGATAAAACTAAGGGGAGGTCTAAAGAGTCCATTGAGGGGAAATTTGAAGTAGTGGCGAAGATACTCTATTTTTCCCCTCTTTCCTTGGGGAGACATATATATAGGTATTGGTGATTGAAGAGGTATATAAGTTTGTCTAGATAAATACGGATTATTAAGTTAGTATGAAATGTATAGTAATTAAAAAAAATGTATATGTATTGGTTGGAAATTTGAGTTGATAATGGATGTCTTGCCTCCTTTTGAATAAATAAAGAATTTGAAAAAAAAAAGAGAAGTCTTGTGACTTCTATTAATGTCCAGCCAAGTACTGGTAAAGCTTGTAGGAGAGGTTTTCTGACTGTTTTTTAGACTGCATGACCCCTGACCCTCTGTCTGGACAGTGCTGATTGGCCCTGTGCTAATCACATGCACTCTCCCAAGAACATAAACAAACCTCTCCAGCAATACAGACCAAACTGAGCATGTGTAGACTGACTCCATAGATTCTGTGTGTTATCAGGGAACAGTGGAAGGAGGGGAGGGTCAGAGAAGACAGGATCAAACAGCCTTTTTACACAATGCAGAGGATTAACCCCTTAGGTTCCACAGTGAGTATAACAAGCATGCTTTACTGCATATACAGTCTGATTTTACTTTTGTGGGTTTAGTAACACTTTAAGATTTGGCAAAAAACATGGAGGCTGATTGTTCTATACAGAGCTGCACCAGATTTTATACTCTTCAGAAATGTCTATCATAACTGAAAGCGGCCCTTATTTAGGAAGTAATACAGGTGTGCTAGAGGTTAAAAATGAACCTTATTTGTCCCAGGTCAGTGCTGGCTCACCATGCTACCAGAAAACAGGGGGGTTTGGATGGGGTAAAGGTAATGCAACAATATGGAGCTGCTGTTCCCTCTGTTTTCTGCATTTACTTTTGGGCACAGAGATGCAGAAATACCTAGAGTAACTTAATGGCATATGCTGAGAATTCTGACATAATTCTTACAATGACTACTGGCATATGCTTTTTAGCACAGGTTTCCTTTAGACCTGAAGATTAATCTGCTCACTTTTTGCCTAACCTTATGCCGCTCTCCTCCTCCCCTTCATGAACATGCTAATGACCTTTTTTTAAATAAAACCTTTCTATCTTATCTTTTCAAACCTAGCGACATCTTCACTGGGTCTCTGTACTTCTATAAACACCCTTACGTGATGCGTAATCCAATGAATAAAAGGGGAGGGCAATCAAAAAGAAGGGTGGCGAGGAAAGACTAGATGATGCTGGATGTCCTACAGGTAATGAGGCAGGCTTTATCTCATTTGCTGTAGCTTCTGATGCACACTGTGAGAAGCTCAGAGTGTGCAGTGAAATCCGAATAAGCAGTTTTAGTTTTAAGAAAGGCACAGTGTGCAAGACTGAAAGAAAGAATGGAGTTAAGCTTTAATGAAAATGTTAGACAAGGATTGTTGTCTCTGAATTTAGTTTATACTCAAGTAATTTCTCCTATCCAAAAATGATTTGTTTATTCTTCCAAAAAATCCCTGTGTTAGTTAAAAATGTCAAAACATACAATATATTTACGAAAAAGTACTATACAATATAGAACCAAATAAATAAATGTCAGTGCTGTAAAAGCTAAAAGGCATATTTTGGCAATGACAAATTAAAACGGGTTTAGAACATAAATTAGGACTTGTAAATGTCTGCTTAGAAGTGGCTGTAAAGGAATTTGCTGAACAAGTAGAGACACACGCATACAAACTGTTGTTCTTGTAACCATGGAAACACTTAAACAATTGATGCATGTATTGATGATTATTGTGCTTCAACATTGAGCCCATCTCCAGAGAAGGAGCCTATCAGATAATAATAGATGCAAAAAGATCATGCAGAAATCCCTGTAAATAATCAGCCATGCATAAAGTAAAACTAGCATACAGTATAATAATTACACTGAAAAATCATAACCACATTGGGACACTGTTGAGTGTTGATACTCAATAATCACTCCAATACACATACCTGCGTCAGAAAATACTTCTAATAAATCTGTGCCACTTTAAAAGACAAGGGACATAGGCACCACAACGATACTGGATATTTTACTATGTGATCTTTAAAATAAATGTGATTTTAGGTCTAGACACCCATACTCTCAGACCCCTTTCACACTGGGGCGTTTTTCAGGCGCTTTAGCATTAAAAAAAGTGCTTTTAAAACACTTGAAAGAAGCCTCATCTGCAATTCCAGTGTGAAAACCCAAGTGCTTTAAGAGCCCTTTCACACTGCCAGAGCCCGAAAAACGATTGTAAAGCGCCGCTTAAACTAGCGGCGCTTTACCAGCGTTTTTCAAACGCTAGTGGGGCGCTTTTAACCCCTGCTAGTGGGCAAAAAAGGGTTAAAAAGCGCCCACAAAGCGCTGCTGCTACAAGCGTTTTTCAGGCGTTTTTCAGGCGCTTCCCATTGATTTCAATGGGAAGAGGTGCTTTAGGAGTGGTGTATTCACCGCTCCAAAAGCGCTGCAAAGAAGCTGCTTGCAGGACTTTTTTTTTTTTTTTGTACAAAGGTTTTTATTGAAGATTCACATCAGTAAAAAAGAATACAAAACAAAAGTGGAACTGGACACAATAAAAATGTGCAATTTCTTACAACAGTATAGTATATGCAGATGAGTCCGAAATACGGACTGGAACTGTAGGACAGTCTGTATTGTACCTAGAGTGTGGGCAGCAAGACATTGTAAAGAGACCAACAGGTCTTGAGACTTGGTGGAATAAAATTGACTTAAAGTAAACTGGAATGCATGGCAATGCTCTAGGTCGGTTCTGGTACCTGAGGCAGAAAAACAATATCATAAACATTATCCTGTAAGGGCATTAAACTTGAGAACCATCTTGGGTGTGGTTCCTCTGTGAAGACCACCTGAGCAAGTAAAAACTAATATATAGTAAAGTCATGAAAAAAAAAAAAAAAAACGAAAAGGGAAGATGGAATAGAGTAAAAAGACAAAAAGAGGGGGAGTATGTCTTGTTAGGTATCCAGCGCCAGTAGGATCAGCCCCGTAGGGTGGGGAGATCGGAAGGGAGAATAAGAGGGAAGTTGACGAAGAACCCCAGGAGGGGAGAATTCAGGAGGAAAACCAGAAGATGGAGAAAGAGAAAAGGGTGATGTGAGTCTTTAGTATAAAGACAAAGAGGAGGATGAGATATAGAGGGAAGCCAAGGAAAGAGGGGAAACGTGGGGGAAAGGGAAAAAAAGAAGGGGGCCCCGGGGTGGGGGGGGGGGGAACAGAGGCTTCTTAAAGGGAAAGGAGCATTGGGTCAAATCGCGAGGGACGCATATGGGCCACCCAGGGTTGCCATATCCGGAGGAGGACTTTTTTTGACGCCCTGCCAGCGCAGCGCCTCGGTGTGAAAGCACTCAGGCTTTCGCATTGGGATTGCAGGTTCTCAAAGAAAAGCATTCACTTGTTATTGACCATCTGTTCTTCGAGCTGCCTATTGTTCACAGCACATCATTTGAAAGAAAAAAACACTGTACACCTAAACCACCTCACATTGTATAGCCCACATTCATGGTAATCCCCATTGATAAAATAAAAGTTAGGCATACACCACGTCAGCCTACTATCCCTAATTTAGGCTGGGTTTACACTGATTCCGGATGCGGCTCGCAGCAGGGGTCAGGTGCGTTCCTGTTTTCCGTTTCAGGGACGAATCTGGGATGAATTTTTGCCTGAATTCGGCCCTGAAACTAAGCCTGACTCCTGTGTAAGCTGCTCTGGAGCCGCCATGGAGATGTGTGAACTGGCTCCATAGAGAGCCGGTTACAATCTCCTGCCATGTAAATTGGATGCGGGGAAACCCGCATCCAATTCGCACTAGTGTGAACCTAGCCTTAAACTATCCTGCTGCTGGCCAATTTTACATGGATGTATCCTCAACAGTATCTTAAAGTAGAACTGTAGGCAAAACATTTTTTTAATTTTGGATAGAGTAAAGGAAGTTTTTTTTTTTTTACCTTCACTTCCTGTCCCATAGCCAAGATAGGAATTAAGGGGAAATCCCTGCAAATTAAGGGAATACCTTGGAATTCTAATGCCTCTTCACTGTGCCAAAAATGAAAAAAAAAAACACTTCAATACCGGCCACTTTCACTTTTTTCACGTTGCACTTTGAATGTCAATTGCACAGTCATGCAACACTGTACATAAATAGAATTTGTGTCAGGAAAGTCCCTCCAGCAGACGTCCCAACATCCCCAGGAGGAGAAGGACTCCCCGGCTCAGAACGGGCCTGCTGCGCCCACACATGCGCAATAGCGCGGCTGTCGGTGCGCGCGGGCGCGCGCGGGAGCGCGCGGGGGCGCGCGCGTGCACGCGCGGCTTCCTTGACGCTGTTTGGCGCCAAGAGCGCTATTTAAGCCCAACCCAATCCCTGCTGCCTTGCTGCCCGATCAACAGTGTTTCCTGTATGTGCTTGGTCAACCTGCAAAACCTGATTTATCTGATCCCTGCTGAAACCTGGCTTGTCTCTGACTCTTCTGACCTCTGCCTGCCCCGATCTCGGTTCTGGACTTTGACTACCCCTTTGGATGCTCCCTTGTACCTGATCTGTTTGACCCTGCCTGTTTGAGACCCGCCTGCACATTCCCTGTCTGCTTCCTGCTGCTGGACTACAGGACACCTCCTTGTGTCTGCTGCACATTACCTGTTTGCTTCCTGCTGCTGGACTACAGGACACCTCCTTGTGTCTGCTGCACATTACCTGTTTGCTTCCTGCTGCTGGACTACAGGACACCTCCTTGTGTCTGCTGCACATTACCTGTTTGCTTCCTGCTGCTGGACTACAGGACACCTCCTTGTGTCTGCTGCACATTACCTGTTTGCTCCCTGCTGCTGGACTACAGGACACCTCCTTGTGTCTGCTGCACATTACCTGTTTGCTTCCTGCTGCTGGACTACAGGACACCTCCTTGTGTCTGCTGCACATTACCTGTTTGCTTCCTGCTGCTGGACTACAGGACACCTCCTTGTGTCTGCTGCACATTACCTGTTTGCTTCCTGCTGCTGGACTACAGGACACCTCCTTGTGTCTGCTGCACATTACCTGTTTGCTTCCTGCTGCTGGACTACAGGACACCTCCTTGTGTCTGCTGCACATTACCTGTTTGCTTCCTGCTGCTGGACTACAGAACACCTCCGTGTGTCTACTGCACATTACCTGCTTGCTTCCTGCTGCTGGATTACAGGACACCTCCTTGTGTCTGCTGCGCATCACCTGCTTGCTTCCTGCCGCTGGACTACAGGTCACCTCCTGGTTCCCGTCCGCACAGATCTCCGGCCCTCTACCCAGCTTACCAGCCAGGCACTTGTGCTCCCCTGTGCTCTCGAGCTCCTGTCTTCCCTATCAGGGGTTCCTGAACCAGGGGTTTACGAGTGGCCGCTCCCTGCAACACGGGCTCTGCCTTAAGGTACGTGACAGTATCGGGCAGCCATGACTGAGCCTATGCAGGGAGCCACGGCTAGGGAGGACTTATGCCGTCACCTGGCCAGACTGACACAGGCCGTCAACTCCCTACAAGAGGGGTACTCCCGCCTAGAGGAACGTGTGCAGACCCTAGCCACCTCAGGCCCAACAGCGCTCAGCGCATCACCTACACCCTCGGTGGTTATGCTGCCTCCTGAGCCCAAGGTCCCTACTCCGGATAGATTCTCCGGGGCCCGGAACAGATATAGGGCATTCCGCAACGCCTGTGAACTCTTTTTTGTACTCCAACCCCGAACCTTTTCCCTCGAGTCCACCAAGGTGGGGTTTGTGGTCTCCCTGCTACAAGGGGAGCCCCAGGCCTGGGCCCACCGCCTGGTGGAACAGAAACACGAATGCCTTAGCAATCTGAACACCTTCTTCCAAGCCATGGGCATCCTCTACGAAGACCCCCAACAGGCAGCAACGGCCGAAGCAGCTCTATTCTCCCTACAACAGGGCCGTAGGGCGGCAGAGGACTATGCATCCGAGTTTAGGCGCTGGAGCGCCGATACGAGTTGGAATGACGCAGCTCTGCGTCATCAATTTCGTATGGGCCTCTCCGAGTCTTTGAAGGACGAGTTGGCCAGAGTGGGCATCCCTGAGACTCTCGAAGACTTAATCAACCTGTCCACTCAGATAGACAGGCGTCTGAGGGAGCGTAGGACTGAGCGTACGACCGGTTCTTCCCGTCCGGTATGGATGCTACCCCGGGTACCTTACCCCTCTGGCCGCACCACAACGGCACCTTCTGAACCTATGCAACTAGGCGTCCTCCGCCCTTCCTTGACCCCAGAGGAGCGACAACGCAGGCGAGTCCAGAACCTTTGCCTCTACTGTGGGGAACCCGGACATTATGTGAGGACCTGCCCCGTGAAGTCCTGTAAGCACTCTTCTCTGTGTTCCACTGTTTTGCCCGCAGTACTTAATAATGCGTCTCACCTGACTGTTTCCCTTTCCCTACAGCTCCCAGGAGGGAATACTCTGGTCCCCGCCATAATTGACTCTGGAGCCTGTAGTGGGTTCATGGATCAGACTTTTGCCCGCAAATTTCGAGTTCCTTTACGTCCCCGAGCCAGAGGACTGTCGGTACATTTAGCCGATGGGTCGGCTATCAGATCTGGACCTGTGACCCAAGAGACGGCTCCCCTACACGCTACCATTGCGGGTAACCACAGTGAGCTACTCTGCCTGGACATCATTGAGTCCCCCCTGTTTCCTGTTATCCTGGGCATGCCCTGGCTCAAGGCCCATAATCCTCAAATCGACTGGCCCACGGGGAGCATCAGTTTCCTCTCTCCTTACTGCTGTCAGCACTGCCTGCAAGAGACCACCAATGTCTCACCCTCTCTGCTCTGTCTAGAGGTTGATGTTGAGGCCCGTAGGGCTGTCCCGGAGGAATACCACAGTTTCTTGGACGTTTTCAGTCAAAAGGGGGCAGAGACACTCCCTCCACACAGGCCTTATGACTGCCCAATTGAACTCTTACCAGGTGCAGAAATTCCCTTCGGGAGGATCTTCCCTTTAACAGGACTGGAGTTGGAGACCCTCAAAGCATACATTGATGACAACCTGCGAAAGGGGTTTATACAACCTTCTACCTCCCCGGCCGGGGCAGGGATTTTCTTTGTAGAGAAGAAAGATCACTCTCTACGCCCCTGCGTAGATTACCGGGACTTGAACAAAATTACAATTAAGAATCGGTACCCTCTGCCCCTGGTACCGGAACTATTTCAGAGGCTTGGTACCGCTGTGGTATTTACCAAATTAGACCTCCGTGGGGCATATAACCTGGTCCGTATCCGAAGCGGGGACGAATGGAAGACTGCCTTTCGCACCCGCTTCGGACACTATGAATACCTGGTGATGCCATTTGGGCTCTGCAACGCCCCTGCGACATTTCAACACTTTGTAAATGACATTTTTAGAGACTATCTTGATTTATTTGTTATTGTCTACTTGGATGACATCTTGATTTTCTCCCCCTCTCTGACTACTCACAGGGAACACGTCAAGAAGGTCCTGACCCGTCTGCGCCAGCACGGCCTATATGCGAAGCCTGAAAAATGCGAGTTCGAACGTCAAAGTATCCAGTTCCTAGGTTTGGTTATCTCGGTAGATGGGATTGAGATGGATCCGCAAAAAGTGTCTGCCATCTTGGATTGGCCTGCCCCCACGGACAAGAAGGGAATTCAGCGATTCGTAGGATTCGCGAATTTCTATCGCAAATTTATTAAGGGGTTTTCCAACATCATTGCTCCCATTACGAGGCTGACCAAGCAAGGTACCAAGTTCCAGTGGTCTCCTGAAGCTCAGTCTGCCTTTTCAACATTAAAGAACCAGTTCGTGTCGGCCTCTGTCTTAAAACACCCGGACCCTGCACTCCCCTACATCTTGGAGGTCGACGCCTCTGAAGTGGCGGTAGGGGCAGTTCTCTCCCAGAGACAAGGCCCTAAGGCACTCCTCCACCCAGTGGCCTTTTTCTCCCGTAAACTGTCCGAAGCAGAGAGAAATTACGATGTCGGGGATAGAGAGCTACTGGCCATCAAGGCCGCGCTCGAGGAGTGGCGTTATCTTCTGGAAGGAGCTGCCCATCCTATCCTGGTCTACACGGACCATAAGAACCTGGAATATTTAAAGGTAGCCAAGAGGTTGAGACCCCGCCAGGCTAGATGGGCACTCTTCTTCACCAGATTTTCATTTCACATCACCTTCAGGCCCGGATCCAAGAATACTAAACCTGATGCTCTGTCACGAATGTTCAGTGAGCCCACAGTTCCGCCACCTCCAGACACCATACTTACCCCAGGTAACTTCCTTCTTCTGCATGAGGACCTGCTATCCGAAATTAAACAAACCTCCGCCTCGATCCCTCACCAGCCTGGCAGTTCCTTGCAGCCTAGAGA
Organism: Lithobates sylvaticus; assembly: GCA_028564925.1. Lineage (NCBI taxonomy): Eukaryota > Metazoa > Chordata > Amphibia > Anura > Ranidae > Lithobates > Lithobates sylvaticus. The sequence goes on from CM053026.1 coordinate 656,003,247, forward strand.
CGGGCTACTGTGGCATGAGGAGAAGATCTTTGTCCCCCAACAGTCACGGATGGCCGCCCTGAAATCCTGCCACGACCACGAATTGGCCGGCCACTTTGGTGCTCGCAAGACCGCTGATCTTCTCCTGCGCACCTTTTGGTGGCCCAACCTTCTAAAGGACTGCAGGGCATACGTCGAGTCATGTACCACATGTAACCAGAACAAGGGCAGCAAGACGAGAGCCTGGGGCTTGCTGAACCCCCTTCCAGTCCCGGAGAAGCCATGGAGGATGATCTCCATGGACTTCATTGTCGAATTGCCCCCTTCTGAAGACTTCACAACCATTTTTGTCGTAGTAGACAGGTTCTCCAAGATGGCCCATTTCTTACCCATGAAAGGCACCCCCTCAGCTCCTGAGACCGCAAGAGTCTTCATCAAGGAGATTGTGAGGCTTCACGGAATCCCCGCCAATATCGTATCTGACCGAGGGGTGCAATTTACGTCCAGGTTCTGGAGGGCATTATGTGCGGCCCTGAAGATCAACCTCCTATTCTCCTCTGCTTACCATCCTCAGACCAACGGTCAAACTGAACGTACCAACCAGACCTTGGAACAGTACCTGCGTTGCTACTCTTGTTTTTCTCAAGATAACTGGGTCCCCCTCCTACCTCTTGCCGAGTTTGCATACAATAACTCCGTTCATTCTGCAACCAACCAGTCTCCATTTTTTTTCGAATTACGGGTTTCATCCTCTGTTCCTGTCCAACAGCATCCCAGAGTGCCCCGTGCCGGCAGCCCAGGAAACCCTGAATTTTTTCAGCACCAATAACAAATTACTTCAGGAGACGATACTGAAGACCCAGGAACGAAACAAGGCGACATTTGACAAGAGGAGGAGAGGGGACCTCAACCTGAAGCCGGGAGACTTGGTTTGGCTGTCCACCCAGAACTTGAAATTGGCGTGTCCTTCCAGGAAATTGGGGCCAAAGTTTGTGGGTCCTTTTCCTATAACTAGAAAAATCAATAACGTGGCTTACGAGTTAAAACTGCCCGACTCATTCAGAATCCACCCAGTCTTTCACGTTGCCCTCCTAAAACCGTCAACTCCGGATCCCTTTGCTGGCCGGAACACCGGCCCTCCTGAACCTGTGCTTATCGATGGTGAGGAGGAATTTGAAGTGGAAACTATTGTGGACTGCAGGAAAAGATATGGCCAGGTTCAATACCTTGTAAAGTGGAAGGGCTATGGGCCGGAAGAGAATTCTTGGGAGCCAGAGGCCAACATCCATGCCCAGAGGCTAATTTCGGCTTTCAGGAGAGCCAATCCAAGTAAGTGGGCCCAGTTGGGCATCCGGAGGCTGCCCATTGGAGGGGGGCAATGTCAGGAAAGTCCCTCCAGCAGACGTCCCAACATCCCCAGGAGGAGAAGGACTCCCCGGCTCAGAACGGGCCTGCTGCGCCCACACATGCGCAATAGCGCGGCTGTCGGTGCGCGCGGGCGCGCGCGGGAGCGCGCGGGGGCGCGCGCGTGCACGCGCGGCTTCCTTGACGCTGTTTGGCGCCAAGAGCGCTATTTAAGCCCAACCCAATCCCTGCTGCCTTGCTGCCCGATCAACAGTGTTTCCTGTATGTGCTTGGTCAACCTGCAAAACCTGATTTATCTGATCCCTGCTGAAACCTGGCTTGTCTCTGACTCTTCTGACCTCTGCCTGCCCCGATCTCGGTTCTGGACTTTGACTACCCCTTTGGATGCTCCCTTGTACCTGATCTGCCCGTCTGTGTTTGACCTTGCCTGTTTGAGACCCGCCTGCACATTCCCTGTCTGCTTCCTGCTGCTGGACTACAGACCTCCTTGTGTCTGCTGCACATTACCTGTTTGCTTCCTGCTGCTGGACTACAGGACACCTCCTTGTGTCTGCTGCACATTACCTGTTTGCTTCCTGCTGCTGGACTACAGGACACCTCCTTGTGTCTGCTGCACATTACCTGTTTGCTTCCTGCTGCTGGACTACAGGACACCTTGTGTCTGCTGCACATTACCTGTTTGCTCCCTGCTGCTGGACTACAGGACACCTCCTTGTGTCTGCTGCACATTACCTGTTTGCTTCCTGCTGCTGGACTACAGGACACCTCCTTGTGTCTGCTGCACATTACCTGTTTGCTTCCTGCTGCTGGACTACAGGACACCTCCTTGTGTCTGCTGCACATTACCTGTTTGCTTCCTGCTGCTGGACTACAGGACACCTCCTTGTGTCTGCTGCACATTACCTGTTTGCTTCCTGCTGCAGGACTACAGGACACCTCCTTGTGTCTGCTGCACATTACCTGTTTGCTTCCTGCTGCTGGACTACAGGACACCTCCGTGTGTCTGCTGCACATTACCTGCTTGTGTCCTGCTGCTGGACTACAGGACACCTCCTTGTGTCTGCTGCGCATCACCTGCTTGCTTCCTGCCGCTGGACTACAGGTCACCTCCTGGTTCCCGTCCGCACAGATCTCCGGCCCTCTACCCAGCTTACCAGCCAGGCACTTGTGCTCCCCTGTGCTCTCGAGCTCCTGTCTTCCCTATCAGGGGTTCCTGAACCAGGGGTTTACGAGTGGCCGCTCCCTGCAACACGGGCTCTGCCTTAAGGTACGTGACAATTTGTGTCATTTTTTTTTAAACTTATAGAGTTTTCTTTTTGGTGGTATAGTATATAATCACCACTGTGCTTTTTATTTCTTGCTAAACAAATGAGAAAAGTCCAAAAATTCAGAATTTTTTTTCTATTATGCAATTTTGCAAATAAGTAATTCTTCTTCACTGATTTGCGCTGGTGAGGCTGCACTGATGGGCACTGATGAGGCTGCACTGATGGGGACTATTCCGAATAATGAGGCTGCACTGTTGAGGCAGCACTGATGGGCACTGGCGAGGCTGCATTGATGTGCATTGATGGGCACCGATGAGGCAACACTAATGGACACTGATGAGGTGGCACTGATAAGCTGCACTGATGGGCACTGATGAGGGGGCACTGACAAGGCTGCACTGATAGGCGGCACTGATGGGCCCTGATAAGTTGCACTGATTGCACTGATATTCAGGGCACTGATGATCAGTGCCCTGATTATCAGTGTAAAGAATGTGCTCACTGTGCCCTGTCAGACTTGCTGGTTATCGGCTCTCCTTTCCACACACAGAGACAGCGTGTGAGGAAAGGAATGTCTGTTTCCACGTGACCAGCTGTAATTGGACACAGCTGATCATATAGTAAAGTAAAAAGAAAATTGCGCTGGACTCAAATACCTAAAACCTTAAGCTGCAACAACAAGTGCGATATAACACAAACATAAAGGAAAATACAAAAAGTTGCGCTAATAGTAACAAAATCGTAATATGATAAAATATGATGGTGACATCAAAACAGCGTACCAGTGAAAATATGCTATAAATGCGTGAAAAAATATAACACAAATGAATATAATCAAACAATCACCACATAAGTGAAAGGTGCAATATATAAGTGAGATGACAACTAATGGTTGTCCGAAGAATCTGTGGATAAAATAAACGACATTCAGCAAAAAAATTGTTTATAAAATTGTTCCTGTGAAAAAAGAAAAGTTCAACTCGGAGTGAATGCCAGGTTTGTTCAATCAGACTCCAAAAGAGAGAATAGTGCAGTCCATATAACTGGTGAACAGATGAATACAGTGACTGTGTGGTTTCCAGGGAAACTCTTTATCCACCACCACTAAGATTGCTCTCTTACCAGCTCCCAGGGTGGTGAAAGCGGATGGCTAGTACCCAGCCAGGGCCTTTTCCTCTTGGATCCTCTGTTGAATCGGTGAGACCATCACCATCTGCTGCTATACTGGGATCTCCGACCGTGGAACGTCAGTGAGAAAAAAACCCCTTTACTTCCGGTGTCTCAGTGTACACAGTGGGGACTCGGACATAAGAAAGGAATAAAAACACCGAAAAGGGGGATCATAGATAAGACCCACTAGGGTATTTATTCCATAAAAATAATTTTAAAAAAGCACTTCAATGTGCATAAACGAACAAATGTATAAAAATGCGGCCGGCCGGCCGGCTGCAACACTAAGCGTCCGTACTCAATTCAGGAACGCTACACTCGCGGTGCCGTCAGCACGTCGCTCCTCCGACGTTTCGTCTCAATGCGGACGTGATTGCATTGAGACGAAACGTCGGAGGAGCGACGTGCTGACGTCACCGTGAGTGTAGCGTTCCTGAATTGAGTACGGACGCTTAGTGTTGCAGCCGGCCGGCCGCATTTTTATACATTTGTTCGTTTATGCACATTGAAGTGCTTTTTTAAAATTATTTTTATGGAATAAATACCCTAGTGGGTCTTATCTATGATCCCCCTTTTCGGTGTTTTTATTCCTTTCTTATGTCCGAGTCCCCACTGTGTACACTGAGACACCGGAAGTAAAGGGGTTTTTTTCTCACTGACGTTCCACGGTCGGAGATCCCAGTATAGCAGCAGATGGTGATGGTCTCACCGATTCAACAGAGGATCCGAGAGGAAAAGGCCCTGGCTGGGTACTAGCCATCCGCTTTCACCACCCTGGGAGCTGGTAAGAGAGCAATCTTAGTGGTGGTGGATAAAGAGTTTCCCTGGAAACCACACAGTCACTGTATTCATCTGTTCACCAGTTATATGGACTGCACTATTCTCTCTTTTGGAGTCGGATTGAACAAACCTGGCATTCACTCCGAGTTGAACTTTTCTTTTTTCACAGGAACAATTTTATAAACAATTTTTTTGCTGAATGTCGTTTATTTTATCCACAGATTCTTCGGACAACCATTAGTTGTCATCTCACTTATATATTGCACCTTTCACTTATGTGGTGATTGTTTGATTATATTCATTTGTGTTATATTTTTTCACGCATTTATAGCATATTTTCACTGGTACGCTGTTTTGATGTCACCATCATATTCTATCATATTACGATTTTGTTACTATTAGCGCAACTTTTTGTATTTTCCGATCATATAGTAAAGGGCTGCTGTGTTTGGCCCTTTACCGCGATCTGTGATCAGCTGTGTTCAAAGGACATAGTGGTCACAGAGCGCACCTGATGAACTGTTGCTCCATGGACGTCCTCCCAAAACTGGAGAGCTGCGTTTAAGCCATCTTTCAGCTATAGCGCAGGCAGGGACTGGTTCATTTTTGTAGTAAAACCCCAGCCTATGCTCTTTGTCTCTAGTAAATTTGAGCCTATACTTACGATTTAAAATTGCCCTGCTGCTGGCCACTTTAAGGTATCATTTGCGGTCTCTTGATTCTTAATGAGAGCTTGATAGAAATTGGCAAGCAGCAGGACAGTTTTCATCAGTGAGAATAGGTTTGATGAAAAACCAAGGGTAGAATTCTAAAGGCAGTTAGACTGTGGACTTTGCAAGTTCAGCTGCACTGATTTTTCCTAGAGCGTAGAAAATCTAGTAAACGTTCACTTTATAAAGAATACCCAATCAGGTGCAAGGAAAATTAAAAAAAAAACATGATGGAAATCAGCAGAACCTTTCCACATTTACTAAGCTCTAGGAAAAATGAGTGCAACTGCACTTGCAAAGTGCACAGTCTATTTGCCTTAAGTAAATCCACCCCCTATGCGGCCCTGCTGAAGTTGGCTGAAATAAAGCCTGCTAAGCCAAGATAAATGTAAAAGAATATACCAATTCCACATGCAAATAAGCTCTACCAGTGTACCCCAAGACTGTCCATAGACACTGTTTCATAACACCAAGTACAGTTTAAAGCCAAAGATGTTATTAAAGGCTTTGTGTGGTTTCAATGATGCCCTCCAGGGGCGGGCTGGGCCGGGGGGCAGGGTGGAAATTTCCCCCCAGGCCGGTGCCTACATTATTTAAAATGGCCGCTGGCTGTTTGTCATTTTTTTTTTTTTTTTTTTAATGGATGTCGGCCTTGGCGGCCGCCGATTGGCTGGCTGGATGCTGCAATGCCTTGTGGGAGATGTAGTACTGTCTGGCCGGCCGCCGATTGGCTAGCTTGATGCTGCAATGCCTTGTGGGAGATGTAGTACTGTCTGGCCGGCCGCCGATTGGCTAGCTGGATGCTGCAATGCCTTGTGGGAGATGTAGTACTGTCTGGCCGGCCGCCGATTGGCTAGATTGACGCTGCTGGCTGCTGCATTGTGGGAGTTGTAGTCCGGCCGCCGATTGGCTAGCTAGATGCTGATGGCTGCTCTCACTGCATTGTGGGAGCAGCCCCTCCCTCCTCCACATGAATGGCTGGCAGAGGCTGGAATACAGGGAGTCTCCTGGGAGTCTGGGACCATCCAAGTGAGTGAGCTCCTCCTCCCTCCCCCTCTCTGCAGCCAAAGAGTTTAGGTTTTTTTTAGCAGTCTGTGCAGTACCTTGCCCTCCTAGCTGGTATGATGTGGGCTCACACTGGCATGCTGCAGTTTTGCTGCAGTGCTGATGTACTGGCAGTCTTCCTGCATGTTGCCCCTGGCCCCATAGAGGTTGCACATTTACTGCATGTTCTGAAAGTGCACAAAACATCCTGCATGCTGCATCTTTGGTGCACTTTCAGAAAATGCAGCAAAAATGTGTAACCTAAAAGAAGTCTGAGGGACTGTGAAACCCACCAGTACACCCGCACTGCAGCCAAACTGCAGCACATCAGTGTGAGCCCAAAGGCTTGTATTCACTTGTAGCAGGCACTGCCACTCCTCTGAAAAGTGATCCATGCTCAGGTCACTTTTCAGAGGCATTTGACAGGCAGTGAGGAGTTGATATCACATTTAATCCCTGCCTGTTTTAACCCCTGAAATGCCAGTCGCTGCAGGTAATGGCACGGTGGTTCACTTTGAACTCCACCTTATTTCCATTACTCTCTGTAGGTATTAGATGGGCTCTCACCTTTTTGTTCGCACATCTAATACCTAAGGGTACTTTCACACTGGGGCGGTAGTGGTAAAGTGCTGCTCGTTTTAGTGGCGGTCTCTCTCTGTGCAGGCACTGTGAATTAGTCTCTCTCTCTCTCTCTCTCTCTCTCTCTCTCTGCAGGCAGTGTGAAGTGGTCTCTCTCTATCTTTGTGCAGGCAGTGTGAAGCGGTCTCTCTCTGTGCAGGCAGTGTGAAGCGGTCTCTTTCTGTGCAGGCAGTTTGAAGTGGTCTCTCTCTCTGTACAGGCAGTATGAAGTGGTCTCTCTCTCTCTGCAGGCAGTGAGAAGCGGTCTCTCTGCAGGCAGTATGAAGTGGTCTCTCTCTCTCTGCAGGCAGTGAGAAGCGGTCTCTCTCTCTGCAGGCAGTGTGAAGCGGTCTCTCTCTCTGCAGGCAGTGTGAAGCGGTCTCTCTCTCTGCAGGCAGTGTGAAGCGGTCTCTCTCTCTGCAGGCAGTGTGAAGCGGTCTCTCTCTCTGCAGGCAGTGTGAAGCGGTCTCTCTCTCTGCAGGCAGTGTGAAGCGGTCTCTCTCTCTGCAGGCAGTGTGAAGCGGTCTCTCTCTCTGCAGGCAGTGTGAAACGGTCTCTCTCTCTGCAGGCAGTGTGAAGCGGTCTCTCTCTCTGCAGGCAGTGTGAAGCGGTCTCTCTCTCTGCAGGCAGTGTGAAGCGGTCTCTCTCTCTCTCTCTCTCTGCAGGCAGTGTGAAGCGGTCTCTCTCTCTGCAGGCAGTGTGAAGCGGTCTCTCTCTCTGCAGGCAGTGTGAAGCGGTCTCTCTCTCTGCAGGCAGTGTGAAGCGGTCTCTCTCTCTGCAGGCAGTGTGAAGCGGTCTCTCTCTCTGCAGGCAGTGTGAAGCGGTCTCTCTCTCTGCAGGCAGTGTGAAGCGGTCTCTCTCTCTGCAGGCAGTGTGAAGCGGTCTCTCTCTCTCTCTCTGCAGGCAGTGTGAAGCGTCTCTCTCTCTCTCTCTGCAGGCAGTGTGAAGCGGTCTCTCTCTCTCTGCAGGCAGTATGAAGCGGTCTCTCTCTCTCTGCAGGCAGTATGAAGCGGTCTCTCTCTCTCTCTGCAGGCAGTGTGAAGCGGTCTCTCTCTCTCTCTCTGCAGGCAGTGTGAAGAGGTCTCTCTCTCTGCAGGCAGTGTGAAGAGGTCTCTCTCTCTGCAGGCAGTGTGAAGCGGTCTCTCTCTCTGCAGGCAGTGTGAAGCGGTCTCTCTCTCTGCAGGCAGTGTGAAGCGGTCTCTATCTCTGCAGGCAGTGTGAAGCGGTCTCTCTCTCTCTCTCTCTGCAGGCAGTGTGAAGCGGTCTCTCTCTCTGCAGGCAGTGTGAAGCGGTCTCTCTCTCTGCAGGCAGTGTGAAGCGGTCTCTCTCTCTGCAGGCAGTGTGAAGCGGTCTCTCTCTCTGCAGGCAGTGTGAAGCGGTCTCTCTCTCTGCAGGCAGTGTGAAGCGGTCTCTCTCTCTCTCTGCAGGCAGTGTGAAGCGGTCTCTCTCTCTCTCTGCAGGCAGTGTGAAGCGGTCTCTCTCTCTCTCTGCAGGCAGTATGAAGCGGTCTCTCTCTCTCTCTATGCGTCTCTCTCTCTCTCTCTGCAGGCAGTGTGAAGCGGTCTCTCTCTCTCTCTGCAGGCAGTGTGAAGCGGTCTCTCTCTCTCTGCAGGCAGTGTGAAGAGGTCTCTCTCTCTCTCTGCAGGCAGTGTGAAGCGGTCTCTCTCTCTCTGTGCAGGCAGTGTGAAGCGGTCTCTCCTTCTCTGTGCAGGCAGTGTGAAGCTGTCTCTCCTTCTCTGTGCATGCAGTGTGAAGCGGTCTCTCTTTCTGTGCAGGCAGTGTGAAGTGGTCTCTTTTTGTGCAGGCATTGTGAAGCGGTCTCTTTTTGTGCAGGCAGTGTGAAGCGGTCTCTTTTTGTGCAGGCAGTGTGAAGCGGTCTCTCTCTCTCTGTGCAGGCAGTATAAAGCGGTCTCTCTCTCTGCAGGCAATGTCAAGCAGTCTCTCTCTCTCTGGGGCAATGTGGAGCAGTCTCCCTCTCTCTCTGTACAGGGAATGTGGTGTAGATGGATGGTGGGCTGATTCGGTGGTTCAATGGGCCACTTGACTGGACTTGCCCCCCAGGCCTAAGGCTGCCAGCCCTCCCCTGATGCCCTCAGGGCAGATTCTGTCATCACTACATAGGTACTCTTTTTTAGTGCTGAAGGCATGAAGTGCTGAAGGCATAAAAGAAAAAAAAGTGATGCAAATTAAAAACATACTCTCTGTTCAGATGCTTCTAATGCCCCGTACACACGGTCGGAAATTCCGACGGAAAATGTCCGATCGGACCATGTTGTCGGAAAATCCGCCCGTGTGTGGGCTCCATTGGACTTTTTCCATCGGAATTTCCGACGGAAAAAATTTGAGATCCTGAAAAAAGAGGAAAACACATTTGGGAGATGGTGGGTTGCTGCTCACCCCGGCGATATATTCAAAAGAGATTGTTCCCCCAAAGAGGGTGGGGTTTTTAGGCAGCGATGTAAATAAGAGGTTAGAATATGTATCAAGGTAGGTATTGTTAACCTCTTCGCGCCCGTGCTATAGCCGAAAGACGGCTGCAGCGCGGACGCTCTCTGCTGGGAGGACATCCCTGGACGTCCTCCTGTTTACTTCCCTAATAGAAGGAAGTTCTGTGCTGGGGAAGTTCTGTGCTGGCCGTGTCCGTCGGACACAGCCGGTCACAGATCGCTGTAAACGGCCAATCACAGCGGCCGTTTACAGTGAGATCGGAGTGTCCAATGAGAGATGATCTCATATGGAAACATATGAGATCATCTGTCAACGCCGCTCTCCCTCCTCACACAGACAGTGGGGAGAGAGAGAGATCAACGGCTGCAGCAGCCGTAAGTAAAGAAAAAAAAAAAAAACGAAATGTGCGATCTGCCCGCTGCCATCTGTCCCCTACCGTGCCCGCTGCCATCTGTCCCCTACCGTGCCCGCTGCCATCTGTCCCCTACTGTGCCCGCTGCCATCTGTCCCCTACTGTGCCCGTTGCCATCTGTCCCCTACTGTGCCCGCTGCCATCTGTCCCCTACTGTGCCCGCTGCCATCTGTCCCCTACTGTGCCCGCTGCCATCTGTCCCCTACTGTGCCCGCTGCCATCTGTCCCCTACTGTGCCAGCTGCCATCTGTCCCCTACTGTGCCAGCTGCCATCTGTCCCCTACTGTGCCCGCTGCCATCTGCCCCCTACTGTGCCCGCTGCCATCTGTCCCCTACTGTGCCCACTGCCATCTGTCCGCTGCCATCTGTCCCCATCTGTGCCCGCTGCCATCTGTCCCCATCTGTGCCCGCTGCCATCTGTCCCCATCTGTGCCCGCTGCCATCTGTCCCCATGTGCCCGCTGCCATCTGTCCCCATCTGCGCCCGCTGCCATCTGTCCCCATCTGTGCCCGCTGCCATCTGTCCCCAGTGCCACCTGTCCCCAGTGCCATGTATAAGTGCCATCTGTCATCAGTGCCACATCAGTGCCACCTGTCATCAGTGCCACGTCAGTGCCATCTGTCATCAGTGCCATATAAGTGTCACGTGCCATCTGTCATCAGTGCCACGTATCAGTGCCATCTGTCATCAGTGCCACCTGTCAGTGTCACGTGCCATCTGTTATCAGTGTCACGTGTCATCAATGCCACGTATCAGTGCCATCTGTCATCAGTGTCACGTGTCATCAGTGCCACGTATCGGTGCCATCTGTCATCAGTGCCACATATTAGTGCCATCTCTCATCAGTGCCACGTATTAGTGCCACATGATATCAGTGCCACGTATAAGTGCCATCTGTCCCCAGTGCCACATATTAGTGCCATCTGTCAGTGTCACGTGTCATCAGTGCCCCGTATTAGTGCCATCTGTCATCAGTGTCACGTGTCATCATTGCCCCATACTAGTGCCATCTGTCATCAGTGCCACATCAGTGTCACGTGTCATCAGTGCCACGTATCAGTGCCACCTGTCATCAGTGCCACGTCAGTGTCACGTGTCATTGTCCTGGTGCTGCAGGGCCTTCAAAAGTGTACTAGGTAGTCAACAAGTTTAGATGTGTAATTTATGCTCCTAGAACACGTGATGGCGCTCCCTGCATGTTGGCCCTCTCTATGTGGCCAGGCTGTGTAAAAGTCCCACACATGTGGTATCGTAATACTCAGGAGGAGTAGCAGAATTTATTTTGGGGTGTCATTTGTGGTATGCACATGCTATGTGAGAGAAATAACCTATTACAATAAAAATTTTGTGGAAAAAAATAAAAAATAAAAAAATAATTCATTTTGCAAAGAATTGTGGGAAAAAAATGACAACATCAAAAAGCTCACACGCCTCTTACTAAATACCTTGGAATGTCTACTTTCAAAAAAGGGGTCATTTGGGGGGTATTTGTACTTTCCTGGCTTGTTCCGGTCACAAGAAATGAGATAGGTCACCAGTACATCAGATGTGATCAATTTTGTATAATTCGCACCACAGATTGTAGAGTCTGTAACTTTCACAAAGACCAAATAATATCCACAAATTTGGGTTATTTTTACCGAAGATATGTGGCAGTATAAATTGTGGCCAAAATTTATGAAGAAAAATGAATAATTTGCTAAATTTTATCACAGAAACAAAGAAAAATTCGTTTTTTTTTCTAAATTTTTCATTTATAGCGCAAAAAATAAAAAACCCAGAGGTGAACAAATACCACCAAAAGAAAGCTCTGTTTGTGGGAAAAAAAGGACAAAAAATTCATTTGGGTACAGTGTTGCATGACTGAGTAATTGTCATTCAAAGTGTGAGAGCACCGAAAGCTGAAAATTGGTCTGGGCAGGAAGGGTGTTTAAGTGCCCAGTAAGCAAGTGGTTAAGTAATTGACACAAATTTATCAAAAAAAATTCAAAATATTTATTTATGTCACGAAAGTGACAGATAGAGTAAAAGACATGAGCCCATACAGAAAATAAAATACAGCTATATAATACACACAAAGAAAGCCAGCAGGTAGCACTATACACCTCAACTGGTAATTGAGAAGGGGTCAGTATGGTACAACAAAACCTGATGCGTTTCGACCTGTAACTATGTGGGTCTTCTTCAGAGTGTTCTGTCTGCTGGAATAAAGGATGAACAAGTAAAAATAACCATTAGACCAAGTATCAAATATAGGCAAGTATGCCACAGTAGTCTCCTTGCATATTAGCATAGAGTTAACAAAATCATGGTGCGCATATTTACCAGGATGTGTGTAGTTAGTAGAGCAATTTTTCTGCATGGGAATTCTTTATGGGAATTTTATTTTAAATTTTAAAGAATTCCCATGCAGAAAAATTGCTCTACTAACTACACACATCCTGGTAAATATGTGCACCATGATTTTGTTAACTCTATGCTAATATGCAAGGAGACTACTGTGGCATACTTGCCTATATTTGATACTTGGTCTAATGGTTATTTTTACTTGTTCATCCTTTATTCCAGCAGACAGAACACTCTGAAGAAGACCCACATAGTTACAGGTCGAAACGCATCAGGTTTTGTTGTACCATACTGACCCCTTCTGAATTACCAGTTGAGGTGTATAGTGCTACCTGCTGGCTTTCTTTGTGTGTATTATATAGCTGTATTTTATTTTCTGTATGGGCTCATGTCTTTTACTCTATCTGTCACTTTCGTGACATAAATAAATATTTTGAATTTTTTTTTATAAATTTGTGTCAATTACTTAACAATACCTACCTTGATACATATTCTAACCTCTTATTTACATCGCTGCCTAAAAACCCCACCCTCTTCTTTGGGGGAACAATCTCTTTTGTAAAATTTGAGATCCTGCTCTCAAATTTTCCGACAACAAAATCCGATCGGACTTTTTCCGATCGCGTGTAGAGAATTCCGACGGACAAATTGCCACGCATGCTCAGATAAAATTATGAGACCAAAGCTATTGGCTAATAGCCTCTACGTAGTTCAGTCGTACGCATCGAACATCACCATGTTCAGAATGATCGGATTTTCCGACAACTTTGTCCGACCGTGTGTATGCAACACCAGTTTCAGACAAAATCCGTCTGAAAAAATCTGACGGATTTTGTGGTTGGAATTTTCCGACCGTGTGTACAGGGCAATACTCCTCTCTCCTTTCTACCTAAACGACCCCCCCCCCCCATTCTTTTCAATGCCACCCCTATATACTCAGTCCTTAACCCCCCAGCCTGTTCCATTCTGCATGTCCATCCCTTGGCCACCCCAACCTTACTATCATCTCTACTCCTATTTGTACGTCGCTCTCTTGTCTACTCTCCCTAGCTGCACCCTTCTATGCCCATCCTTATCTTGTTATTGAAATAAAAAAAATAAAAAATTGTGTCCTTTTCTTTTTTATCGATTTTCCTTCACATGTTATCTATGGAAACCAACTGGAAACTACCAAATGGACAAACTGCAAGACTCTGAAGACATTATAGTTTGCTTTATTGAATACAACATTCAACAAATGGATAACCTGTTTACATCAATTTGTTTTATGTATATGTCGGCTTCATTATTATTTGACAGGATTTATATAGTGCCAACAGTTTGTGCAGCGCTTTACAAAATGAAGGTAGACATTACAGTTACAATACAGTTTGATACAAGAGGAATCAGAGTGCCCTGCTCGTTAGAACTTACAATCTAAGATTCATCTAATCTAAGCTTCATATTCTTTAATGTATGCCAATAGGCTGCAATTTTTTCATTTAAATAGTGCAATGTGTGCATGCTGTATGTTATACTGGAAATATACTCTGCATTTACTCTTTAATAATGTCTTTAGGCTGATAAGTAAAGAAAAAATGATGGTGCTACCAAACCAATTAACCAATTATATGTTATATTCAGTTTTCTAAATGGCACTGTCCAAATGACAGTTGGAATATAACAGGGTGCTAGGTTATATGGATGGGGACATTTTTTTTTACTAAATAACAAGTTCATGGTCACAGCATATTTGTTGTTCTTGCATAATGTCGTAACATCTACTTTATGCTCAGCTCCACTATACTAACTGTAGTAAACAGATGTGCTTCTGTAAGGGTTCGCAATTCATTACCATTCAACCCAATAAAGACCGACTGGGTGTCAGAGGTTACATTCCATAAAACACATATTTTATTCCTAGCACGTGTCTGTCTGGTAAGTCTAGGGGTCCTGATGGTAAAGTTCAGAAAGAGGACAGGCTTACAGTAAGTATCATAAAGCAGTGCTCTGGGACAATATATGGAGCTTTGGTGAAGTAATGTCATGTTCATTTAAGCATGTTAAGGCTTGAGCAGAATGTGTGATTTATCTGCAAGTAATTAGGTAATACAAACAACATAGGTAATACAAACAGTATCATTACAGCTATTATTAGCTGTAATGATACTTACTTAAGGCAAATATGTATGTATATATGGCTCTCTCTACATAAAAAAACACCAAATGCCATAATTACATCTAAAGTTGTTGCACATGCTCTGAAACCTTTTGTGCACTGCATTCTTTGTAATAATGGAAATATAAGTCCTTAGTAATTTCAATGTAATATGTCACACTACTGGAATCTGGGTCCTTTTCTATCCTGACTGGTATTACGTTCACAAGGACATTGTAATGTGGTTGTTAGACTATAGAGAGTTTCAATTTACCATAGATGTGTGTGATAAAACAGTCACTTGAGCCTCTTGTATATAGAGTTATCATTCCCAATTGTGAAGATTTTCAGAGAGAATTCTAATGCAAGACCCCTACAAGTAAACCTGGACTAATCCAAACACTAAACATACCGATTAAATACAAATATGAGAACTAATACAGTAAAATTGTTGAAGCACAACACTCTTATCTCCGACCCTACCACAACAATTTATAAACCACTAAAAATACAGTGAACCATAAAATAGTTATAATAAACTCTGTAATCCAAAAAAATTGTATGACTAGCAAAGTTCAATAAATTAAAAGGTGTCCACAAAGTGTTCAAAAACAGCCCAGTAGGCCTACTGAAGAAGCCCAATCCTGGGGCACAGCGCATCTAGGAGGGAGGAGCTGAGCCTGTGACGTCACGCCGCCTGTCTGCCGAGGTGGATAGTCGATTTTTGACCTGTGTGATTTTGGACTTGATGTAAGTGTGCTACTTTGTGGGGAAATAAAAGTTTTTTTAAAGAAGACTACACTATGTTGGTACCTTTTATCTTTTATGACTCTTGTGTGGGAGCATAAATAGATCAGAGAAAGTGGAGGAGGTGGCCGCCTGCCAACAAACTGTGAAGGAATAGGATGCCAGTTCCTAAGGATTCCAGAAGTGAGGGTTATATGACATATGCATGTCTCTTATTCCCTTGAGTTGAGCAGGTTTTTCACCAGGTGGTGGATAAGCACAGCAGTGTGAAGTAATACCCAACACACTGGGGTGTTTTTGACACTTTATAATATATTGGGCTTTTTTAGTCATATAGATTTTTGGATCAGAGTTTATTATTACGATTTTATGTTTCGCAGTATTTTTAGTGGTTTATAAATTGTGGTAGGGTCAGAGAATAAGAGTGTTGAGCTTCACTAATTTTACTGTATTAAACGTCTTGTAAGGCGGAGATTGGGATGTGATCCGCCAGACCTTGTCACCTTGTTCAATCAAAGAATGCCTTGTATTCATTGAAATTCATGGCATTCTCTGAATGGAGGAGGTGCAGAGTGAGCAACGTCCTCTGTTCAGTATAAAAGTCAAGTTCCCAAGTCAATTCCCAAGTCCATAAGTCAATTCCCGTGAGCAGGACCCAGAGAAGACCAGCATTGACTGTAGCACAGGCTACTACGATATCTATATCCCAAGTTGCCCTTCCTGATGTGAAATATGATGGATTAGATTAAACAAAGCTGTAATCATTTTAGTTAAAAAAAAAAAAAAACAGTTAATTCCTATTTCGACTTTAAATAACAAATGATTATGTAACGTTAAAGTGTTACTAAGCCCACTACAGTAAAATCAGCCTGTATATGCAGTAAAGCATGCCTGTTATACTCATTGTGGAACCTGAGGGGTTAACCCTCCACACTGTGTAAAAAGGCTGTTAGATTCTGTCTTCTCTGATCCTCCCCTTCTTCCACAGTCCCTAAATTATTTGCTGATAGAACAGAGCCTTGGGGGAATGCTGCACATGCTCAGATTGGTGTGTATTGCTAGAGAGTTTTTTTTTCTTGGAAGGGTGCATGTGATCAGCACAAGGCCAATCAGCACTGTCCAGGCAGAGGGTTAGGGGGTCCTGCAGCCTCATAGGGCAGTCAGGTAAACAGGACTGCTCTATACCATACCTGCCAACTTTCTGGGATGGGAATAAGGGACACCTATTAGCAAAAGTATGTAGGCATAGGACACACACCCTGCCATGCCCCCGTTAAAAGAGAATTGTACAAAAAAAATGATTGGTTAAACCAGGCATGTCCAAAGTCCGGCCCGCGGGCCAATCATGGCCCACGGTCCGGTTTTGAGCGGCCCGCGGTCCGGTTTTGAACGGCCCGCCTGGTTATCTAAACCAGCCTCTCACAGCTAGTGTGCCATGGGATCAGGGCCGTCAGATGAGCCCGATCCCCTGCCAAGCTGTACATCGGCACTGTGAGAAGCTCTGTCAGCCTCAAAAGTGAAAGTACAGTGCAGGGGAGTGTGCTGTGCTCTCTGCTTCCCCTACAGTGCAGTACCCGGCTGACTAAGGAAGCTGAAAAGGTACAGTAAGTACTGTGCTAGAAGCTAGATTAGTTTTAAAAGGGCTTTATTCATGTGTCTGTGCATGTGTATGCATGTGTCTGTATGTGTGTGCGTTTGCATGTGTCTGTATGTGTGTGGATGTGTCTGTATGTATGTGTGTGCATGTGTATGTATGTATGTATGTGTATGCATGTGTCTGTATGTGTGTGTGTGTGCATGTGTCTGTATGTCTGTGCATGTGTCTGTATGTGTGTGCATGTGTCTGTATGTATGTCTGTATGTATGTATGTATGTATGTATGTGTATGTATGTGTGTGTGCGTGCATGTGTCTGTATGTGTGTGCATGTGTATGTGCGTGCATGTGTCTGTATGTATGTATGTCTGCATGTATGTCTGTATGCATGTGTCTGTATGTGTGTGCATGTGTCTGTATGTATGTGTATGCATGTGTCTGTATGTGTGCGCGTGTCTGTATGTATGTGTGTGCATGTGTCTGTATGTATGTGTGTGCATGTGTGTCTGTATGTGTGTGTGCATGTGTCTGTATGTATGTGTATGCATGTGTCTGTATGTGTGCGCATGTGTCTGTATGTGTGTGCATGTGTCTGTATGTATGTTTGTATAACGTGTCTGTATGTGTGTGCATGTGTCTGTATGTATGTCTGTATGTCTGTATGTCTGCATGTATGTGTATGCATGTGTCTGTATGTGTGTGCATGTGTCTGTATGTATGTGTATGCATGTGTCTGTATGTGTGCGCGTGTCTGTATGTATGTGTGTGCATGTGTCTGTATGTATGTGTATGCATGTGTCTGTATGTGTGCGCATGTGTCTGTATGTGTGTGCATGTGTCTGTATGTATGTTTGTATAACGTGTCTGTATGTGTGTGCATGTGTCTGTATGTATGTCTGTATGTCTGTATGTCTGCATGTATGTGTATGCATGTGTCTGTATGTGTGTGCATACATTTGTCTGTATGTGTGTGTGTGTGTGTGTATGTGTCTGCATGTGTGTGCATGTGTCTGTGTGTATGTTACTTTTAATCCGGACCCCCCCCCCCATTCCTGTACCATCAGAACTGCTTTTGTAGGGCTTGTGTGTGATAGCAGTCAGGACTGCTGCTCCTCTGAAAAGCAATCCATGCACAGATCGCTTTTCAGAGGCATTTGAAAGGCGGTAAAGAAGCCGTAAATGCAGCATCACTATACCGCAACTGTGCAATCCACACAGTTGCCGAGTAGTTGCAGTGCAGGCCCATTCACCCTGGGTATACCTCCAGCTGCAGCCACAGCATGTGTACTCCCCCAGCTGCTCCCTCTGCAGCTAAAGGGGGAGAAGTTGCGGGTGGTAAAAACAGCTTAACCATGTGGTTTTACTGCCCCTTCAAGCCCTTGGTTCATATCTGTGTGGCTGCGTGCTGCGTGTAGGGCAGCCAATTCATTTCAATGGGCTTCCCTACCCACAAAAATGCAGGGTAAGAAGTCCCCAAGCTTTTTTTTTTTTTAATTGCACTGCACCAAAAGCACCCCACGTTTTCCAATGTGTGGGGTACCATTAAGAATTAACGGTACCCCTAAAGAGCACAGCATTCGTCTGTGTGTCGGGAACGAGCGCGACAAAGGTAAGAGAATTCTTGTTGGGCAGTGTATTAGTGTTCGAACAAACACACTTATGCCCCGTACACACAGTCGGAAAATCCGACCACAAAATCCATCGGATTTTTTCAGACGGATTTTGTCCGACACTGGTGTTGCATACACACGGTCGGACAAAGTTGTCGGAAAATCTGATCATTCTGAACATGGTGACGTTTGTTGCCTACGACGGGACTACGTAGAGGCTAGTAGCCAATAGCTTTGGTCTTGTAATGTGATCTGAGCATGCGTGGCACTTTGTC
The DNA here is from genome assembly GCA_028564925.1 of Lithobates sylvaticus. Classification (NCBI taxonomy): domain Eukaryota; kingdom Metazoa; phylum Chordata; class Amphibia; order Anura; family Ranidae; genus Lithobates; species Lithobates sylvaticus. The sequence continues at coordinate 656,021,751 of CM053026.1, forward strand.
CGTCGGAATTCGCTACACACGATCGGAAAAAGTCCGATAGAACTTTGTTGTCGGAAAATTTGAGAGCAGGAGATAAAACTTTGTCCGTCAGAAAATCCGACGGAAAAAGTCTGATGGAGCCTACACACGGTCGGAATTTCTGACAACATTGTCCGATAGGACATTTTCCGTCGGAAAATCCGACCGTGTGTACGGGGCATTAGACCGAATTTTAATGGTTCAAAGAATGTCAGGCAAAATGGTCGGCCCTCACGCATGTTCACTTCATCAAATCTTGCCCTCTTTGAAAAAAGTTTGGACACCCCTGGGTTAAACCAATTATGGTTTATATTGGCTTTTGGAATTTACAAATGCAGCAATTTAGACATTGGATGGAAGGTTTAGCACTGGGAAACACTTATTGATAGATAAGTAGTGCATTTTATATACAACTATATAACAGTATTTAGCAGTTTATATTTACTAAACTAATTGC